>JAVLUZ010000003.1:0-531819 GCA_036768485.1 Mermis nigrescens
TCACTTTTCACAAAATAAAAGAGCGCTATCAAAATGAAAGAAAAAAATAAAAGAGCGCTAGCGTAATAATAAAAAAATAATAAAAGAGATACAATAAAAGGGATAAAAGATTTTTTTAATTTATTTAAATTTTTTTAATTTATTTTATCTTTTATTTAAACAAAATAAAAGAGCGCTAGCGCTAACACAACTACATTTAAAGAAACCAGACTACACAGAATGCAAAATTGAGTTGGATATGTCGTGTCGCCGCCCAAAATTTATAAGACTATATGTAAAAACGCTACAGTAAAACTTAACACGACGGGTAGAAGTGTTGGAAAATTTAAAAAATGGCGGCATCGAATTTCTATTTATGTATGAAATCACCTACCTAGGTAATTTGTAAATATTTATAAACCGTCTTTTGCAACTTCAGCATGATATTCATAACCATACGTGCACAGAATGGCCTATCTGGGAAGAAGGTCAGCTATTCTTTAAGGGGGTCAAAAACTAAGCTTTCTCAGGGCAAAATGACTTCAAAAACTTGTATACATGCTAAAATAGCGTTAAAATTACCTCATTCCATACTTAGTCATTGTCAATTATTTTTGAAGAAAATCTCCAATTTTTAAACATTGTTGGCCTTTATTTTGCCTCACTAGACCTTCAACCCCTATGTCCATGTCTGCTCATAACTGGCATATGTACAAATGTTTAGTCCTTGTTATAACTAGTCAACATCACACATGAGCGTGGGGGTTTTGGGGGTATGCACCCCCAGAAGTTGAAATAGCCCCCCCAGAAATCAAAATACTCCCAGAATTCAATTTTTAAATTTTTTTGCTTTTTAGCGATTTTTTGATGCCATTGGATAGTGCTCGATGGGAAACGTCGAAAAATGGCGTTTTTTCGCCATACAACCACTTTTAAGACCATTTTTTGACCTTAGAAAATTTTTTCACCTCCCTCCCAGAATTTTGGTGCTGCCCACCTATGGTCAACATTTCTTGAAAATCGCTTGAATAATTATTCCTTGTCCAAGTCAATGCATGATTTCTCGCGTGGGATAAGAAAAAATGATGAAAAACGAAATTTACATAATATAATCTGCGCATGCGAACAGTTGCAGCAACGCGAGAACTAGACATGGGGAATAAATTTCAATAATCCAAAAATGATAAAAATTGAAGAAATATACTTTTTCGCGGATTATTTATGTTGTATTTTGGGCAAAAGTCAGAAATTGCGATGGTGGTTTGCTGTGCACGTAAAATTAGGATTATATTTAAATTTCTGGTTAGGTGCGCTCCGCGTTCTCGTGTCAAATATTGGCTCTACTGTCTTTCACGTTTTGTTATTTTTTCAGTTTAACTGATGATAGAACACTAGTAATCCTCTCGAAATACAATCTTGGGCTACTCCTGTTTCTTCTCGATGCACTACTTCAACTCGACAGTTGTGCTAGTAGACTTGCATGAGGCTCCTAATCATTTAAATTAAGAGAAAATGTTGAGGTGCTATGAATTTAGTTGAGGCAAAAGCGTCGCTTGTCAAATTGAGCCTAGGGGACGAATGAATAAAGTTATATTAAGCCGGTTTTGTAGCATGTTGATATTTCATGATCATTTTCTCATTTTATGACGAGTTGTTTCTTCTCTTCCCGAGGGCACAACTTTTTAAGAATCTCAATCTTTAATTTTTTGTCACCAAATAAAATCTGTACTTAAGGTGAACATGCTACAAAAAAATTCATTTTCACATTCAATCAACATTTCAGTTTTCAGAGATTAACAACAAACAATTTATCGGGTCTTTGAACTGAGGAAATCTGATTTGTACAGTATGGATGGTTTACCTTCTTCTAACTATTATTTTACATTTTAACTCCTACCGTCTTTTTGTTTGCTGTAACACGTGTTGGTAATTAAATTTTTTGTGAAAAGTCTATTACTAATCTGACAATCTTCCTATTTTGTCACTTGCAGCTATTGTATTTAACTAACAGACATCTCAGATAACCAGTTCTTTATTATTATTATTATTATTATTATTATTATTTTATTATTATTATTATTATGAAGTTTTTATGCTATGCAACAAATATTTTTTTAGTTCTTTATTAGTGCTTTATTACATGACGAATTTTTTCCTTTATTTCGTCAATCAATCAAGAGCGACTAATTTGACAAACAAAGCGCATTTTTAAGATTTTACTTCGCAGCGAAAATAGAATTATCATTCATCTACAAACAACGGATTGGGGGGAAACTCGTGCCGATTTGCATCTGATCAGATCCGAGAACGCGTTCCTAAACTCCAGGCTTAGAATCAAATTGATCGGCAGGCTAATTAGGCAACGAACGCAGATTAGGAAACCGGATGCGAGATTCAATGCTTTCATATCGATATCCAAGTGACGAAAGGAGAGCATAAGTAGTAAAACATTCGGGGTAGTTACCATAATGACGTCACTGACGGCTATGCATAGTAGGCGTATGCTGATTTTCACTTGCCGCCTGGTGACGATATCCAAAGTAGCTTCTCGACCTCTCAGGTAACACACGACCCCGGCACAGATGGACAGAAGGCAGGAAAAAAGACCAAACACCACATTTACGCCGTAGTGACCCAACGAATGAGAATGAGTCAGGAAAGAGTTAGGATAGCAAAACCGATTTATCGATTTTGCCCAGTCCAACGTTAAAAATATGATAACGGTTGATCCGATGGACATTGCAAAGGCGACTCCGACGCACCTCCATTGTTTCTTCGACCTTTTCGGACACTTGTAATAAGGCAATGGAAACGTAAGAGCCAAAAACCGATCCAAGCCCATCAATGCGATACTGGCCGATTGCAGCCGAACGCCAGTGAACCAAAAAGCCGAGAATTTCCAGAAACACTGCCAAACTGGCGTATTTATCGCAGGACAATGAGACAAACGACCGCACTGATTGGCCAAAATTCTCGTTACGCCAGCTCCGAGAAATCCGGCGCCGTACAAAAGATCGCCAACGCATAATGATAATATCAAGGCGTTCGATTTCAATAAAATTTTCTGTTTAACATGTACGATGATTATGACGAGGTTAAAGGTCAAGGCGGCCGAACCGGCAATAGCGTAGGCAAATGGACCATAATGGCCAGTCGTCTTATGCGTTTCTAATGCCTGCATAGGCAATACGTAATCGCTGGAAAAGTTCGACGAATTCTGCAGCATGCCCAAATAGCTCGTAAAAACGCTATCTAAATTAGCCAGAGAACGGTAAGTATGAAGGCATACGTTAAGTGGGAATTCAAATTGAATTATGAATAAGAAAAGGAATAGCTGATGAGGCATTTGACGTCGTCTTGAATTGTTTTTGCTAAGCAACAGGTTGTACTGTTACATTTACGACCAAATGTAATTATAATCATGATTAATAAAAATGTTTCACTTGCACCATCGTCGTATTTTTCATAAAACTTCATGCTGAGATGCTGCCTACGCATACAAAAATAGAATATGGTTCTATGTATCTAATCAGATATTAATGTTACTGTGCGCATTTTTACAAAGCTAAACAACGGTAATAGTTCCGAAATCGACGAAAATTTCGTTATACCAATAAAAGACTACGAGACATTATTTGTCGCAGACAAAATGCGAAGGAAGTTAATACGATTTCTGTTGCCCTGAGTTACAAACTATGAAATAAGCTGCTGACAGATTGTAAAACGATGCTTTATTAAATCCACACCTTACAAAGCAGCTAGTAATAAACATTTAATTGAAAAAGAATCACACTTTCGGTTCATCAAACTAAACCTGATTTGAGGGGGAGATGAAAAGCATAACCTGAACGTGGGGGTTCGGAGGTAAACACCCCCAGAAACCAAAATACCCCCAGAATTCAATTTTTGAAATTTGTTGTTTTTTTACACAATTTTTTGATGCTAATGGATTTTTATGTTTTAACGATGAGAAACGTTGAAAAATGGTGTTTTTTCCACCATACCGCCATTTTTAAGGCAATTTTTCGACGTTTGAAAGATATTGCACCACCAGAATGTTGGTGCCGCCCACCTATGGGGAAAATCAATAAAACGTCTTTGTTATCTGCCCAAAGACAAAAATTGTTTTCTGTATTAATGCCAATTTCTTACGATATTTGGTAGGTTATATATATTTTGACGAAGTTTCTTTTGATTTATGTTGAAAATGCACTTTGCAGGCGTGGCGAGGCGATGAATTAAAATTGTAGACAGTACCTAAATAGGTAACTCTGCATTTTTATTGTGAGCTTTTGTTACGCTGACTCGACTGTCAATGCTGTGTACCCGAGACCCCAAACCTTTAGGCGCTTATCGGGAGTAATGCTGACGAGCTGAAGCATCTATCGGTCACGAGGCAGGAAAGGCATAGCAAACTTTCAACTCCAACAATGATTAATCGTAACTTATGACAACTAGCGGGTCCGGGTAAAAATTTTCGGGCGAAGGGGCGGTCCGAAAATTTGAAGTCAAATATTTCGAGAACTATGAGGAGACAAGCGAAAATAAAGTTTTGAGCGTATCTCGGCGAGCTCTATACGATGCTGAGGAATAATTTCAAAAAATTTTTCACTACATTCAATATTGATATACAGAAAGTTAATCATTTAAGCTATGTGCGCAACCGATTTCTCATCATTGAATTCAGGAGTAATTTCTCATCTCCCGTCTTTGTATTTAATTCTTTTGCTCAAGGAAAATTATGCAGGTAATAAATGATTCGGCGCAAAGCGCCGAAAAAAGTAACATATTCTGCAAGTCAGGCTCAAATTTGAGCGCTTTTGAGCGAGCCAGAAGACAAAAACGTAGATAAACAACATCAGAAAATTTTTTTGTGTACCTTATGTAATAACCACCGCTTTTTCTTAGCGATTTGGTTCACAATGTGAACCATACCCAAATTTTTTCATTCCAAATTTTGGTTCACATTTTTGGGGGTCTGAATAACGTTCAAAAATTGAGCGCTTATGTTTAAAAACCAATGTTTTTCTACAGGAAGTTCATCATACATAAAATGGCCAGACCCAAAACGAGTTTTTGAACATTTTGTAATTGTAAATTTAGCGTACTGCAGTGTACTGCAATGTATATAACAATCAATAATATGTTCTATGTCCTAAACTTGAATTTTCAGACCTTCACTAGTGCACTTTAGCCGTTTTCTTGGGTCACATCGAAGAATACAAACTAAATAATTTTTTTTGAAATTGCGCGAAGCGCCAGAAAATTTCAAAATTTTACCTGCCTTAAATGTATTTTTGCAATAAAATTGCTGCAATCAGCGCGGTATGGCCTAAACATCAATAGCAAATAATTTAATTGCATCCATCCGGCGCGAAGCGCAGGAAAGTTTTGAAATTCTACCTTCAAAACGCATTATTGCATTACAACAAGTGTTTAAATCCGTTCAGGACATGAGAATTTTCAATTATAGTGAGGTTCCAGAGCAAGTTGTGGATAAAAATGCTGCAATCGGCGCGGCGCGCCGGGAACATCAATAAAAAACATTAAAAATAAAAGAATTCGGCGCGCGGTGCTGGAAAATTTTGGAATTCTACCCTTTTGGAATGCATTTTCGCATTACAAAAATTTTCCACAATGTGGACTAAGCCCAAAATCTTTTTCCACATTTTGAAATTTCGCTATACAAAAATTCGTAAGTGTGATAGAAAGGGCGGTTATAGCTCAACTTTGAGCTGTTTTGAGTGAGCTATAGAAGGCAAAAACTTAGCTGCACAATAAATTTAGCGCATAAAAATTGACATGCCCTTCATGTCTATCTCAAGTTTAAGTGATTTTTAGCCGTTGAAAAGACAAATTAATCATACATAAACAATTGATCCGGCGCGTAGCGCCTGAAAATTTTGACTTTAATAACTCAAAAGCACGCTAAAAACCTGTTTTGGCTGTGTTTTAGACGCACTTCGCAAATTTTCATTTTTTCCTTTAGCGGACCCTTGCGAGAAACAATATTTTTTTTCATTTAGGGGATAGGGCGGTCTAGCTCAAGGGGTCAGGCCATACATTTATAAATAACCCGACTATTTGATCGCCTTGAATACAAAAAGAATGCAAGAAACATCACAGGTTTCACAGTTGGGTGATATGGGGTGACGCGCTCAAACGCCCCCAGCAGGGCCCTAGGCGAAGCCCCGGAAAATTTTGTGAAATGAAATGCTACATTGCAACACTAAAACTTTCACAAAATCGACCGAATCATGGTTCTCAGCCTGAAAAAAATATAGAATTTACAAGCTACTTCATGCGTACAAGCCGAATTCGTGCAGTGAAATGCACTGAAAAACGAAACAAAACGAAAAATTGCCGAACCGGCACAAAATGATATTCACACGCCTTTAACAGGATGTCCGACCAGCGTTTAGAGTTTCGACTGATAAAAAGTACATTGAATCACTAAATGGAGAAAGAGCAGTGGAACATTGTAGCTGCTTCAAGAAGCAAAATGCTGGGACAATATAACGAAAAATGATGACGATTCGGCTCGAAGAGCAGAAAATTTCCGACGTTTTTGCGTTTTCAGCTCAATTTCGGGCGTATTTCAACGAATATCCGCTTCTCACAAAATTTTCAGAAAGGGTTTTGGGGTTGAGGGGCGGCGCCCCCCTGGATCCGCGCCTGGTTATGATTAATAGCATCTCTTCCGTAGTACTCAGTGCTTTTGAGATTTATCTCAAAATTACGAACATAGATCGATTGATTAAAAAATACGCCTTCAACCACACAGGCGTGGGGGTTAGGGTTTTGTACCCATCTCCGCAGAATCCGATTGAACCTCAAAAATCGGGAGACCCCCATAATTAAATTTTCGTCATTTTCTTTTGGATTTTTGCCAGTTTTACACCACTCAGAACCTCCAGAATTTAGTCGCTGCTCATATGCTTTCAACCAGAGCTTCCAATGACCAGCTAAAATAGGTACCTACTCATCCATGTTTGAAATGGTAGTTCAGTGATGGGAGACAACATTGGAAGAGCACGGCTAGACTACAAGTGAGGCTGCCCCGGGGTTAGGGGTCAGTCAGACACTTTTTAACATACAATGGCTCTAAATGTTATAGCGTATGTAATTAACTGAGACACCTTCTCTATATCGATTACCGTGGGCGATGGCGAACACGACCAGTTGGATGGGCATCAACATTCAAGAAAATATACAATCTAGATGCACATTATAGAAAAGAAATAACAAATGCAACGTTTGAAGGAGACAAAAATATAATAAAAGCTCCTGTAATTACTGGCGCAAATGCTGAAACAAACAGCACGTGGTTTGCTTTGCTGAAAAAATAACACGTGTCGATTATTATATTACATATTATTGTGCTCTGCTCAGTAAATTCTTTATCTTATTAGAACCGTATAGGTAGGTACCTGCTGAAGAAAATACTGAAGCCTTGCGCTTTTATACATGCTTCTGTACTCACGTGCTCTGTGCTGTTTTTTTTAAACAATTTGTATCAAAGAAAAATATCGTTTGTGCTGGGGCGCCACTTAGCAGATGCAGGAGAAGTTTTCGGAAATTTTCCGGAAATTTAAAGTCAGAAATTTCGAGAATCATTCAAAGAAGATAGACGAAATTAAGGCTTTTTTGAGCATATTTAGGCGATCTCTATACAGTCAAGAGAAAATTTCGAATTTTAACTTATTTCATACTCACATGCAAAAAATATATCCTCAAGCTATCTAAATAACTGATTTTTGATCACCTATCCGTTTATAATCAATGTGTGTCGTTTGCGAAGAAAACCAAGGCGGAAAATGGACAAGGCGAAGCGTCCGAAAAATTTGGCATGTTCTCTATATTCAACTCATATTTGGACGTTTTTGGGCGGTTTAAAGGTCAAAAACTAGATGTATATATACATACATTAGCAATAACGCCGGCGCAAGGCGCCGGAAAATTTTGCATGAAGTAGTTTCAAATTTACCCTAAAGACTTGTTTTGGCGAAATTTTAGAAGTAGGTACTTCAAGAACTTTTCATGTTTCCTTTTGAAAACTTTGTGAGTAAAATTTTTTTCCCATTTCGGGGACTGGTCGGTTCCGCCCAACGGGTCAGGTTAACATTTGTACATAACCCGACCATTTGGGATCTAGTATACAATTTAACCCCCAGCCTTTTTTAGCCGATCCATATAAGCTAGAGTAACCAAACTTTACAAAAAGATAGCTATAAGCCTATTGTACTAATCTGGCAATATTGATTAAATTACGGTGTAAACTTACTGCTTGAAAAAAATTAAAAAAAACAAAAAACTCACTTTACTTTACTTTAAACTTACTTTAAACTTACTTATTTTTTTAAACCTACTTTTTTAATGTAGGATGTTGATTGAGTTACAAAAAACTGCTTTGTTTGAAACCCACCGAATCGTTTACAATTTTTAGATGCCGTTAGTACGTTGTAAACTGTGAGTTTAAAGCAGTATGCTTACACCGTAAGTTAATCAATTTTGCCAGATTAGTACAATAGGCTTATAGCTATCTCCTTGTAAAGTTTGGTTACTGTAGCTTATATGGATCAGCTAAAAAACGCTGGGAGGGGGTAAATTGTATACTAGATCCACCCTATGATGCCTTGGAAACAAAGAAATGAAAAAAACATTCTTGCTTTTACAGCTGGGGATGTGAGGTAATACGCTCAAACGCCCCAGCGGGGTCGTTTCGGGGCGGAGCTTCGAACATTACGTAAAGTGAAACGTTGGCATTAAAACTTTCACAAAATCGGCCGAATCATGGCTTAAAACAGCCTAAAAACAATCAGAATAAACCAGCTCCTCCATACGTACATACATACATAACATATCATTCCGAACTCTTGGTGTGAAATGCGTTCTAATCTGGAAAACGAAACGAGACGAAAAATTGCCGGACTGACACAAAATAATGTTCTCAGACAGTACTAGTCCAGCATAAAGATCCACATTCGCATTTACGATGTCGTCCTGATTCCTCTCACTCTCTCTCTGTAATATTCATTGTTTGGCACAACCTAACAATAAATGTCAGAAGATCATCAAGGAGCGCTATCACGTAAATACATTTTTCTGTGCTAAAAAAATTTTCAAAAGGGATTTGGGGGCGGCCGCTCCCCCGTACCCCCTCAAACCGCGCCTACAGGGCGCAAAGGGACTTCGCAAAAACTTGAAAACAATATTTTTGCATGAAACTTATACAAATCCCTTTAGCAAGCAGTCTTTTAACCGTAAAAACGAAAATATAAAACTTAAATATGCAATTTACCATTTCCAGAAAACTTACATAGGTTCACCAATCAACTGATTTTAATGTTAAAAATTCGCAAATCAACAATATACAAATTAACGTCTTAACAAAAACACCGATCTGATATGTTCGGTTTAGCCTGTGCTATGCTTTCATAATTTAGAAGAAAAAACTTCGAAATTCCTTCCAATTCTAATATATCCAAATTTGTCATTTTTAAATTTCTGAACTAGCAAAACAATTATTTAGTGGATAATTTTATCTGTCGTCAAATATTCACATATTTGCCAGTAACACAAATTGACATGGGGTACTTGGATCCCTCAAAAATTGGCATAACCGCTAAATAGCGTTAAGACTACGAATATGCAGTTTCTGGTCAATTTAAAGTACTTTTCATGAAAATTATTAATTCTCATTAATTTTTGGCCTTCATTTTGTCTCATTTGACCTTGAATTTTTTCCATTTACCCACATGTTTTTCTTTATTTTTCCAAATTTTTCATTCCTGTTATAAGTTTACATTGAGGAAACTTTGTTTTCGATCTATGAGGAGAGAAAATAGCGTATTTTTATTTAGAAAAATGTAATATGAGTGTTTGTATGTGACGGCCAGGCCACCCTGAGTTGTCGTCGTCGATCATTCATTAATTTCGGCTAATCTTAACAGTCGGTCGCCAGTTATTGTCGGCCACCCGGAACACTCGGCCACTCACAACAGTCGGCCAGTGGGAGCCACACCTGGACGTGGGGGTATGCACCCCCAGAAACCAAAATACCCCCCAGAAACCAAAATACCCCCCAGAAACCAAAATACCCCCTCCAGAAATCAAAATACCCCCAGAACTCAATTTTTGAAATTTTTTTCGTTTTTTCGCAATCGTTGGATGCCAATGGATAGTGCTAGATGAGAAACGTCGAAAAATGGTGTTTTTATCGCCATTCTATCATTTTTAAGGCCATTTTTGGACCTTCAAAAAATCTTGCAAACCCCCCCCAGAATTTTCTTGCTGCCAACGTATGGTGGGAACTGTCGGTCACTCGGGAATATCTTAATTGGCAAATCTATTACTATACTATTTGTCGGTGAACGGAACTATCGGTCACTATGTCTGTTTCACACAACCATCAGCATGAATTTTAAAAAATATGACCCACAAGCCAACAGATTGCGATTCTAGCATCGATTTGACATACAATTATCCTAATCCGTCGGCTTACTTTCGACAAATTCTTAAAATTTATGCAAAACTTTATGTGAAACAGACTATAGGTGGGCGTGGGACTGTCGGTCACCCGGGACATGGATGTACGTACGTAGATTCAGTTTTAATTAAAAAAATATTCAAGAATAGCATACAGAGATACGTGAATTTGTAAAAATTTTAAATAATTCTATGCAAATATTTTGAATTTAAACTGCAGTGTGAAGTGTAAAATAGGGCCTATAAATAGTTGCTTCCTACCTAATTAAAACTGGCAAAAATCAGAATTTCAATTTTTGGCTCATATTTATTTTCAAGTTAAATGTCACCCCAACATTCCAGGATTCTAAACTGCCGTTTCTTTATTCCTTATCGTTCAGTAATCTTTGGGTTATGATGAAGTTGATATCTCTGAAATCGACCTTCAGGTAGGAAAAGCCTTTTCGTTTGGAGGATAAATAAAGTGCGACAAACGTGATATCCGTTGCACATTAAAAAAAAATTACGTGTTTACTGTATACTTAACTTAACATAAAACGTCATCATGTCATTCTGCTTGTGCAACCACCGTTTTTTCCCGCTTTTTGGTCTATTTGTCAACCAAATTTTTGGGAAATGGAAAAAATTTTTGGGCTTGGTTGGCATTTGTGGAAAATTTTTTTACTGTTAAAAATGCATTTTAGAGAGTTAAAACCTCAAAAATTTTTCTTGTTATAAATGTTTAAGCCGCGCGGCGCCAATTGCAGCATTTTTATTGATAATCTGGTACTTGAACTCCACTACGATTGAAAATCCTTACCTTCTGCACAGTTTTTGTAATGCAAAAATGATTTATAGAGCTAAAATTTCAAAATTTTCTGGCGCTTCGCGCCATTTGATAAATTATAGTTTTAATTGTCAAAAACTACTTCAGAATTCGCTAAAATGCTTTACTGAAGGAAGGAAATTCTAGTTTTAACATAAATAACGTATACTGATCGTGATATTTCTTGTAGAGCGCGAAATTTTTATACAAAAAGTGCATCAAACACCGCTATTGCATGTGTACATAAAATTTTCTACTTAAAAAACACTATTTTTTCAACACAGGCGCTCTATTTTTAACGTTTTTAGACCTCCCAAAAACGTGGAAAAAGGTCGGAAAAAGTGGAAAAAAATTTGGGTTTGGTCTATAATGTCAACCAAATCGCTGGGAAAAAAACGGTGGGTGGAAGGAGGGGGAAGAGTAAAACATGGACATGGACCGGTCCATGGACCATGGATCTCACGGGTAAAACATGGACCATGGATCGGTCCATGGACCATCGATCTAAGGGAGTAAAATATGGAGCAAGGAGCGCTCCAATGAGTGTAGACATGAGTACG
Source organism: Mermis nigrescens (assembly GCA_036768485.1). Classification (NCBI taxonomy): domain Eukaryota; kingdom Metazoa; phylum Nematoda; class Enoplea; order Mermithida; family Mermithidae; genus Mermis; species Mermis nigrescens. The sequence goes on from JAVLUZ010000003.1 coordinate 11,833, forward strand.
AACTACGTATGTAGAGTGAGTGTAACGCACCGGTTTAACTGGTCAATACAGTAGTGCGTGAACTCTACAGTTTGACCACTATAATACACTTCAATATCTTGTGCTTTCAGGACCCCGTGGATCATCAACTTTATGTGCAGCAATGTGATTTTTCACTCTAAAAATCGAGAAAGCTGCAGAAAAGTCGCTTAGAACGCAATAAATTGGGCGGTCCATGGACCGCTCCATGGACCGTGGAGCGCCTTGGATCACCCATTCGTCGGGATGCGTCCAGTTTTTGCAGCTGGAATCGGTGAAGCTGCCTAAAAAACACATTTCCACCAAATTTCAACTAGAAACGTCGCTTAGAACGCAAGAAAATGGGCGGTCCATGGTTCTGTGGTCCATGGACCGCTCCATGGACCATGGAGCACCTCGGTTCACCCCTTTGTCGTGGATCCGTCCAGTTTTTTGCAGTTGGAATCGGTGAAGCTGCCTAAAAAACACATACCGCCCATTTTCTTGCGTTCTAAGCAACCATTCTGCTTGAAATTTGGTGGAAATGTGTTTTTTAGGCAGCTTCACCAATTTCAACTGCAAAAACTGGACGCATCCATGACGAATGGGTGATCCGAGGCGCTCTGTGGTCCATGGAGCAGTCCATGGACCACAAAACCATGGACCACCCATTTTCTTGCGTTCTAAGCGACCATTCTACTTGAAATTTGGTGGAAATGTGTTTTTTAGGCAGCTTCACCGATTCCAACTGCAAAAAACTAAACGCATTCACGACGAATGGGTGATCCAAGGTGCTCCATGGTCCATGGAGCAGTCCATGGACCTCAAAACCATGGACCGGCCATTTTTTTGCGCTCTAAGCAACCATTCTGCTTGAAATTTGGTGGAAATGTGTTTTTTAGGCAGCTTCACCGATTCCAACTGCAAAAAACTGGACGGATCCACGACGAAGGGGTGAACCGAGGCGCTCCATAGACCATGGAGCGGTCCATGGACCACAAAACCATGGACCGGCCATTTTTTTGCGTTCTAAGCTGACGTTTCTAGTTGAAATACGGTGGAAATGTGTCTTTTAGGCAGCTTCACCGATTCCAACTGCAAAAAACTGGACGCATCCACAACAAACGGGTGATCCGAGGCGCTCCATGGTCCATGGAGCGGTCCATGGACCACAAAACCATGGACCGCCCATTTTCTTGCGTTCTAAGCGACCATTCTGCTTGAAATTTGGTGGAAATGTGTTTTTTAGGCAGATTCACCGATTCCAGTTGCAAAAAACTGGACGGATCCACAACAAAGGGGTGAACCGAGGCGCTCCATGGTTCTGAATGGACCTGCAAAAGTGGAATAGGTACCTACCTACATTACTCATTCTAAATACTGTACGCACACTCATGTCCATGCACTTCGGAGCGCTCCATGCTCCATATTTTACTCCCTTAGATCGATGGTCCATGGACCGATCCATGGTCCATGTTTTACCCGTGAGGTCCATGGTCCATGGACCGGTCCATGTCCATGTTTTACCCAGACCCGTGGAAGGAGACCTGTATTCATGGGATACATAGGCTTAGCCAGGATTTTCGCCAGGTTAGGGATCCAAAAAATTTGGCACTTATGCAGTTTAGTCCTTACCAAATTTTTTCTATCTTTTGCATGGGGCGTAGCCAGGGGGGCATTGGTGGCACACCCCCCAAATTTTTCAAAAAGTATATTGATTTTTCTGGCGCAATTTGTCCAAAAACGTCAAGATTTTCCGGCGCTTTGCGCCGAGTCATTATTATTTATTGTTATACAGATCCAATGAGTCTAAATGCTTAAATGTGCTAAAATAATCCAGCGGGCAGTAATTATGCAGGACCAGAGCTTACGCTGTCCCATCAAAATGCGCTAATGGGTGACTAGGCAGCTATTGAAGCTGCTACCCATGCAGCGCAAAAAACTTTTCCTATTGAGGAAGTGAATCTGCCAGACCATCTCAAATAAAAGTGCCATCTAAAACCATCTACTACAGGTTGAAGGTTTTAGATGGCACTTTTATTTGAGATGGTCTGGCAGATTCACTTCCTCAATAGGAAAAGTTTTGCGCTGCATGGGTAGCAGCTTCAATAGCTGCCTAGTCACCCATATGTGAGCAAAGCGCCAGCTTCCTATATCAATAAGCATTCAACTTGACTGCGTATAATATCACATTGTGTGCTATATTACCTGCAGTCTAGGCCACTAGTTTTTGACTGCATATAATTTTACATTGTGTACTATATTGCCTGCAGTCTAGGCCGCTGGTCTTTGACTGCATATAATTTTACGTTGTGTGCGATAGTGATCGACCGGAGCAGCCAAAATGGCCGGAGCCGGAGATCCGGCTGGAGCCGGATTGGATCATGTTGCTCCGGCCGGAGCCGGAGGCCGGAGCCGGAGTTGGAGGCCGGAGCCGGAGTCGGAGGCCGGAGCCGGAGCCGGATAAATATAATTTTACACGTGTGGATAGATAGGACATCTTTGTGACCATGACCTAGACCATAGTGCACATGCATCTTGACTGCATATCAGCTAGTTAGTTATATGAAATACAGGGGCGGATTTAAGGAGGACGGCGGGGGGTGGCCGCTGACTCCCAGCTTGGCCAAAAATATTTGGCGAGATAAAGAATGGATATGCAATTTGCAATGATTTTTGGCCGTCAGTGATTATAATTTCTCAAAATTTTTCTGGTGCTATGCGTCGGATGATATGTACCTATTAATGAGATTTATTTACTTTCTTGGCGACCTGGAAGCCATTATCTGTTCATGTAGGTTTCAAAAAAATTTTTACAACAGAAACAGCTATTTTTGCATAGTTTTCTTCTATTTTCGATTAAAAATTTCGATGTTTCGCATCAAATGCTATAAATACAAGAAATCTAGCAGTAAATCGTGCTTCTAGACACGATTTTTTCGTATTCGGCAAAAATTTTTCCCGATGTACAAAGATTTTTTGGGACCGTCTTTGTACATGTACAAAGATTTTTGGGAAGACAGAAATTACAAAAAAGTCTGTAATTCTAAAACATTTTCGGCGCTTTGCGCCAAAATGAGTGATAGTGTGTTCTATATATCTTTATTAATGCAGAAATTACGTTTCAAAAGGAAAAATGTCAAATTTTTTGGCGCTTTGTGCCGTTTTAAGACGATTCTTAGTGATTTTCGCCCTAAGAGACCAAGAAATTACCTAAAATATACTACCAAAATTCGAACAACTCTGTTTTTACCACACTAAAATCGCTACTGTACCATATAATAGTACCTAAAAATTTGTGTGTGGAAAATGTACAAAGACTTTTTGGAGACGATCTTTTTACATGTACAAACGGACCTTGTACAAAAAAGACTGACTGCTTCTAGACATCTATCCGCCTTGATTTCACGAGTTTTCCGGCGCTTCGCGCCAGATTTTTATAAAGTCAAAGAAAGTTAATGATTTTCTCGCACAAAATTGTCAAAAATTTCAAAATTTTCAGAAAAATATTGCATTAAAAGTGATTTTATGTAAAAGTACACAATGTAGAACACCGAAAAACGCTATATCGCGTGTTAAGGGCAAATTTTTGTATACCTATTTTTGACTGTTTTAGGAAAAGTTGGGATACCGCCCCCTTCGGAAATCCTATAGAATGGATATGCAATTTGCAATGATTTCTGGCCATCAGTGACCATAATTTCTCGAATTTTTCTGAAGCACGGTTTTTTATGTTCGGCAAAGATTTTTCCCGATGTACAAAGACATTTCGGGGCCGTCTTTGTACGTATACAATGATTTTTGGGATGATAAAAACTGCTAAAAAGGTCTAAAATTCGCATCAAGCAATAAATCATGTTTCTTGACATCTATCCGCTTTAATTTCACAAATTTTCCGGCGCTTCGCGTCAGGTTTTTGTTGAAGTCGAAGAAATTTGATGATTTTTTTCACACAAAATTGTCTAAAATTTTAAAATTTCAAGAAAAATATTGCGTCAAAAGTGATTTTATGTGAAAGTATTCAATGTAAAACACTGAAAAAACGCTATGTCGCGCTTTGAGGGCAAATTTTCGGACCTATTTTTGGCTGTTTTTGGAAAAGTAGGGATACCGCCCCCTTAGGAAAATTCTAGATCCGCAACTGGTTAAATAGACTACATTCAACAAAATTTTATTCAATGCTTTTATTAGGAAAAAAGTTGTCTTCTCCTTAGCCTGCCCTAAATAAAGCGTCAATACACAATATTTGATGTTAAAGCATGATTGTGTGTGACCCTATATACATAGGTACGTTACGTACTATATTATGTTCAGTGAACCGCGAATATGACGTACAGAATGGACAGCAACATTATCTCGAAAATCAGTATAGCATGTGCAGTGCAGGCCAGACTGCATCTTATGCTACCCTATGACTTTAAGTGTTAACAGGAATTTACTGCAGCGATTTTGACAATTTTTGTTTCATTTTCATTTTCATTTTTTTCCTAAAAATAAATATTTTATGATTGTGGTGGTGATAGACACTTTATTTGGTGTTATTTCCTTTTTCTGCTATTATATTGTGCTCTGACTAAATTTAATAAACATAATTTCAGCAAACAGTACGTTCGGTCCCTATGCAAAAAACGAAAAAAATTCTTTGGCCTCCGGCCGATTTTTGGATGTCCTCCGGCCAGAGCACCGGAGTGGAAAAAATGGCCGGATTTGCCGGAGGCCGGAGCCGGAGCTGGATCTCCGGTCGATCACTAGTGTGCTATATTACCTGCATTCTAGGCCGCTGGTTTTTGACTGTATATAATTTTACATTGTGTTCTATGTTAACTGCAGTTGACTGCAAATAATTACTACCAATCCAGTGCTTCTGCATCACTTTAATGATTTAATGCACTATGAGTTCATTGAATGAAATCGCGCATGCTTGTTGAGCATAATAGTAGAAGTGCGAGAATGTTAGCCTACCAATTTGTCTATTTTCTGTTTTTTTATCTTTCTTTACAAGGACACATAATTCTATTTTAAATGAAAGGAAAAGCCAGATTTTCTTATGTTTCTGCGCATTTTCTGTATTCTGAACTAGTTAATAAGAAGGCCACAAGTAGGCCTGAAAAAGGAAAAAAAACAAAATTCTCATTGAAATATCTTCCAATGACTTATTGGCAACAACCTGTTGCTGCGCTATATACTTTGTAGAGGTCAAAAAACGCATTTCAGCTCAAAAGTTTTGTGCAATGTAGGAGTTCATCAATTTTAAGTGTTTTTGGGGGCTAAAGTTAAGAATATGGTACTTTTAGAAAAGGAGCAAAACAAAGACGGAATGCCAAAATTTTTGTGCCAAACTGAGTAGAACATTATAAATTGAAGCGCAGAAAAAAATTTGGTGAAAATCTGAGCCATACTTGCAAAGTTGCAGGCAACTCTCCATTTGAGTGTTGGGTGGGATGATTAAACGGCTCGATCCAAGGACTTACACATTCGTCAGAAATAAATAATATTAGCTGAAATTATGGAAGGAAGCATAGCAATGAAGGAGAAAAAAGAAAAAAGGTGCGGAAAGCTGTTTCAAATTAAAAAAAAAACTTTAAAAAAATTTTCATTTTTTGCATGTTTTTTTGGTTTTACGTTATAAGATATAGGAAAATATAAGTTTTTGCTTCTAATAAACTTAGGCTCAGGCTTAGTATACTCAAAAGGTGTTTTAAGCTGCTTAGGTCGAGGTCGCTCTCGCTCAGGTCAATGTATAGATGCTTAGGTCGATGTATAGATGCTTACATCGATGTATAGATGCTTAGGTCGATGTATGGATGCTTAGGTCGATGTATAGATGCTTAGGTAGATGTATGGATGCTTAGGTCGTTGCATAGATTCTTTATGTCGACGTAAATTGGGTATGTAAATGTGATTCTGCATTCAGCTGTTTAAATCTTCAAATACTTAGGTCGATTAGATGCTTGCGTAGGTCGAGAAGAGGCCAATTAACAAAACCCATAGCTTTTGTAATATTGATCATAGACAGATGAATATTTTTTCCGCGCTTTCTTTCAACATGTTCTAAGTACTGAGCAAAAATATCCGCTCTTCTGAAGTTCATTTCATAGTATCCTGAAAGTGCCATATTCTTAACTTACTCCGTTTTTGGGCTTAATTCAGGACCGAGATTTTGCCGATTTTGCAGAAATTTAATGTTATTAATTAAAAATTAGAGTGCTTTTTTACCAAATTTGCCGAGTTTGGGCATTCTTGTAGCTGGTTCACATATGTATTAATATACTTATTTTATAAGGGCGTATGTGTGCAGTCGGTAGCATCTGAGGAAATGAGAGAATGTTGCTGACAGTCGGATTTGAAACGTGGACCTCTTGCTCTAAAGTCTAGAAGCATAACCCATCAACTAACATTGGTTAATTTCGATAAAGATTGCAAGCTACCGTTATGTTTTGCTGGTTTACCAGCTGATTAGGCTTGGGCTTAGTATCATGGACTGACCAAAATGTTGATGCCAGCGTTTAAAATAAGCCTGAGTAATGGGATGCGACGAGCAAAGCAAGCGACGCGAGTTGCATCCCATAACTTAGACTTATTTTAAACGCTGGCTGGTCAGTCACATGAATCAACTGAAAAATCCAAGGACTGCCTTATTTGTTTTCAACTTGTCTTAAATCAAAGCAGTTAGGTGGCAGCTTTCACCGGATACTACTTGCTGTACACGTAGTTATAACATGGCTATATTAATACTAGTGATGTCCTGGGCACCGGCACCAGCGCCGGTGCCTAAGCACCAGCACCGGGCCGGTGCTAGGCCGGTACCGGCGCTGGTGCTGGTGCTAGATAAAAGATAAAAAATTAGTGTAAAAAGAATAATTGAAGCTCATTTATCACCAATTTAATGAATAATGGCGCAAAAAGGTAGCATTTTTTTTGTGCCAAACTGAGTAGAACATTATAAATCGAAGCGCAGAAAAAATTTGGTGAAAATCTGAGCCATACTTGCAAAGTTGCAGGCAACTCTCCATTTGAGTGTTGGGTGGGATGATTAAACGGCTCAATCCAAGGACTTACACATTTGTCAGAAATAAATAATATTAGCTGAAATTATGGAAGGAAGCATAGCAATGAAGGAGAAAAAGAAAAAAGGTGCGGAAAGCTGTTTCAAATTTAAAAAAAAACTTTAAAAAAATTTTCATTTTTTGCATGTTTTTTTAGGTTTTACGTTATAAGATATAGGAAAATATAAGTTTTTGCTTCTAATAAACTTAGGCTCAGGCTTAGTATACTCAAAAGGTGTTTTAAGCTGCTTAGGTCGAGGTTGCTCTCGCTCAGGTCAATGTATAGATGCTTAGGTCGATGTATAGATGCTTACATCGATGTATAGATGCTTAGGTCGATGTATGGATGCTTAGGTCGATGTATAGATGCTTAGGTAGATGTATGGATGCTTAGGTCGTTGCATAGATTCTTTATGTCGACGTAAATTGGGTATGTAAATGTGATTCTGCATTCAGCTGTTTAAATCTTCAAATACTTAGGTCGATTAGATGCTTGCGTAGGTCGAGAAGAGGCCAATTAACAAAACCCATAGCTTTTGTAATATTGATCATAGACAGATGAATATTTTTTCCGCGCTTTCTTTCAACATGTTCTAAGTACTGAGCAAAAATATCCGCTCTTCTGAAGTTTATTTCATAGTATCCTGAAAGTGCCGTATTCTTAACTTACTCCGTTTTTGGGCTTAATTCAGGACCGAGATTTTGCCGATTTTGCGGAAATTTAATGTTATTAATTAAAAATTAGAGTGCTTTTTTACCAAATTTGCCGAGTTTGGGCATTCTTGTAGCTGGTTCACATATGTATTAATATACTTATTTTATAAGGGCGTATGTGTGCAGTCGGTAGCATCTGAGGAAATGAGAGAATGTTGCTGACAGTCGGATTTGAAGCGTGGACCTCTTGCTCTAAAGTCTAGAAGCATAACCCATCAACTAACATTGGTTAATTTCGATAAAGATTGCAAGCTACCGTTATGTTTTGCTGGTTTACCAGCTGATTAGGCTTGGGCTTAGTATCATGGACTGACCAAAATGTTGATGCCAGCGTTTAAAATAAGCCTGAGTAATGGGATGCGACGAGCAAAGCAAGCGACGCGAGTTGCATCCCATAACTTAGACTTATTTTAAACGCTGGCTGGTCAGTCACATGAATCAACTGAAAAAATCCAAGGACTGCCTTATTTGTTTTCAACTTGTCTTAAATCAAAGCAGTTAGGTGGCAGCTTTCACCGGATACTACTTGCTGTACACGTAGTTATAACATGGCTATATTAATACTAGTGATGTCCTGGGCACCGGCACCAGCGCCGGTGCCTAAGCACCAGCACCGGGCCGGTGCTAGGCCGGTACCGGCGCTGGTGCTGGTGCTAGATAAAAGATAAAAAATTAGTGTAAAAAGAATAATTGAAGCTCATTTATCACCAATTTAATGAATAATGGCGCAAAAAGGTAGCATTTTGTTAATAAAATCTTCTGATTAGCATAGTGAAGCATTTTGACTGAACTTCAGAACAAGTCTTTGAGCTTTAAAAATGAATAATCATTTAACGAAACACATCTTATTGAAAACATTAATTAACAGCAAGAAGCATAGACACTAATAACGTAAATTAAAATTAAAAACATCGACATATATATAGAGTGGAAAGTTCTTCTAATTATACCATCTGTAGGCAAGAAGGATGAGTACTACAGAGTAGTTTTCAACTTAATTTTATGAAATCCATCTTTATTTTTCTATTTCGTGAGCAGAAGACCGTAAAATGCAGCTAGAATTCTAAAATAGATTTTATGCAAAACTTTTTCCTGCAAATTATTCAGAAAAAGCTTGTTAAAACTTTGTAAATGAACTTCTATGTAAGTCTTTTGCATTACTAATATATCCCATGTTTGTTTTTAGAGGCTTTTGAAAATGTGAAATGATAAACTCAAATAATTTAACCTCAAAAAGTTTTTGTGGCTACTTTCATGTTTGTTTCTTACTAGTTGAATATTTAAGTAATGCACTAAAACCAAATTTTAATTTGACTAAAGAATCAACTACTGCACAGGCCAATCTTGATTGCGCTACACTTTAAACTTATAATACACTATTTAACTTTTATTTTTCTTCGAATTTCAATTTTATTACAATTTTTTGTTTGTTTAATGCTTAAGTGAGAAAATTAATATGTATTCTATAAATTAAAAATAATGAAGTCGTTACTAGCCAAATGAAATTTTGCCCTTAATATGTATATACGGTGAAAAACAGGTACAAATTTAATCCTTTTTGAAGAAGCATAGTACACTATATAATATGCTAATGTAGCATCGGCACCGGTAAGAAAAGTGGCACCGGGACATCACTAATTAATACATATGTGAACCAGCTACACCAATGCCGGGTTCTGCCCTGGACCCTGCTAGGGGCGCTTGAGCACGCCACTCTGGACTCCCAGCTGCACAATCTCGTTGTACATGTGCAAAGAGATTTTTAGGAGAGAAAAGTTAAAGAGATTAAAAATTTTTAAAAGTATAGGGCCCTGAATTAGTTTATCTGTTCTGTATGATTTAAGCGAAATAAATTGAGTTTAGAGAGCAAAAACGTCAAAATTTTCCTGCGCATAGCACCGCCAGTTACTGTCTTTCTTTTTGTAAAGTTCCAGCATTGCATTAAGTCTGAGTCAGTCAAAATATCGTCATACTAACTAAGTTGATAATTTGTAGTTCTACTGTTCTGCTCTGTCAGACTATTTGTATTCACAGAGCTACAGCACGTTAAGGGCGGTAGAAAATTACTGAATTTCTTGGTGCTTTGCGCCACTTATGATTTCCGAACTGTTTATCAATAAAAAGGCCGTAAATTCTACATGAAAACAGTGAAAATTTTGAAACTTTTTGGTGCTTTGCGCCACTTCACACTTTTTGTAGTTTTGATCGTCAGAAACCCATAGATTAGCTAGGCTTCACTACTAAAGGTCGAAAAATTCAGTACTGCTATACATATATAATGTTACTGGCATTCAATGCAAAAGTTGTCTTAAAAAATTTTTGTGTATGCCCCCCAAACCAAAATCCTGGCTATGCCTCTGATATTTTTTAATATTAGGTTATATACAACATTAGGATATACACAGGGGCGAATTTTTGGCATTGGTGTAGCTGGTCCGCATATGTATTAAGTAGTGATGCATTGGGTACCGGTATGGGTACCGGTATCAGTACCGGTGCTGGTACTGGTGCCTGTACCAAGGTACCGGTACCGGCACCAGTATCACTCTGGTACTGGCCGGTACTACTTTATAGGGATGCAACGGATATCCGGATCCATTATTATCCGGTATTATTTTGGATCCGGATCCGGTATTTTGAAAAATTAAGATCCGGATCTGGTATTTTTAAAAAATAAAATCCGGATCCGGATCCGTTATTTTCACAGTTTAAAACGGATCCTAAACGGATCCAAGAGATTATGATAAAATATCATTAAACCTTGAATTGTATTGAAGAAACAACATCAGTATGAGACAAAAGCTTTACTTTGATTGACTTAATACTCAAATTCAATGACAGGCAAATTGTATTTAAGAAACAGCAGCTTTTCTGCAACCAAAGAAAACGGTAGATTGCTCAAAGTCATAAGCTCAACTAACCGCTCATCTATATCAATTGATCTTGCATCATCATTATTCCATTTTTTACCCATAAATCGTACATAAGTTAATTAGGAATCCTCTCAAAAAAATAAACAGCAAGTAAGCATGCTTCCATTGTTATTTGCCCTTTTTGTTTTTCATGTTTCAAAGCAGTCTTTTCGCAATCTGCGCGTTTTTCTGCGAAGGAAAGTAGACATGCCTGATGCGAATATTCTACAATCTGTGCTTAACAAGAATACCTCTTTCCTTTTTTCCATCTGCTGGGACTCTTCTGCTTTGACCTTTTTATAATCCGCCGCATGCTTAGTTTGCAGACGCTTTTTCATACAGGTGGTACCAGTGTTTTTTTGTACTCGGAAAAGATTTTTCCCGATGTACAAAAACTTTTCGGGACCGTCCTTGTACATGTACAAAGATTTTGGGAAGACAAACATTTCAAAAAAGGTCTGAAATTCGCAAAACTTTTCGGCGCTTTGCGCCGAAATGAGTAATTGTGTGTTGTATATATCCTTATAATGGCAGAAATTGGATTTCAAAAGGAAAAATGTCAAATTTTTCGGCGCTTGGCGCCCTTTTAAGATGATAGTGATTTTCGCTTTTGGAGAAGCAGAAATTTGCTAAAATACACTACCAAAAGTCGAGCAACTCTGTTTTTAACACACTAAAATTGCTACTGTACCATATTATAGTACCCGAAAATTTATGTGTACAAAATGTACAAAGATTTTTGGAAAGACAAAAACTGTAAAAAGGTATGAAATTCCCAGAAATTTCGGGCGCCTCGCGCCCAAATGAGTAATTGTTTCTCCTATATATCTTTAAAATAGCAGAATTTGCATTTAGAATGGGAAGATGTCAAATTATTCGGCGCTTTGCGCCGTTTTGAGACAATTTATAATAATTTTTGGCGTCAGAAACCCAGAAATTAGATAAAATACGCTACCAAAGATCAAAAACCCTGTTTTACCACACTAAAATCGCTACTGTACTATAGTACACAAAAATTTGCATGTACTAAATGTACAAAGACTTTTGGGGACCATCTTTGTACATGTATAAACGGACCTTGTCAAAAAAAAACACTGGGTGGTACCCCTCCACCGCTTCTGGAAAGCTTTGCTGCGCAGAGGTTACATTGCGATTTAGATTCGTTATCAGCTAGCGTAAAATAGTTTCAGATAGGACTAGAAATGCTTTCCGGCATTTCCGATTCATGAGAGGAAGATGCTAGATTTGCAGTTTTTCAAGCTACAGCCGAATTAAGATCAATCCGGACCACTGAACCAAGCTCATGCAGCTTTGCTTATTTCATCATCCTACAGTAATTCTGCTTCTGAAACTAATGAGCACCGTACTTTCGAACAAAAATTTAGGTATTAAAAAAATTAAGCGTTCATAATGCATATTCATGGATCCGGATGCGGATCCGTTATTTTAAATTTTATGGATCCGTATCCGGATCCGGATCCGTTATTTTGAATTGTACGGATCCGGATCCGATATTATTGGAAAACCCGGATCCGTTGCATCCCTACTACTTTATTGATTTAATTTTTTGAGCTTAAAGTGAAGGATTAAGTGTTTCAGAATAAAGCCCACTCTGTAGCAAATAACAATGTAATAATAAAGAAGTATTTTCTTGTAAATTTTATTTGATCATTTGTTTCACTTATTTCAACGATCCTAATCAACAGTTCTTCATTTTTTGGACAAAAACACGAGCATTTCCAAATTTTCCGGCAAAATTTGGTTGGATGGGTAGACATAATGCTTTTTCATTCCATCCAAGCCAAAACCGCTGCTATCTTTGCCTCCTCTGCTAATTGACTTTCCACAACAATTGCACAATACCTTTGATTCATCCTTATCATCTATCGTATAGAATTCCCAGAGCTGTGACGACTTTTTTTCATCTACCGACATAATGAACATTGACCACCAATAAATCCCTTCGAATTAATATAATAGGAAGGTGCAGTGTTTTTTATAATCAGCAAAGATTTTTCCCGGTGTACAAAGACTTTTAGGGCCCGTGTTTGTACATGTACAAAGATTTTTAGGAAGACAAAAATTGCAGAAAAAAGTCTGAAATTCGCAAAAGTTTTCGGCGCTCCGCGCTGAAATAAGTAATTGTGTGTTCTATATATTTTTATAATGGCAGAAATTGCATTTCGAAAGAAAAATGTCAAAGTTTTCGGCGCTTCGCGCCGTTTTAAGATAATTCTCAGTGATTTTTGCTCTCAGAGACCCAGAAATCAGCTAGAATACGCTAACAGAGATCGAAAACCCTGTTTAACGACATTAAAATCGCTACTGTTCTATATTATAGTACACAAAAACTTTCATCTACAAAATGCGCAAAGACTTTTAAGGACCATCTTCGTACATGTACAAACGGACCTTGTACAAAAAAACACTGGTAAGGTGCTGTAAAAAACCGATTTTAAGTAACGTAGTAGTAAAAAGTATTTATATGATCCATTTCTAGGAACAATATCCTGACCAAACACATCAGATGAAACACTAGTATATAAGTACATATGAAAATTGTCCATAAGTCAATAAAGTTCAAAAAACTTTAAACATGTCATAGCAGTGATCAGCGCACAAAAATTGACCATCATATACGGTGATTACAAAAATTACACTCATTTTGATACCAGAAGAACAGTTTTCGAAAAATTTAATTTTTTGATAGACATTTTCACTTTTTTCTTTTTGTAGAAAGTTTTTTGTTCGGATTCTAGAAGTTATATAGAATTAGAGTGGCGTAGCCAGCGGTGGGGAGTGGGTGTAAAAATTAAATCAGATACAGTTTCACGAATTTGAAGAAAAACAGGGAAACTATGTGTCTTAAATGGACATCGCTTACTGCTTTAGCTATAACTTATGAACCAAAGCAGATCTTGAACTGAACCTTCAGGGATTCTCTAATGGAACTCTGTACCAATTTCTTGCGAAATTTCATCAAAATCCGAGATGTAGACCGCCAATTTGGCACACTTGGCATGGGCTTACCCTTTTACGACCGTTAGAGCCATGCACTTCCATTTGTCTACATATACATATATATATACATGATCTTACAGGGAATTCGGGTGGTTTTTTCAGCCCTCTCCCTAGAAAACTTTTTACGCGCCCAGAACTCTTCTCTTTTTCCCCCAGAATTCGCGATTTTCCAAAAAAAAATTTGTTAAAAAGGTGGTGTTTTTAGCGTTTTTCGCCATTGGTTTGCTCGGAAGAGTAAAATTTCCGGCGCTTCGCGCCATACAGTGGTCGCCATGAAAGACGACGCCATCACCCTCAGAATTATAATGGATGGTGCGTCGCGAGCGCCGCATTACGTCCATCATGCGCCATCATCTTTTTTCTATTCAGCGCCATTAACCTCCATCATCCCGTTAATCTGGCGATGCGGACGGCGCAATTTAGCTATTAATAGCACCAACAAGAAGGGAGCGCGCCAGCGTTCACGTGCGCGCTTCCTTGCTGGCGCTATTAATAGCTCAATTGCGCCGTCCGCATCGCCAGATTAATGGGATGATGGAGGTTAATGGCGCTGAATAGAAAAAAGAGATGATGGCGCATGATGGACGTAACGCGGCGCTCGCGACGCACCATCCATTATAATTCTGAGGGTGATGGCCCGTAATCTTTCATGGCGACCACTGCATGTTCATTTTTAAACTATGTATATTTTCTTTAATTCAATCGATTTTTTAAAATGTTTTAATGCTCTAGAAAGTTGAAGCGTCGTTAGCTAACACGTATTCGCCGAGTTTGAGCCCAGGGTGGCATTTCGAAATTTTACTTCCTCTCTGCCAGAATTTATAAGCTCCGCATGTCTGCAGACCTCCATAATTGAATTTTTAGTGTTTTTTGCGATTTCCGCCTGACATAGACCCCAGAATTTGGTTGCTGCCAAGTATTTTTAGGAGCGGCATTAAGCGGGCCAGAGTTTGTTGTTGAACTTGCGTACCAAATTAGAAGACTCTAATTCAAATGCGTGTAATTACGGGAAAAACGTTACTCCGACGATGTACTGTATGAAAATTAACAATAGTCCAAAGAAGACGAAAAGTAGTCAGGTTCACTGATATTTATTAATTATTCCTACATTGGCTTACTTACGCCGCTCTTTGACTTTGCTTGCATTTGTGCAAGTATCTGACATCGTTATATAAATCTCCGGGCTTCTGTCTAGAGCCTTGGCTGGATACAAAACATTCCTCTGGACTCCCAGAATTGAATTTTTAAACTTTTTTCGTGTTTTGCATGGTTCTTTGATGCTACTCTATGAAATGCCTGGAAAAATAGGATTTTTCGCCATCTTCCGGACCCCCAGAATTTAGGCTCCGCCCACGCATGTACGTGTGTTATTTGGAAAAAATGGTTGTTGTTGATGACCAGCAGAGTCTTTGCGTGTTCATATCGAACAAAACTCGCAATGGCATTATTTGCAACCAACGCGGGTCCTCAAACGAATAATTTGGTGGAATTCGGCGCCGGAAAAATGGTAATGCGCGGCAAAACGGTGCAGGCGGACCCTCGCAAGGGCACGCTTTTTATTTATCAGTCCAACGACGGCTTGATGCACTTTTGTTGGAAGGATGCCAACAGCGGCAGCGTCGAAGACGTAAGAAGATATTTGATACGCTGATTGGCGTGTATTTCCCGAAAAATCCGGTTTTTTAAAAAATTTTTTACTAACTTTTACTCCTAATTATTTTTGATTTTATATTTTTCATTCTTCGTTTCAACCTTTAAAATGTCGTATTATTGGTCTTTAACGTATTTCGGCAAAAAATTACAGAAATATCACGTAAAAGTTGCCACAAAGCGCAAGAGTTTTCTCAAAAGTCGTGGGCGGGGTCAAATAGACTTTTTTGGGGGTGGGATCATTTTCGAAAGATTTCTACCAAAATTTTATACTACGCATTTTCTAAATGAAATTTGGGCATTTCTTAAGTCTGATGTTGAAATATAATTGGTAAAATATTTTATCAAATTTTTCCCGCATTAAAATTTTTGAGTTTTTACTTCCGAATGTTCTGAGTATGCATTTTTCTAGGACTTGATCATCTTTCCGGACGATGCGGAATTCAAGCCCGTCAAACAATGCAGCACGGGGCGCGTGTTTTTGTTATCGTTTAAGAATCAGAGCCGAAAAATGTTTTTTTGGATGCAGGTGGGTCGCCGCGTTGACTAGGTTGCTTTTCTAGATTAGTGATGACGTTTTCGCATGTTTTTATTCTATTAATGTACAGCAAAATATTTTTTGAATATTTTCCCAGAACATTGGTTTTTTGTTCGATTTTTTCGTTTTTTCTTAAATTTTTATAAATTAATTACTATCTTCACTGGCGTATTAGGCATTCGTGAGCGACCGCGACGAGGAATACTGTAAAAAGGTCAACGAGTTGCTTAACAACCCGCCCGTTCCGGCGACCACTCGCCTCGGCCGGGCCAGTGGCCCGGGCGGCGACGACAACCAAATGTCTATGGTCAATCAGCTGTTGAATATGGGCGGAGGAGGAGTTTCGGGTAGATTAATTTCGTGCGTGTAACAGTGGTGAGGGTCAGGCACGTATCTCTGGGGGAAATGGGGGGGGTTCGGACCCCCAATAAATTCAGAAAACTCGGAAGAATAGGACTTTTTAAACGTTATTTTGTGCTATTTTCGGCTTTTTGGGGCTTAGTCTTTCAAAATTGGTATTGCCCCCCCAGAATAGGACGGCTAGCTACGTGCCTGGTGGGATTTCTCTTCACCCGATGTCCGAGGTCCATCTATCCTCGAAGTCAAAAATTTTTGGACCCGCGTGTCTCCCATTTTCAGCAAAAACGTACGATTTTTGACCTTGTTTGACTGATTTTATTGCAATTTTTACGTTTTTTTTGCCATTTTCGGCAAAAATTGAAGGTAATTATCGCCGACTAGCCCTATCCAAAATTTTGACCTAATTTACGTCGTGTCTGATTATTGCACTATCAAAAACCACGTATCTGCTCATTTCGATCAAACGTACAGAAAAATAGCCCAGCCAGAGCATATGTACGTACTCCTAAATCGTTCTAAAGTTTTGGTTGAGACACGGGCAGCGCCTTCAGGCACGTATGCTGGCCGTCCTGTTTTGGGGGGACCAACACCAATTTTTTGGGGGGACTAAGCCCAAAAAAGCCAAAAGTAGCACAAAATGACGTTTATAAAGTCATATTTTTTCGATTTTTTCTGATTTTTGGGGGGGGGTTCGAACCCCCCATCCCCCGTGAGATACGTGCTTGAGCGCCTTAACCCCGGAGAACTAAGAGGATCCGAAAATTTTTGGATGTCAAAAAAGTGCCCAAAAATTTTATATCGGGGACAACATATTCGTTTTTTGGCGTCTCTTATCGAGTTTTAACCGCTCGCGTAATAACCTTTAAAAACACGGTTAAATTCTGAATGCCCATCGCGGCCTAATCCGCTATTTTTGTGCGTATTTTCGGCTAAAAACGTCTAAAAATAAACGGAGAAAGAACTTTTGGGTGCGGTATGCCTCTTTCCACGTTAGAGAGCAAAGGTATCACATCCTACATATTACTCGACAGCGTAAACCGCAATTTCCGATTAATCATTTAGGACGATTTTTCGAACTTATTCTGATTTTCGACCGGAAAATTGGCAGCATTTCTGTTTATTTATTTGACATTTATTTTAGTTTTCGATTTTATTGAATTTTGCGTAATTTGGGTTTAATTTTCCCATAGAAAAGCTTTTCAAATTTAAACTCGACCGATAATTCGCTTTACTACCATTTTTTCGTTTCTGTCAGGCGATGATATACATAATGCGTTAGCTGGTGTGGATCGAAGGCAAATGATGCAACTTTTGAGTGAGTTGCGCTAAAGTGGCATCTTTTTATTAATTTTTCTCCTTTTTGTATCTAAATTATTTTTAGCTTTATGCTTGTTTTACTATTTGTTACGGTCAAAATGGCGAAAATAATTTGATATGATTTTTTAAAATTCAATATATTTAAATTCTAAAATCGCATCATCTTCATAATTTAATAATTTTTTATAAAAAATTCATTATATTTATTGCTTTTTACGATTTTTTAGTTTTATAAGTTTACTTTTAATTTATTTTGTTAAGTTACTTAATTTATTTTTAATTTTTACGTAATTTTATAAGTTTTAAATTATTTTAAATATTTTATTTCTTTTTATAGTTATCAATTGTTATTTTACTTTTTTGAATTTTAAAACACTTCTTCTCAAATGTTTTCGTAGTAATTATTATCTTTTGATCCTGCTGTTAAACAATTATCTTCAATGCGCCAAATTAGATATGTATGTACTTGTTTTTTTCGAAAATAATATGAAATAACTATTTATGTTGGAAATTAGTTATTACCTTTTTGTAGTCATATTACGAAAATGCTTAGAATTTTACCCAAGTCTTGCGGTGACATTCGAGATTGCGTGATTATTTTATTTTCATTTTTCATATTGTTATTTTATTTTGTTACTTTTATTCTATTATTTTGTTTGCTCGTCTTGGCCTTAGCTTTCACACGAACGAAATAGAATAATACGTATCTTTATATAATTATAATTTAAAAATATATTGCTATAAGCCCAGAAAATATCACTAAACTGTGCTACAATAATGGCTCCGCATAACTAAATAAATGTTTATATTTTTAATATTTATAAACATACTTGCTGTTCATTTATTCTAACCTATCCTTTAATTTTCAACACTTTTTATTTAGTGATCAATTATAAAGAAACGAGGTAGTTCTTTTCGCATTGTAAAGAAGGAGTGATTTCAATTACATTAGATCATTCTAATAAGGGCCTTTCTTACTGAACGTGATGGAAAATTTCAAATTACCCAATACCGTATGCAGTGGCGGATTTAGGGGGGCGGGGCGGCCGCCCCTCATAAAATAGTGCGCAAAATTAAGGATTTTTGAGCAATTTTTAGCGATTTTCGGGTTAAAACGGCAAATTTTTTCGCCCAAGTCAGGACTCGCCCCCCCTTAGGAGTATCGCCCTCCTCCTTACAAAAATTCTGGATCCGCCACTGCCCGTTGTATGTATGAAATTATGAAAATTTTAGTTTTTATCGTTAATTTTCGGCTATTACACCAATCCGCGTAGGTTCCAAAGGCTTTTGGGCGGAAAAATTCGACGAATAATTTTGAAAAATAAATTTAGATAAATTTAAATAAACAAACTTAGACGAAAATAAAGTGTATCTTTAAAGTATTTTAAACATTTTTTAAATCTGTAAATATTCAAAACTTTCAAACGTAAAACTTTTGAAGTGTAGTAAGTCGACTTAGAAAAAAGTTTTGAACCATTTTAAACTTTTAACTATGGAATATTTTAAATTTTGAGTTCTTGTTGCCGACACAATTGAATTTTTTATAAAAACGTTTTTTTGTATAATTATATCATTTAGTCTAAAATAATGTCGTGTTTAAACCGAATCAAACGACTAAACTCTAAAGTTTAAAGCTAATTGATTAGAATGTAAAGTTTAAATGATAAATGTGATATTAAAGCTCGAAAATCGAAGCCGAATATCTAGGAAAAATATGTTGGAATCAAAATCACATTGTGATTGCAAATTAAATCAACATGTAAATGCAAAGAGACATTAAAATGACATTTTATCTTTCGGAACGTTAAATCTCGATTCGACTCGTAATTAAAGTTTTCATCAAAATTTTACCCTTAAATTAAATTTGATTAATTAGATTTATTATTTGATTTATTTTTATTTCATCCCAAATATTTTTTGGTTTTACAAATAAAATTAGATAAACGAAATCAAGCAGGTTTTATCGATGAATATTCTTGAATATTAACGTTTTTAAATTTTTCGAAAAATGTAATATTTGTGATTCAATCATTATTACAGTGCTCGCCATGAAACACCATGACGCACTATAATCGTCAGATTTATATTAGATGATGCATTGCGAGCGCCGCGGTCCGTCTATAATGCGCTATCATCTCTTTTTTATTATTATAGGATATTTATCTGTATCATGCCGTTAATCTGGCGATGCGGACGGCGCAATTTAGCTATAAATAGCGCCAACGAGAGGGAAGCGCGCACGTGAATACCAGAAGCGCGCACGTGAATACCAGAAGCGCGCACGTGAATGCCGTTTTGTATTCAGGCGAGTGCGCGCACGTGAATACCGTCCTATATTCAGGCACGTGCGCGCTTCCAGCATTCACATACGCGCTTCCTTCTTCTTGGCGCTATTAATAGATAAATTGCACCGTCCGCGTCGCCAGATTAACGGTATGATACAGATAAATAGAGCACTGTACTTATGTACGTATTGATTAGAATGTTTGACGATCAATCCGAGCTTTCCACTGCGTTTCAAAATGTTTAAATGTTTGTTTACATTTGAAATCTTTATTTATACTTGACTTTTAAAATGCAAAGGACGCTTCTATGATGTTTACAAATCACTAATAAAATCTGGAACGATTATCTATAAATCAATTTATCGGATTTAAAATTATTCGATTTGTCGGATTAAAAAATAAAAAAATTGAAAAAATTTAAAATTTGAAGGAATCAAAATTATTTTATTTTTTCACTTTAAAGCGTATAATTAAGATTTAATGGGCGCCGGAAGTGGAGCAAATTTGGCTGACGTTTTGGGAGGAGGCGCGGAGCACACCGCGTCGTCGTTGCGTTTTCAGCCTAGCAGCCAGCTGGCGACTCCAACCGCGTGAGTATTCTGTAATTTTCTTACTTTTTTACAAGTTTAATTTAAAAATAGTTTAGATTTCAAAATACCCGAAAAAAGTCGAAGAAAAATCGCTAAATTGGAGAACGATGATTAGAAAATTAGGAATGATTGTAAACCGGCGGAAAAGAATTTAAATAAATGGAATTTATTTACATATATAACTATATCTATGTAAATAGATTTATTTAAATCTGTTTATTTTTATTAATAGATTTATATATCGATAAATTTATTTATTTGAATACATAAAATTTCAACTTTAAATAATTTAAAAATGCGAAAAAATATACCGTAGTATTTTTACTAATTTTTAATTTTTTTCGAAATTTTATCCATTTTATTTTTCGTACATGTCGCAGGGAGGTGGGTTATAAACTCCCGAGCAAATGTCAGTCGTCGATCGTACATGCGAAGCATAAGAATTCTGGGGGGGGGTCGAAACTTCAAAGTGTTTTTTGGTCTAAAACGGCACGCAGGCACGTAGCTGGCCGTTTATTTTGGGAGGACAAACACCAATTTTGGAGGGACTAAGCCAAGAAAGGCCAAAAATGGCACAAAATAACGTTTAAAAAGTCCTATTTTTCAGATTTTTTGAATTTTTCTTGGGGTCCGAAGCCCCATTTCCTCCCAGAGATACGTGCAGGCACGTAGCTGGCCGTCCTATTTTGGGGGGACTAACACCAATTTTGGGTGACTAAGCCCAAATAGGCCACAAATAGCACAAAATAACGTTTAAAAAGTCCTATTTTTCCGGTATTCTCTGAATTTCGAGGGGTCCGGACCCCCAGTCCTACAGAGATACATATGTGCATGGATACGTGACTATGGGCAAGCCTTTAAAAACATCTTTTTTGCCGTTTCTGACGATGCTCAATCTTTCTAGAGCATAAAAACATGAAAAAAATTCGGAAAAAGATAAAAAAAGTCGAACAAATTGAACAAAATTCAGTCAAAACCTGAGAATATGGTGCGAAGCGCCGCAAAGGTGACCCTATTGAGCAAATAGATAGCTAAAAACGCTTTAAAATACACTTTTTCCACAAATTTTCACAAAAGTTTTAGGAACTTTTAAAAATTGCGAATTCTGGACTAGGTTCAAATTTTTCTGGGGTGGGGGGGTTGAAACCCACCCTAGATAATGTATGTATGTCGTTCACCCGTCTCTCGGAATGATATAATTTTTTACCCCTTTTTTGCGAACAGACTCGCGTTGTTAGGTCATTTTTAGGTGTTTTTGGCCGTTTATTAGACCTTTTTCAGGCACGTATCGCTGGGGGGATGGGGGAGTTCGGACCCTCCAAAATTCGGAAAAATCGGAAAAATCAGAAAAATCGGACTTCCAAACGTTATTTTATGCTCTTTTTGGCTTTTTT
Source organism: Mermis nigrescens (assembly GCA_036768485.1). Classification (NCBI taxonomy): domain Eukaryota; kingdom Metazoa; phylum Nematoda; class Enoplea; order Mermithida; family Mermithidae; genus Mermis; species Mermis nigrescens. The sequence goes on from JAVLUZ010000003.1 coordinate 33,657, forward strand.
GGGCTTAGTCCCTCAAAAAATTGGTGTTGCCCCCACTGTTTTTTATTTTTGCACGGGACAAAGATTTTGAGGCTCGTACAAAGATTTTGGAGCGATCTTTGTACACTTTTGTACACAAAGTATAGGCAGTTTTCGGTCGATTTTCGATTGTACAAAAATAATCGAAGCTTTCTGTACAAAAAAAGAAAACAGTGTGCCCCCCAAATAGGACGGCCAGCTACGTGCCTGCTTTTTTACTATTCCTGACTAAAACCGTGAGTAACTTTCCCCCGAAAAGGTCGAACTGATTCCTTCGAAGGTTTTGAGTCGTACAGGTCTGGCCTTTCCGTGGCGACCTCTCGTTATTCGAAAATTACAATGTTGTTACGCTCCACATATTAAATGTATTTTTATTGTTTTAGATTTTATATTTTCTAATTTCATAGATTTTTTTAAATTTTTTTGTGCGCTTGCAGTACGGGTGATAACGCCACTGCTGCCGTTGCCGATGGGCCACCGGCCGGAGAGGCGAGTACGACGGGTTCCTCCAATGCCGCGGGGGCAACGCCCACACCGGTCGCCCCTCCTCAGCAGCAGCCCATTATTTCGGCGGCTGATTTCGGCAAAATTTTGGCAAATTTGGGAAGTAAGCGACTGACGCGCGTATTTGCAGGACAAAAATTTTGGTAGCGTCGGGGTCGTATCCGATGTTGCGCGAAAATCGCACGTGAAAAATAGCCAAAAGAAGCAGCTTTCACCAAAAATCGAGCCCTACTTTGAGTAGGGATTCCTCTTAACCCCCGTTACAAGTATAGTTAGGGGGTACCCCCGCCCGACATGGGCCTCCCCCGAACAAGCGCAGCATGGAAATCCCGGGGGATAAGATTATGAATATTCTGTTTTGGGCCCAAAATGGTGGGTACGCGTCAAAAACATCGTTTTTCGGCGTTTCTGACGATGCTCCGTGCTTATAGGACGTAAAAACATGAAATAATTTCGAAAACATTGAAAAAGTCGGACAAATTGAAGAAAATATTGTCAAAACATGGTTTATATGGCGCGAAACGCCGAAAAATTGACGCTTTTGAGCAGATAGCTAAAAACGCTTAAAAAGGCGCTTTTTCTGCAAATTTTCAGAAAATTTTTGGATTTTCCTGAAAAATTGCGAATTCTGGGGGTGGAAAAATTTCTGAGGGTGAAACCTTCCGTCCCCCACCCTCTCACCAAGATCACGTATGGCCTCTTTCCTCCTCCTTAGTTACAAAAGTAGAGATTTTGTAGGCTCCTTCAAAGTTTAGGCAATAAATGGCCTATTTGCGCTATTTTTTTTGTAATTTTTAACTTTTTTGGCCGAAAATGGGGCCGTATAAACTATTGTTGAAAAGTGAATTACTACCCGCTAGGGATGTTATGTGCCGGTAAACCGGAACCGGCGCTATTTTTCCGGAACCGGAACCGATTTTTCAATAACCGGAACCGGAAACGTTTTTTTTATTCTTCAATAACGGGAACCGGAACCGATGTTTTTTAGGATCGGTTCTGGGTTTCTAAAAAAAGATGAAAAAATTATGATTAAGAAAAGGATGAAACATTGATTCTCAGATTTTACAACAAAAAGCTAGGGGACAAAAATGTATTATCTTTTGAAAGCACGCAACATTTTGCACAAAAACCACTTTTACTGCATATTTGTATGAAAATTTCAAATTTTTCACTTTGCATTAATTACGGTTCTAACTCTCAAACGAAATTTTGATTAAATTAATTACTAATGATTCCATCTTGGTGATAAAAGAAGGGTTTGAGTGAAAAGTTAATTAAAATAAAATAAAAAATCCGTATTTTTGATAGTTATAAGTAATATGGATATTTAATTCTCTACTGCGATAGAGAGTCTGAGTGGGAGGATCAGGGAAGTATCTCTGGGGGGAATGCGGGGTTCGGAATGCCCAAAATTCAGAAAAATCGGAAAAATAAGACTTAATCGTTATTTTGTGCTATTTTTGGCCTTTTTGGGCTTAGTCCCCAAAATTGGTGTTGGTTCCCTTAAAATAGGACGGCCGGCAACGTGCATGGGGAGGACAGGCACGCAGCTCTGGGGGAACGGCGGGGGTCCGGACCCCCCGAAATTCAAAAATCGGCAAAATAGGACTTTTTAAACGTTATTTTGTGCTATTTTTGGCTTTTTGGGCTTAGTCCCCCCAAAATTGGCGTTGGTGCCCGCAAAATAGGACGGCCAGCTTCGTGCTCGGGTAGGATGCCCGCTGTCTCGGGAGCCCAATCCATGTAAGCCTAAAATATTTTAAAATAAATTTGGTCTATTTTTTATCAGAATTTCTGTAATTTATCTGTCGCCTCCCGCCAATTATTAATGACTTTATTTATTTTCTAAGCTGGCTTCGTGCCAAAAATATAATTTTTGCATACGACGAACATTATGTGGCTTGAATAAAGCTTTTAGGTACAAAAAGGCGATTTTGCCTTATTTCTTAATTATGTATGTGATTTGTAACAGACGTTCAAGAAATTTCCGGCGCTTAGTGCCAGATTTTTCTTAAAGTCAAAGAAATTTAATCATTTTTCGCACGAAATTGTCGAAAATTGTAAAATTTATAGAAAAAAATATTGCGTCAAAAGTGATTTTATGTAAAAGTATACAATGTAAAATATAGAAAAACGCTATTTCGCGCGTTAAGGGCAAATTTTTGGACCTATTTTTGACTGTTTTTGGAAAAGTTGGGATACTGCCCCCCTAGGAAAATCTTAGATCCGTCACTGCTTGTGATGTTTCATTTAGAAGACGACTGACTCTCAGTTAAATATAATTCTACCCCTCGTAGTCATAGGCGAATTTAAAGGGCAGGGGGCGGCCGCCCTCCCCATTGGCCCAAAATAATTGGCGAGATAAAAAATGGACGCAAGATTTGCTATGATTTTTGACCGTCAATGATCATAATTTCTCAAATTTTTCCGACGCTTTGCGCCGAATAATACCTATTAATGACATTCATTTACTTTTTTGGCGGCCCGGAAGTCATTTTTTACCCAGGGAATAGGTCTCAAAAGCATCTCAAGATCAGAAATAGCTCTTCCAGCGCAGTTTTCTTCTATATTTTCGAGTTTAACTTTTGAAAATTTTCGACGTTCCGCGTCGAATACTAACATGCAGGAGATGGAGCAGTATTTAAATATTCTTAACGTTCTTCCGCTTAAATTTTACCAGATTTCTGGCGTTTCGCGTCAGATTTTCGCCTAAATCAAAGAAATTTAATGATTTTTTTCGAGAAAAGATGAAGAAGAAATTCAAATTTTTCGGAAAATATACAACGTAAAACGTAGAAACGCTATTCCGCTCGTGAGCAGCAAATTTTTGGACCTATTTCCGACTGTTTTCGGAAAAGTTGGGACACCGCTCTTTTTCTTTATTCGCTATCTGTGGGGGCGTGGGGTGGTTTGGACCTCCCAAAATTCGGAAAAATCGGAAAAATAGGACTTTTCAAACGTTATTTTGTGCTATTTCTGGCCTTTTTGGGCTTAGTCCTCCCCAAAAATTGGTGTTGGTCCCCCTAAAATTGGACGGCCAGCTACGTGCCTGTCAGAGTCCTGTTAATGCCGTCAAAGTTACTGAACATTTTCGTGCATTACGCCGTCTCTTCTAAAATTTAGTCAGAATGAAATATATTTACTACGAAATAGTTATTGTAAATTAAGAGCTAATACCACATATTTAGTTTCATTGCTTCGCCGCTTATATTAGAAAAACTACACTACCTGACTGTTTCGGAAAACTGTGAAGCAGATAATGTATGAGTTTTAAGAAAGATTTAAAATACATTAGACATAGAGCTCTTACATACCATACATGCACAGCATGGGAATACCGGGGGATGAAATTATAAAGTGCCTTTTTTGAGCCCAAAAATAGTAGGTACGCGTTAAAACATCGGTTTTCAGCGTTTCTGACGATGCCCTATCTCTCTAGAGCATAAAAACATTTCGAAAATATCAAAAAAAGTCGAACAAATTGAACAAAATATAGTCAAAACATGTGTATAATAACTCGAAGCGCAGCTAAAAAACACTAAAAAAGCACCTTTTCTTGAAATTTTCTGAATATTTTCGGGAACTTTCGAAAAATTGTCAATTCGGGGGGGGCAAGTTCATGTGTGTCTCTTAAGCAGCATAGTGCACTGATGCAGCTCCTTCATCGGATTTACTGATAATAATTTTCTAATAATATTTTCGGCAAAGTTACACGTATAAAGTCACACCTAATACACTTATCATAGGAACCGAGTAACGGAACCGGAACCGCTGGTTCCCAGGAGGTCTAAGAACCGTAACCGGAACCGTCGTTTCCAACTTCCGTAAGAATCGGAACCGACTTTTCCGAAAAACCCGGAAACGGAATATCCCCCTACTGCACCACCCTGAATTTCAAGCCATTACCCATTCGCAATGGGTATTCTCCAAAAAAGCGCCCCGCGTCGCCGATTCTTGGGCAAAATCTAGCTTATACATTTTTTGGTACAGTCGTCGCCATAAAGTATGACGCGCTATCACCCTCAGAATTATAATAGATGGTGCGTTGCGAGCGCCGCGTTTCGTATGCACCACCAAAATACCCCCAGAATTCAATTTTTGAATTTTTTTGTGCTTTTCGCAATTTTTTGATGTCGGCGGATAGTGTTCGATGAGAAACGTTGAAAAATGATGTTTTTCGCCATACCACCATTTTTAAGGCCATTTTTGACCTTTGAAAAATTTTGCACACCCCCAGAACCTCGGTGCCGCCCACCTACGGCGGTCGCTACCAGGGAGAAGTTTAATCGATAATTGTACTCGGGGGTATAAGTCTATGATTCTGGATACAATAAGTTACTTCAATAAGAATAAATTTTGTCGAAATTGATTGAAATACAGAATTTTGGCTCTAACTCGTTCGACGCTCTACGGCATGCTAAATTTGTATTCGTTTCAGTGGGACGTAATACCGCCATCTCGCCCCTCCTTGATGTTACCGTGCGTCTGGTAGTCAGGGCTTCTTGGGGTTCCGAAAGTTTGATTGGTAAAAAAGTGTCGAAAAATTGATGGTAGTGAAAAAATGAAATATTTCGACGTTTCTCTATTGGCATTAACAAATCGCGGAAAAATAAAAAAATAAAAGTTTATTCCAGAGGTCTTACGAATTTGGGGATCCAGCCGGAGCCCGCGTCCTCGTGTTGTTCCAAACCTCCAACATATCCATATATTTTTAGAGGGGGAATGAATGACTTCAATTTATGGTCAAAAATGGCAAAAAACACCTAAAATGGCCAAAAAAGAAGTCCCGTCAAGAAAACATTTTGACTACGGGTGTTTGGGGACGACCGACTTTGGATGGGTTCCCCTTCTCCTCTGTTACGGTGCTCGCCACGAATGTTTACGTTTTAATAAGCTCCGTAGGATGATGGAGCTCGTTAAGGCTTATATGTTTAACGCGTCGGTCGCGCGTGGGAGGGAATAGGACCGACGCGTTGAAGGTACGTATAAACCTAACAAGCTCTAGAAGCTTATCAAAGCGTAAACATTCGTGGCGAGTAGTGTACGCGTCTGCTTTGTACGTATATCCTTCCGTCCTCTATAATTAAGCTTTCGTCGGGTCTAATTTTGAGCAGCCCTTTTGGTCCTTTTTTGTTGTTTCTGATAGAGAAAGGAAGGTGATTTTCTTAAATTTGGAAGCTACGACTACCTGAATTTCGAGCTCGGAAAATGCAATGAATGAATAAATGAATTAATAAATCAGAAAAATAAATAAATAAGCTTGACTGAAACTAACTACTACTACCGCCTTGTATAAGTTCAAAGGTTGAACTTTGCATTAAACACTTTTTCTAAACTTCACATTGCTGTGTCATTTTTCTTTTTATATCTATGTATTTTTTCAGTGGCGACCGATATTGGAACGTCACGCGCAGATGGTAAGATATAATTACGAAAAGCCAAAAATCAATATTTTGCGATCATATTTACGAGTAATCTCAGAAAAGCGGCATTCGATTTACTTTCGATCGAAAATTGTTTCGCGCTCTGTTTTAATTATTCGGAAAATTGGACAGGCGTTGGCTTTATCCTCAGGTTTGACTCCTCAGAAATGATACAAAAAGTCCCGTTTAATTTGAAGTCGCCTACGACCGCCTGTACGTCTGACCCCTTCAGTAGGGAGAAAGACGCTTAACGCTATACACGTTTGTCAGCGTAGGAATTATGTGGGGCAGCCTTGGAACGTTTTTTAAAGTGGATTTTTTCTGACTTCGAAACCACGAGTACACGTAAGAAAAACGGTGTTTTTTCCGACGCTGGAGACCTTCTAAAAAAGATGAAAATATACCTTACCTCGCACCTCTCCTCACTCGCTCACTCACCCTGCATAATCTATACCAGGCACGTAGCTGTGAGGGGAATGGGGGGGTCCGGACCCCGGAATTCAGAAAAAAACGGAAAAATAGTTTTTTCACACGTTATTTCGTGCTATTCCTGGCTTAGACTCCCCAAAATTGGTGTTGGTTTTTTTGGAGAGAATTTGGAGAGCAGCACCCGAACTGCGTTTCTGTAAAGATGCAAAAACTCAAAACTCCGCAATACGGATAGGCAGGGGCGTAGGCAGGATTTTTCTAAGGGGGGCGGTCCAAAATTGGTGACCCTATATTTTGGGATATGGTCGCCGGGGCGCCAAATAAAGTGCATTTTCTGACGTTTGCGAACATGCTCTATCCGTTAAGCTCATAACATTCATTTTTTCGAAAAATTTTTATTTTCTCCTAATAAGCTATAAAAAATGACGTTTTTTGGCCGCGCTTGGGCTAAATGAACGAAAATGATGATTCTACGGCGCGAAGCGCCGAAAATTTGAGAATTTTCGATAAAATGATGCCAATTTTCACGCATTTCCTTACCTTTCCAAAATTATTTCTGGGCTAAGGGGGGAGCAGCTATAAAAAATGACGTTTTTTTGGCCGCGCTTGGGCCTGAATAAACTAAAATAATGATTCTACGGCGCGAAGCGCCGAAATTTTGAGAATTTTCGATAAAATGATGCCAATTTTCATGCATTTCCTTACCTTTCCAAAATTATTTTTGGGCTAAGGGGGGGGTGGCCGCCCCGCCCCCTGCCTACGCCCATGCGGATAGGGTACCATATTTTAGGCGCTTATTTCTCAAAAATCAGTCCGTGAATTTCACCGCGATTCTACAGTAAGGTCGGTAAAGACGTGATCACAAAAAGCGTAGAACCTAATAAAATTTGAATCGCTGCGATTTGAGATATTATGCAAAATATACTTTCAAAAAGCATTTCAAGTTGATTTAGGGTGGCTTAAAATATTTTCCTCACGGCAATTATATAGACCCGTGGGAGCGACAAAACCTTTTTGGATTTAACCATCAATTTTGAGATTCGTAGGCCCGATCGGCTGATTTTGATGAAAAATTCGGCATCAGGAGCCCAGTACTCGAAATGAATATTAAAGATGGCATAAATATCTGTGTCTATTTAACGTTTCACTAGATTTATGCACTAACTTATCTCGGCAATTTAATACCTTAGCTTTATGACGTCAGAGGAAATTAAATTGCGTCCGACTTTCGTTCGCATAGCGCGCTTATTATTTTTAGGTAGCCGAATTCGTTGTCAACTCGCGTTTACGTGTGAATGCTGACTTCTTGCGATTTCCTCATTCCCTAACCAAAGTTGGGTGTCTCTTTCCCATTTATCCCAAAATTACGAAATTTTCCTCACCTTTATGGAACTGTTTCTATTAGGTTTTATTGACCACTCGCTATTTGTAATTAAAAGCTAAATTTGTATTTAAAAATGCTATGAAAATAATAGAATCGGTGACGACGATAAAATAAGTAAACGTTATCGACGAAACTGACTCGCGGGCAGGTTTTTTTTGTGCGGGAGAAGAATTTTTGGCAGCCATCTTCGAACTATGCGCGTGGACTTTTTAGGGTCAAATTGATAGTAATTTTTGCACTACATATTTAGCGCATGCCATTTATGATTTTTAATACAACAAACTAGCTATCTTAGCTCTTCGAGTCTTGTTTTACGCGTAATTTAGTTGAAAACTGGTAAAAGTTTCGGCGCTTCGCGCCGGGCTATCATTATCAGCTGCACTTGGGCGAAGTAAGTTTTTTCCGGACAACGAGTTGATGATCGCAGATTACGGGATGGTAATATGTAAAATTTATATGTGTTTTTTATATAAATTTGTTTCGATCGTTTTAAAATTTTTCCTTGAGATCTTTACAGAGTAGCTCGGGCGTGAAACTGTGCTCGTAAGCGCATTTCAGTGCTTTTGAAAGTCTTTTACTACGCCCGTACCTTTCGTAGCTCTAAATGTTAAAATCTTTGATAACGTAGGAGGTGTTAAATTTTTGCAGATATAATAAAATCGGAAGTTCGTATAGAAAAGAGCATTTTTCGCAATTTTTCAATTGCAAATTTTCGCCATTTTCGCAAGTTTTTGGTTGTTTTCGTAATGTACGTATACGCGGTGACGGATTTTTACAATTTTATTTATGAAGGGGTACCTCAACTTTTCCCAAAATGGTCAGCTAATACGTAGGTCGAAAATTCGGTTTTAACGTGCGAAATAACATTCCATAGCCGTTTTACTTTGGCTGTTTCAGTTCAAGAAATTTTTCTTGCGCAGTATTTTTCGAAAAATCTGAAAATTTCCGGAAGTTGTGAAAATTAAAGAAATGGGCATAAGGACGTTTAGGACTCGAATGATTGCCCGCTTAATTCCCGATTGTGCGAACTCAAATTAAAATGTAAATTACGAGTCAATTGAAGCAGTTGACGCGGCGCACCGAAAATTTTCAGAATTGATACTAAAAAGCGGAGAAAATTATCACTAAAGGACTTTTTAGCTTAACGGATTGCTTCAACTTCCAAGTCGCAAAATGCTATGCTATAGAAACGCAGTTGCGCTGCACACAAAAAAAGTTCCGTAAAAAGTTATTCATTTACAATAGAAATATGCACAAACAGGCTTCGGATGTCAAATTACATAATTGATCCTATATAAAGCATTTTTTCTGCAGTTGATCTTGAAAATGTCCTGGTTTCGAAAAATGTCGAGCCGGTGTTAGTGGGGAATGAGAAAAATATTGATCGTCTGGTGCCTTTCCTCCCTTCCGAAAGTCCGGCTGTGGCCGATAGGCAAGAAGTGGTGAAAACTTTGCAAACGCCCCAATTTAGACAGGCGAGTTTCATTGATTTTTTCGAATTTTCACTATTTTTAAAACTATTTTCACTTTTTTTTCATTTTGTCAGGCCGTCGAAGGTTTCGGCGAGGCCCTTAAATCCGGGCAGCTCGGCCCCTTCATGCAACAATTCGGGTTTTCCTCTGACGTCATCAATGCTTTTAAACAAGGAGGTAATTGTCGCACGCGCGCTTGTAAGAAACAACGGGGATTTGGGATCACAATCAAAGTCGGGCCGTCTCAACATCTATTTACCCTTCCAGGCACGTATCTATGGGGGGTCGGACCTCCCCCCAAAATTCAGAAAAAGCGGAAAAATATGACTTTCTAGACGTTATTTTGTGCTATTTTTGTCTAAAGTTATTTTGTGCTTAGTCCCCCTAGAAATTAGCATTGGTCCCCCCAAAATAGGACGGCCAGCTACGTGCCTGTACTCTTCTCCGACTTTTAAGTAAAAAATATGCTTTCAAGCCATTTTTGGGCACTTTTTCCAGTTTTGGGCAAATCTGAAAATTAATCTGTAGTAGCTCCTACTTGAAACCACACCTGGTAGTGGAGCATACGTGGGCAGCAAAAAAATTCTGGGGGGGTGCAAGATTTTTTTGAAAGTCAAAAATGGCCTTAAAAATGGTGGTAGGGCAATAAAAACACCATTTTTCGACGTTTCTCATGAAGCACTATCCATTGGCATCAAAAAATTGCGAAAAAAACGGGAAAAAAATTTTCAAAAATTGAATTCTGGGGGGGGAGGTATTTTGATTTCTGGGGGCTGCATACCCCCCCCAACCCCCCCACGCCCAGGTGTGTAGTGGAGGTGGAAGGCCCTATAAGACCTTTAGAATTCAGTTGCTGTCCTTACACGCTATAAGGTAAATACATATTCTAACCAAGGTAAGGAAGTGTTATCTGCTTGGAGCGGATTTTTATAATTTTGTAGTCATTCGCTTGTTTTAGTGATGTACGTATTCCTTTATCGATTTCCTTATTTACTAATTAGCCCCTTTATTTGTTTTTCCTTATTAATTTATTTGTTTATTCATTTTGTTTGCCTACCTATTTATTTATTTAATTGTTTATTTATTCGTTTATTCGTGTACCTACGTACATATCTAATTATTCTATTGTATTTATTTATTTTAATTATCCATTTATTTTTTCATTTGTTTACTTATCTAATTATTTATTTGTTTGTTTATGCTTTTATACAGTTGTTCTTTTTTTGTTTCATTTTTACTCATTACGGCATACATTCTGAGTAAATTATGTACGTCGGTTTCAAGTTATTACAATATTTACGTATTTTTGTAATACGCGTCTACTACTTTTTCGTCGCCACCGAATTTCTGGCGAAAATTGACAGTTTAAAATCAGTTTTAAATGCCTTTGCTCTTTTAACTCAAAGATTGTGCCTGAGAATGACCAGCTTAAAAAAATGACTAACCTCTTGCTTGCGCCGAAATTTTGACCTAAATTATGTGCTAGTGGCTGAGCTTTATTGTTTTGGGTAGCTATTGCTCAGTAAGTTTTTACCTGCGTTAGATTTTATTCTCGCGAAAATAGAATTAGCGTTAGTGTTGAACTTTGCGTTCGCCTTTATTATTTAGTTTGTCATACTTTACATTCATTTTACTGATCGTCTACGCACCCATCAGTTGAAAAGGAAATAAATGTAAATTTGTGCAAATTGGTTTCCTATTTTGTTGACTGTTTATTTTTTATCCTGTTTACTGTTCATTTCGCTTTATTTTACTCGTTTTCGCTGATATTTGCCTCATTCGCTGTTTATTTTGCTTTAATTTTATTCATTGTTGTTGTTGAATTTCTGAAACGTTAATCGAAAATATGATTGAAACTATTATAAATCATTTTCACCAAATTCTGCGAGCAAAAATTTTCAAAGTTCAAAAGAATGCCAAAAAATTGATGGTAATGGACTGAAAAAATGCTTCCGGCGGTTTTCATCATGCTCTATCGATTGGCATCGAAGAATAACGAAAAACGAATTTCTTTCAAAAATTTCAATTTTTTGGGAGTCTTCCGGATTTTGGTGTTTAGACCTTCCGAACTCCCTTTCCACTTTTCAATTTTTTATGCAATTTTCGCGAGCAATCATGACGTCGTTCTAGACGTTCAAAGCGTAGCCGAAATGCTAGAAAAAGAATCGAAAAACAACGATGAAGCAATCGGGTCTCCTTCGACTAATAATCCGGATAAAAGTGACAAAAGCGAAGAGAAAGCGGAAGCTAAGCCGAAAAAGGACGAGGAGGAAAATACAAACGAACAGATGGATTTAGATTAGCTTTTTAGAACCGGGATCATTGATTGAATTCTTTGATTCGGCTTTTATTTGCGTTTCTTGTTCGCTTTTTCAGTAAAATAAACAAATTTGTGGAAATCATCGGTGTTTTCTGATACGTTTACGCCGTACGCTATTTTTTATCAATAAAATGGTCACCGGAGTATCACGCTTATTGCGCAATCTGACTTTTCTCTTAATGCAAAATGATCGTCGAATGCTCCGCGATAATCAGGCCCCGAAATACTTTGTAAAAAGGTCAAAAATTGTTCAAATGTCTAACAATGATTACATAGATAGTCGTGGTATGGGAGAAAACAAATTTTTGATGCGTCTAATCGAGAACACTGCGCATTCGTTATCGGTCTGATGTTTAGGTGACTTAAATCTATTATCAGTTTTGAAAAATTTAGCAATTCGGCAGGACGGGAGGCAACTGGGAAAATTTTGTTCTGGAAATATATAAACATTCTCTTCCAGGATCACTTATGTATTTAATTTGACGGTTCGTGGTGGGAGATGTATCCTCAGATGAGAAAACCACCTAAATTTTAGCATCTATACGTACTTGTAGGCTTCTGGCAGGATAATCAGCGCTAATTTATTAAGTTATTACGGAACAATAGAAAATTTTTGCCGAATCAAACTTAAACTCGATACCGGAGGAAGAGAAATGACGCGCCAAACATTTTTGACATTTTGCCTTCTAACCTCGACCAGAAAATGGGCGCTTCGCTGCCACATTCGCCAGAGCCATATTTTTTGCAAATGGGGATCGAAGCGAACCGCGTACATAAAAGACGGATATATTCTGATATGATGACCAATATGCCAAAAATTGTCTAGAAATTCAAATGTCTTATTTGTTATCGTCTTAATGTTATCTTATTATTATTTGCTCCTTTCAAATTTTACTGCTTTCCCTCACTCACTCTGTAATGTCCATTATTAAGCACCTCTCAGTACATTTAATGTCAAAATATCCTTAAGGAGCGCTACTCAGAAATTATCAATTTCTTTAGGAGAAAAGTAAAATCTGGAAACGGAAACGATGGGTAAAATCCGGAAGCGAAAACTTATTTCATCGTTCACACGGTTCCGTCGGAGTTTCTCCGCCCTGGGGTGGTCCAAAGTGCCGTAAACGGGGTACACTCAAGTATAGTCTATCAGGGTGAACACCTCCAACCTCGTTTCCGACAAAATTTCTCCCACTGAAGGGGGTTTAGGGGGCTTAGAAACGAGAAACCCTATTATTCAAATGTGAGGCTGACATCAGTTTCGTCGTAGGTCTCTCCGCCCTGAGGGTAGTCCAAAGTGCCAGAACTGGTGTTCCCAAGTAGGGCCAATCAGAGTTAACACACCCAATCCCGTTTCTGGCAAAATTTCTCTCACAGAAGGGGTTTAGGGGCACGGAAACGGGGTACCGCATCATTCATATGTGAAGCTGACCCCGGCTCCGTCGGGGTCTCTCCGCTCTGGGGGTATTCCAAAGTGCAGGAAACGGGATTAAGGGTGTTCGTTCTGACTACTTGGGGAACCCCAGTTCCGGCACTTTGGACTACCCCCCCAGAGCGGAGAAACCCCTGACGACGGAACCGAGGTCAGCTACACATATGAATAATGAAGTACCCCGTTTTCCAGCCCCTAAACCCCGCTTCAGTGGGAGAAATTTTGCCGGAAACGGGGTTGGGGGTGTTCACCCCGATAGGTTCTACTTGGGGAACCCCGTTTCCGACACTTTGGACCACCCGCAGCGCGGAGAAGCCCTCGACGGAGCCGTGTGCACAATAATATAGGTACGTTTCTGTTTCCGGATTTTACCCATCGTTTCCGTTTCCGGATTTTACCCACACATATTTCTCTAAGATTGCATTTGCTCTTTAAATTAAATTAGTGTAAATCACCATGCTCATTAAAATGTTACAATTTCAATTAGGCTGATTTCTTTAGTCACTTTACAGCGATTGATTTTATTTTGCTTACTTATTGATGTTTCTTGCCTCCTTTTTATGCTCGTATGACAATTAGAGGGCATTGTAAAGTGCGTAGGAAATCAAACTTTGACCAATTTGTAAACAAATGCTAAAAGTTCCATGAAAAATTAGCTGCGGGAAGTCGAGTCGAGATACTTAGATAATTTCTATTTAGCAATTTCAAAAGCCATGCGTTTTCTGCTTTCGGTTTGTTTACATTGAGTCGTACGCACGTTGGTTTAAATTATTTTTAAAAGACAATTTATAATTTGATATCCTGCTTGTAATTTTCTGTCAACCCGTCCCCTACGTGTTTTACGGCGCCAGATCGTGCATTTTAAGTAGTTAATTCGAAATCAGAGGTCCAATAAACCCCAAGGACCAAATTTGGGGTGTACCATCCAAGCTGTGCTTCGGCAAAAAGGCAAAAACCCAAAATTTTACGTGATGAATAGGGTATAATTGGGCTCCTGCATTTTTTCAATTGCATGAAATTTTTCAAATTTCATCCTTTTTTCGGCCATTATTTTGCATCAGTTTCCTCACAACATTGTCCACTTCTCCATTCTGGGGGTATAGGCGTAATTAAAGGAAAAATCTAAGCAATGTTTTTTAGCCAGAATATTCGCTTAAGATGGAAGTAATTAGATACTCTTCCTTTTTGCTCATCAATTTCCTGAACGTGCTCCTTCTGAATAGCGGACGTTCATAATTAAGCTAATCAACACGTGAAAAACATCAGCTCGCTATTTGACTCGTTATTCACCAAAGGCGTTGAATTAATTCCTTTTTGCTTTGTATTTTCATTTCGAAGGCCGTTCTGGGCGCTTACTTCTTAGCCCTTTTTAACAAAGACAACTTACATACTGTGTATGACAAGTGTCGCTTGTTAGCTTGTCAGCATACATGTGAGGGCTCAGAATTTCGGATGAGGTTTCCCGGCTGTTTTTAGGGGAGGGGGGAAGTAAATGACCTCCAAAGTTTTGGCCAAAAAAACCTGAAAATAAGAAAAATACGTCATTTTTTACAAAAATCTGGGCGGGGGTCAAAAATTTTCTGGTTTTGTGGCATTGTGGGAATGTAAAGACTACCGACTTTGAGTGAAGGGATTCCCTACCCCTGTTACGTGTAAGCTTGTCAGTATTAACCATCCAAAGACCGAGAACCTTCTTTACCCCTCCCATTTTCAACGAAAAAATTGGCTTCATTTAGGCGCTTTCTTGCTATTTTGGCCGACATTTTTTGATCATTTTGCCTTTAATCTGGACATGGCCAACTGCTACCCTTTTCAAAATTTTCAGCTGTTGCATGTCTGGTTCAGAGCTCTTATGATGTTATCGAATCCTGTTTCAGAATGAGTGCGTTTAATCGATTGCTTAAATTGGAACGAAAGCGGCCTTTAATTATTGGGATGGTTCATCTGAAGGCTTTGCCTGGGTGAAACTTAATTTTTGTATTCACATACATCATTCGTTACATATATCTCGTTTGCAAAGCTACTGCATATTTATCTAGCATTATTTTCAAATTCGATAACTGAGAAATTTTCTTCCTTTAGATATCTTTTTTACTGTACCTATGCGTATATTCATCTCGTTCAAGTGATCGATCCGAGTTATTTTAAGATTTTTATCCTTCTTCGGCGGTTAGTGGCAGCAGGATAATGATCTGAGCTGATGAAATTAAAAGCTCTCAATATCTTTTACTTTCCTAAACCATGTTAGTCTTCCTTATGAAAACTAAAGATGAAGTAAGTCGAAAAATTTTGCAGTGAGCGGTTTTGAATTGAAAAGTTACTGATATTCTGAATAATGCTTCTCAACAGCAAACATAAAAGCAAAATGAAGATAGCTTACATAAATCCAATGATGTATGATTTATTTCTGAATATCAAAAATGATACAGTCGCCATAAATTAAATTAAGTGACTCAAATAAATTTGTGATTTTTGGGTATAAATTGAGTAAATTGATAAATAATATAATAATAAATTAAATTACATGAAAAATTTAAATATGGGAGAGGCATTAGGTTTTCGTTGCTCATCATGACGATATACTTGTTGCCAAAATACTGCTTAAAAATTCTGAGATGGTCAATAAATGAAATTAATTTGAGGAATTGAGGTTAAATAATATGTCATGTACAAAGTCCAGAAATAGGAATAGGTGTGAAATTCCGAAATATTTTGTTATCGTTCACCTTTTAAAACTCAATTCTCAATCTTTTCACAGATAAATGAAACGAAAAGTTTAAAAGCTTTTGCGATATACTTTTCACTTATTTATTAGGCACTCTGATATTCAGCACAGCACTGAACCAATTGAATAAAAATCTCAAAAAAATTGGAAAAAAATTAAAATTCGACCATCATTCAGATGTTTTACTCTTTTTATAATAAGTTTTTTGTCCTAACATTTTTGTAAGCGCAAAAAGATAAATAAGAAAAATCGTTGCACTGTCGGAAAAATATCCATCGAATGCATAACTTTATTGTCGTTTATCAGGCTGTAGCTGTGTGGGGGGAGGGGGTAGCCCCCTACAATTTTGGAAGTACGAGTATTTTCGCATGTCCGAAGGAAAAAAATGAAAATTCTCGAAACGCAATTGAAAGACCGGCAAAATAGATTTTAGCACACTTTTTAGCTAATATGCACAAAATTTCCGAGCGCTTCATGTCGAATTTATTCTTCTAAACAGCCAAATTTGAGTAAACATGATAAATGTAGGTATCAAATTTTTGGTGGTGTCTCAAGAGCTCCACCAGTCCCAACAGCCCCACCCCCAACAGCCCCACCGTCCCAACAGCCCCACCAAAAATCCCAACAGTCCCACCCGTCCCAACAGCCCCACCAGTCCCAACAGCCCCACCGTCCAAACAACCCCACCAATAATCCCAACAGCCCCACCAGTCCCAACAGCCCCACCAACCCCAACAGCCCCACCAATCCCAACGGCTCCACCAATCCCAACAACCCCACCGTCTCAACAACCCCACCGTCCCAACAGTCCCCACCGTCCCAACAGCCCCACCAATAATCCCAACAGCCCCACCCGTTCCAACAGCCCCATCAGTCCCAACAGCCCCACCGTCCCAACAACCCCACCGTCCCAACAGCCCCACCGCCCCAACAGCCCCACCAATAATCCCAGCAGCCCCACCATTACTGCGATTGCTATTATGCGAGAAGTGCGTTTAGCGGATGTGCTTTTGAATTATTGAACTTATACGGGCTTCGTTTGATCGTAAAAGAACAGCATGTACGTACAATTTAGGTAGGAAAGTACGTACTGCCCAAATGTAGCTACATATTGCATGCAATAGATCGATGTGAAGTGTTAAAATTCACTAAAAATCAAAACTTTCACGCTGATCTGCTTCAAAATAGCCAGAAAATGTTGATTATCGGCGTAGTTTTTACGCTATTTTAACATTCATGCCAGTTTTGAGGTCATTTTTGGCTCAAAACTCCTTCTCCAGACCGATCGTGCCGCGCAGCTATGAAGCTATGATTATAATAGTGGGGTAGCTGCAACCAAAATTGGCAGCGAAAAGTTTGGTGGGGTAAAGTGCTAAATATATAATTCTGGGGTCTACCCTAATTTGGGGGTTTAAGGGGGTTAAACTCAAAACATCCCCTCCCCCAAGCTTATGTGTGGTTAGGACACTGCGACTGTTGGAAGGGTAGGACTGCTGGAACGGTGGAACTGCTGAGATTGGTGGGGCTCCTGGGACTAGTGGGGCTGTTGGGATTATTGGTGGGGTTGTTCGGACGGTGGGGCTGTTGGGATTGGTGGGGCTAATGGGGCTGTTGGGATTATTGGAGGGGCTGCTGGGACGGTGGGGCTGTTGGGACGGTGGGGCTGTTGGGACGGTGGGGTTGTTGGGACGGTGGGGCTGTTGGGATTGGTGGGGCTGTTGGCATTGGTGGGGCTATTGGTATTATTGGTGGGGCTGTTGGGACGGTGGGGCTGTTGGGAGCGGTGGGGCTGTTGGGACGGGTGGGGCTGTTGGGATTTTTGGTAAGGCTGTTGGGACGGTGGGGCTGTTGGGACGGTGGGGACTGTTTGGACTGGTGGGGCTCTTGAGACACAATCAAAATTTTTTACGCTCCTTGAATTAATATTTGTTTTACGTATTGCTTTTCCTTGCAATGTACCAGAATTTAGTATAAAACAAGTTGAGCAATTGTTCAGGAGCGCCGATCATTTTATACGACATATTTTTTGAATATGATCGAAATCCGCTTGATTTATTTAAAAATTAATTTTAATTTTTTTTGTTCTCCAATACATTGAGTCCGCTGGGAAACAGTTAAAAACACCAGTATTCTTGTCTACCTACAAATATAGTTGTTGAGATTTCCAACTTCAAAATTTTAGTTCTCCTAAATTCAGAAGGCCAGCTACGTGCCTGTCGATTATGCGATATTTACATCAAAATACGAGCCAATTTTCCATGGAAGTAGTGACATAAAGATATGTTATCATATACATAAAATCATGTATAATGCTACAAATTGAATCTAATCACTGTCGTTGGTGTTCATCATACCTGAGCAATGGTGAATGGTTCTCGCCGTCCAATCTTCCAAATAAAGGGTCAAAAAAAGTTGTCCAATTGCCAGCTAGAAAATCGGCTTTCCTGCTTGGAAAGCTGGCTGTCCAGGTTAAAAAAACGGATATGCCTGGTCCAAAAAAGCGTTTAAAAGTTTAAAAAGTCGTTGCTTAAGTTCAAGAGTGGGATTTTCATGGTTTACTGTACAGAACTTATTCCAGTCCAAATGACACATTGCCCAGGTGTGGTGTACATCAAATTTTTTATCAATTCGTTGTAGATCGCCTTTAAACAGCGCCAAAATAGACGAAATTTCAAAAATCGCAGTCGACGAGGCTTTGACCTATGCTGAAATTGGTTTGGTGAGCAAAATATTTACACTAAACACTTTTTTAGGGCCCTTGAGAACTTTTTCGTATGTTCAGTTATAGTCGGTCATGCAAGCAGTGGTGTTAAGGATCTAGCTATGCCATAGATGCACAGCCAGACTGGTACTGGTCTGGAGTCAACCACAGAGTTTGCTCGAGCTAATGTGTCCTTAAAACGGTTTAAACGATAAAATAGCTTGAAGCTTGAAGCTATAATCGACAATTCTGATCGATTTCGAGCATTCTTGTAAAAATTATTTGTTTTTTGTTCGTTTTCGGCTCTACTTTTGCTTTACTTTCTCTAGAAAATTTTGCATTTTGTCTTTCTGAAGTCTTCTAATAGACCGAGCCCGGTTGCCCGACTTTACCTTAATAAAGGCTGCCCATTAAAAATTGACTTTTAATGTCATCCGGTTGCTCGACTTTACCTGACCATCAACATTGCCTTAACGAAACCATTAATGCTTAACTAATGGATTCGTTAACGTTCGTGAAAATCGGGTTTCTCGACTTGACCATTAATTAATGGTCGAGCATTTGTTAAGGGAAGCTTAAGGGTACCTACCATTAAAGAAACCATAAACAAAAACTCTTAATGGCTGCGTCAAGGAAAGCCTAGTGGTAGTGTTATGGTAAGCTTGATGGTTGCGTTAAGGGACGTTCGAGTTGTATTAAGATTCACAGGTGATTCACGAGAATGTTAATGTCTTGGTTAAAGTACATAGATAAAAAACTTTGAGAAACTATAGTCAATGAAAATTAGAATTTTCTATTACTTCACTCTTTTACCGCTTGACTTTTAACGCTTGGTCCGAATTTGTCTGATAATAGATTACGTTGACAGCGATACACTTAATTAGGGATTTATATGAAAACGCTAGTCAGTCTGGGTGAAAGATAGTTTGCTGCTTGTGAAGATATGGACATTGGAAAAATACAGGAGTAAAAAATAGAGGAATACCATTTAGATTTTGAAGCCAACTGAAAAACTCGTTCTCGAACAAAGTCCGCATTAAAATTTATTGTCATTAAAATGAACTAAAGGACTTCGTTTGGCTATGGATCGACGAGCATGTGACATATTATTAAGTAAGGGAAAAATTGAGAGAAGCTTTACTTTCCAAGTGTGAAAAATATTCAATGAGTTCGCTAAGGTCGCTCTCGGGCCCGCTTGCTCGACTTCACCTCAATAAAGACTATCATTATAAATTGACTTTTAGGTTGAGGATTTGTAGTGAGGAAGCTTAGGGATAACATTAAAGAAATCATTAACAAAAACTCTTAATGGCTGCATTGAGCGAAGTCTGATGGTAGGTGTTAAGGTAAGCTTAATAGTCGCGTTAATGAAAGTTTAATGGTTGTGTTAAGGTTTTGTAATTCACCAGGATTGTTTCAATTAAGTAGATATGAAACTTTAAGAACCATAGTCATTTAATTCGAATATTATTTTACTTCATCCGTTTACTTCCTGAATTTCTGGTGCTGATTCGAATTTGCCTGATAATGGATTGCATTGACAGCAATACTCGTAATGAGAGAAATGAGTGAAAACGCTCGTTAGTCTGGGTGGAAGTTACTTGATTGTTCGTAAAGATATGGATAGTTGATTGTCTGTGAAGATATGGAAATGGAAGAATAAAGAAATAAAAATGGGAAATGCAATTTTGATTTTTGTGCATTTCGGCTCCAACTAAAAAAATGAAGAAGCTAACTGAAAGAATTCGGTCTCGAATGAAATATGTAGTAAAATTCATTGTCACCGAACTTTTTGAATCAAATTTTTAATTCAAAAATTAAAATCAAAGGACTTCATTAGACTACTGATCAGCGAGCATGGGTCACATTATAAAAAATATGAATATGTAATTGAAAGAAGTGTCATTTTTAAATGTAGGAGAAATAATCAACGACTTCGTTAAGGTAGCTTCCGACCTACCTTAAACAATTTACCTTTACAAAAGCATTAAAGTCGTTAAGGTAAAACCCAGCAACCCAATTTCCTTCAAGAAACCATTAAACGCTTAACGGGAGCATTAAAACTCCAGCCGAGCAACTGGTCTTAAGGAAGCCATTAAAAATCGAGCCTTAATTAATGGCTGCACTAAGGTTGAGTCCTGCAACTAAAAGTAAAATCGACCATTTAACTTCCCTTAAAGTCGAGCTTAATTAATGAGTCGAGCAACCCGGTTTTCCTAATGGTTTTGTTAAGGTGGAAATCGGACTTAACGCGACCGTTAGTTAATGGCTGCGTTCAGGTGGCCATCAACGTTAAGATACCTTTATTAATGGTCGAGTCGAGCGACCGGGCTCAGCCATGCGCGTGGGAAAAGGGGGTTCGGGTCTAGCTAGGCCTATGAAGGAAAGTGGGGAAATTGTTTTGGATATAAAGTAAAATTACGGCCGAAAATGCAAAAAAATGGAACTTCTTTCCGGATTTTTTTTCAAATTGACTCAATACTGCGAAATAGCGTTTTTTGCTATTTTTAGAGTTTATATTAGTTTTTGAGGCTATTTTAGCTCAAAAATGTTTTTTCTCTGCCTCCTCAAATTATAAGATTCCCGCAAACCAGCTTTACTTTACTTCTGTGGTCTTAAATTCCCCCGAACATATGCATAGGTATACATGTCTGACGTCGCTTGAGCTCAGCAGAAGGAAAGAATGAAAGTTTTCTGGAGCAAATTAAGGCAAAAGTGTAGTCTAAAATATATAAAAATCTAACTTTCCATGTAAAAGTTGTCGAAATTGACGATAAACCGTGAATCTTTTGACGCTATTTTGCGATTTGTACACTATTTTTGATTTTATATGATTTTAACTTATGGTAGCTCGAAAAATTTCTCTGCTTACTCCGCGGACCGGACTGACCACCAGATCGGCTGGTCTGAGCATCTTTGCTTATATTTTTTCTTGCGCACGTGGCTTAGGGTCAAAAATGTCCACAAACGAAAAGATATTGCATAAATGAGAGTGAATATCGGTATTTTTCACTAAACTACTTTTAGTTACAAAACTACCTTACAAAACCACCGTGAGTAAAGTTTTGTTATTCTACGACATTACACCTGAGTACTGTAAAGTTTGCTTATTCTGAATTTCGTTTACTGTTGATTCTGCCCCTGTTTCATTATTATTGTTCGATTGTCAAAATTCTAAGCGGTCGAAATGATGTTTCCGTCATGCTAAAATTTGTCTGTCTTTCTTTGACGTGCGCCAACAAATAATTTTTTTTACACTGAGCACAAGCTACAAAGGCAATTTAAACATAAATGATATGGCTTGCAGTGACGGATCTAGGTTATGCGTAGGGCGGGCGGTACCCCAACTTTTTCCATAGCAGTTAAAATAGGTCCAAAAACCCGTTATTTACGTGCAGATAAGCGTTTTTTCGCCGTTTTATATTGCCGATTTTTAGTCGAAATGATTTCTGGTGCGAAAATTTTGCAAAAACTTCACCATTTTAGACCATTTTCTGGAAACATTGCTTAAGGTTCTTTATATTTAGCTAAAAGGAGACGCGAAGCGCCGGCAAATTGGTGATATTTTAACAGAAAGAGGTTTGCAGTTGGAGAACCCCATTATTCCCTCTTATTGTGCTTTTAAGACAAAGCCTATTGGAGCATTTAATGTGAGGCTCAAAAGCTTCTTAGAATCTATGATAATAAATGTAAGAAAACTAGGAAAGTATGACTTTCAGGTTGCCAAAAAAATTAATAAATGTAATAAACGGGTGTTATCCGGGGCGAAGCGCCAGAAAAATTTGAGCTCGATGGCCAAAAATCATCGTATCCATCTTTTATCTCGCCAGCTATTTCGGACCGATGGGACGGCCGCCGCTACCTTTTCCGCCCTGAAATTCGCTCCCGATGGCTTGCATACAAATAAATATATCAGTATCACAAACAGACATTGCAAGAAGGTTAATTGTAGGGGATCCGAAAATTTTCAACTGTACTAAAAACTTGTTTCTCATGAGAAAACAACACCATTTTTCGATAATTTTTTAGCGGACACTATTCATATACCTATATAAATTGCGAAAAAACAAAAAAAATTAGAAAATTCAAGTTTGGTTGGGTCTGTGGATTCAATCACGAATAAGCATGAGGGATCGGGGGTCTTTGAACTCCGCCAGTATCCTAAAGACCTAAAGACCCCCAGAATTTGGTAGGGGTAATTTTTGCACAGTTTTGCTTCAACAGGCCCCCCAATCTTTGGTTGCTAATATTTATGTTATCTTCAATTTTAATCCTTTTATTTATTTATTGATTTATTCTCCGTCTTTATTCGTTTTTTAGTATTTTCTTTTTATATGTCGATTTATTTATTTATTTTTCCTCTATATTTTCTTTCTCCTTTCTCGCTTCTTTCTCGTATTGATGACTTATTACTACTCGTATGGCTTTAATACCCAATCCCTTTAATCCTGGATTAATTTTTTGTATGAAGAATGGAATTATATTGGAAAATATGGGCGATGTGCCTTACGTTCAATCGAGTAGCCCCGAAACAGTGGCTTTCATGACCAGATGCGCCCTGGATATTAAAACGGCTCTCCAACGGCGGCTTGAAGAAAATGAAATGGTTTTGGGCATTCACACATTAGCTTCGAGAAACAAAGAAGCGTTGGCAATAGCTTTAGCCGCTGGTTAAATGTTTCTGTTAAGCTAAGTTCAAATTTCTGGTATTTTCCGGGCCAAATGAATTTTCTTAAGGCTTCGATTTTACACGCTGCGAAGGTTTTGTTTTCGCGCACGTGGCGGATGAAGGTTTTACCAATGCCCGCGCTGGGGAACTTTTAAGGTTCAGGAGGAACATTGGCGCCCAAAATATAGCCGTGTTTGCTGATTTGAAGAAGAAGCACAGGTTGAATTACGTATACACGGGCAGCACCCGAATTATTGCGTCTGGTCTGGCGGGTTTTTAATTAATTTTAAAAATGTGCACAAACGTCAGATTGTACGGGGGCTTGCAACGCCCTTTGACTTTACTTCGTGTATGTTTGGTTCGCAATTTTTTTTATAAATATTTTATTCTTCGTTTCATTTTTTATAAATAGATATGCATTTTTATTATTTTTATTTTGTGCATAATTTAAAGCGGGGAAATGGGACTATGCGTGTAGTGGTTAAAGCGCGGTATGAAATGTTATGAGGTATAAAAGTGCCCATGTACAAATAGACGCTTTACGATTATCTTAAAGTTCACGCAAGCAAAAGTAGATAATAAGTTAAATGATACGAGAATTATTTATATACATACATGAAATAAGGAATACTGTGCCATAGTGTCCGATGGAGCGAAATCCCGGAAAGAAGCTAAACGCTTAATTTTAGGGATGTAACGGATTATGGAGGTGTTCTGTAGTATTCTCGAGGGGGGCGGAGGGTAGATCCACACGCGCCCATCTGTGGGAAGGAGGCTGCATTACTCGTGCATTATAGTGCAGGAATAGTGTCCTGTCAGACGATATTTAGCTATCGAATATTTTCTACACGATTGCTGCAAAATGCCAATAATTATCTTGAATCAGGGACGTAGCTGTGGGGGGAATGGGGGGTCCGGACCCCCAAAATTCAGAAGAAAACGGAAAAATTGGTTTTTTCACACGTTATTTTGTGCTATTTCTGGCTTAGACCCCCCAAATTGGTGTTGGTCCCCCCCAAAATAGGAGGGCCAGCTACGTGCCTGTTTCTGAAACCAATTTTAAATTAGATTAGCACTAATTTCAAGCATAACTTTGAAATCTCAAGTGCATTGATTTGTAAAGTGAGTCTTAAGAAATGCGTAGTTTTGAATGCCTAGCAGTTTGAAAATCAATTATATGTTGTCTGAAACTCAATTTTAAATGATGTCATTAGACACTACATTTCAAGGCTTGAACTTTTGAAACTCTCGAGGTGCATTGCCATTTTGAAAGCGAGTCGTCAAAAGATCCGTAGCTTTGAATGCTTAGCACGTTTGAAAAATTCAATTATTGTTTCTGAAACCAATTTTAAATGAGATTAGCACTAATTTTCAAGCTTAACTTTGAAATCTCGAGTGGCATTCGACTTTGAAAGCGAGTCTCAAAAATCCTCT
The DNA here is from genome assembly GCA_036768485.1 of Mermis nigrescens. NCBI lineage: Eukaryota > Metazoa > Nematoda > Enoplea > Mermithida > Mermithidae > Mermis > Mermis nigrescens. The sequence continues at coordinate 58,165 of JAVLUZ010000003.1, forward strand.
AGCTTTCGAATGCTATAGCAGTTTGAAAACAATTATTGTTTCTGAACACCAATTTTAAATGAGATTAGTGCACTTTAATTTCAAGCTGTAACTTTGAAATCTCAGAGATGTTCACTCCTGCATTTGAAATGCGAGTCTCAGAAAATCCATGTAGCTTTGAATGCATTAGCCAGTTTGAAAACAATTCATTAGATTTCTGAAAGCTTCAATTTTAAATGAGATTACGCACTAATTTCAAGCTTAACTTTAGAAATCTCGAGTGCATTGATTTGAAAGCAGCAGTCTCAAAAATTCACATTAGCTTTGAATGCTTAGCAGTTTGAACATCAACAATTTAAAGTGTTTCTCTCAGGCGCCAAGCTGACCAACTGATTTAGAATGAGATTAGCACTAAGTTTCAATGCTTAACTGGATTGGCAAAAATCTCGAGTGCATTGTAGCGTTCTGAAAGCGAGTCTCAAAAAGTCCTAATAGCAAATTTGAATGCTTAGCAGTTTGAAAACAATGTATTGATTTCTGAAACCAATTTTAAATGATGATTAGCACTAATTTCAAGCTTGAACTTCCTGAACATCTCGAGTGCATTGATTTGAAAGCGAGTCTGCAAAAATCCATTATGGCTTTGAATGCTTAGCAAGTTTGAAAACAAGTTACGTGTTTTTTCTTTGAAGAGCCAATTTTAAATGAGACTCATAAGTCCACTAATTTCAAGCTTAACTTTGAAATCTCGAGCTGCATTGATTTGAAAGCGACGTGCCTCAAACAAGTCCTATAGCTTTGAATGCTTAGCAGTTTGAAAAACAAGTGTATTGTTTCTGAAACCAGATTTTAAATGTAGATTAGCAGCTAAGTTTAGGCAAGCTTAACTTTGAAATTTCTCGAGTGCATTGCATGTTGAAAGCGAGTCTCAAGAGAATCCTTAGCTTTGAATGCTTAGCAGTTTGAAAACAATTATTGTTTCCTGAAACCAATTTTAAATGAGATTAGCACTAATTTCAAGCTTAACTTTGAAATCTCGAGTGCATTGATTTGAAAGCAGTAGTTCTTAAAAATCCGTAGCTTTTGATATGCTTAGCAGTTTGAAAACAATTATTGTTTCTGAAACCAATTTTAAATGAGATTAGCAAGCTAATTTCAAGCTTAACTTTCTGAAATCTCGTTAGTGCATTGATTTGAAAGCGAGTCTTAAAAATCCGTAGCTTTGAATGCTTAGCTAGTTTGAAAACAATTATTGTTTCTGAAACCAATTTTAAATGAGATTAGCACTAATTTCAAGCTTAACTTTGAAATCTCGAGTGCATTGATTTGAAAGTGAGATTTCTTAAAAATCCTTAGCTTTGAATGCTTAGCAGTTTGAAAACAATTATTGTTTCTGAAACCAATTTTAAATGACGATTAGCATGCTAATTTCAAGCTTAACTATTGAAATCTCGAGTGCATTGATTTGAAAGCTGAGTCTTAAATGAATCCGTAGATTTTGAATGCCTAGCAGTGTTGAAAACAATTATTGTTTCTGAAACGTGACAATTTTAAATGAGATTAGCACCAATTTCAAGCTTAACTTTGAAATCTCAAGTGCATTGATTTGAAAGCGAGTTTCTTAAAAATCCGTAGCTTTGAATGCCTAGCAGTTTGAAAACAATTATTGTTTCTGAAACCAATTTTAAATGAGATTAGCACCAATTTCAAGCTTAACTTTGAAATCTCGAGTGCATTGATTTGAAAGTGAGTCTTAAAAATCCGTAGCTTTGAATGCCTAGCAGTTTGAAAACAATTATTGTTTCTGAAACCAATTTTAAATGAGATTAGCACTAATTTCAAGCTTAACTTTGAAATCTCAAGTGCATTGATTTGAAAGTGAGTCTTAAAAATCCGTAGCTTTGAATGCCTAGCAGTTTGAAAACAATTATTGTTTCTGAAACCAATTTTAAATGAGATTAGCACCAATTTCAAGCTTAACTTTGAAATCTCGAGTGCATTGATTTGAAAGTGAGTCTCAAAAATCCGTAGCTTTGAATGCTTAGCAGTTTGAAAACAATTAGTGTTTCTGAAACCAATTTTAAATGAGATTAGCACCAATTTCAAGCTTAACTTTGAAATCTCGAGTGCATTGATTTGAAAGCGAGTCTCAAAAATCCTTAGCTTTGAATGCTTAGCAGTTTGAAAACAATTATTGTTTCTGAAAACCAATTTTAAATGAGATTAGCACCAATTTCAAGCTTAACTTTGAAATCTCGAGTGCATTGATTTGAAAGTGAGTCTCAAAAATCCTTAGCTTTGAATGCTTAGCAGTTTGAAAACAATTATTGTTTCTGAAACCAATTTTAAATGAGATTAGCACTAATTTCAAGCTTAACTTTGAAATCTCGAGTGCATTGATTTGAAAGTGAGTCTTAAAAATCCGTAGCTTTGAATGCTTAGCAGTTTGAAAACAATTATTGTTTCTGAAACCAATTTTAAATGAGATTAGCACTAATTTCAAGCTTAACTTTGAAATCTCGAGTGCATTGATTTGAAAGCGAGTCTTAAAAATCCGTAGCTTTGAATGCTTAGCAGTTTGAAAACAATTATTGTTTCTGAAACCAATTTTAAATGAGATTAGCACTAATTTCAAGCTTAACTTTGAAATCTCGAGTGCATTGATTTGAAAGCGAGTCTTAAAAATCCGTAGCTTTGAATGCTTAGCAGTTTGAAAACAATTATTGTTTCTGAAACCAATTTTAAATGAGATTAGCACTAATTTCAAGCTTAACTTTGAAATCTCGAGTGCATTGATTTGAAAGCGAGTCTTAAAAATCCGTAGCTTTGAATGCTTAGCAGTTTGAAAACAATTATTGTTTCTGAAACCAATTTTAAATGAGATTAGCACTAATTTCAAGCTTAACTTTGAAATCTCGAGTGCATTGATTTGAAAGCGAGTCTTAAAAATCCGTAGCTTTGAATGCCTAGCAGTTTGAAAACAATTATTGTTTCTGAAACCAATTTTAAATGAGATTAGCACTAATTTCAAGCTTAACTTTGAAATCTCAAGTGCATTGATTTGAAAGTGAGTCTTAAAAATGCGTAGTTTTGAATGCCTAGCAGTTTGAAAACAATTATTGTTTCTGAAACCAATTTTAAATGAGATTAGCACCAATTTCAAGCTTAACTTTGAAATCTCAAGTGCATTGATTTGAAAGTGAGTCTTAAAAATCCGTAGTTTTGAATGCCTAGCAGTTTGAAAACAATTATTGTTTCTGAAACCAATTTTAAATGAGATTAGCACCAATTTCAAGCTTAACTTTGAAATCTCAAGTGCATTGATTTGAAAGTGAGTCTTAAAAATGCGTAGTTTTGAATGCCTAGCAGTTTGAAAACAATTATTGTTTCTGAAACCAATTTTAAATGAGATTAGCACCAATTTCAAGCTTAACTTTGAAATCTCAAGTAGAGCTGTGCCGGGGCCAGGCCCCGGCCCCGGCCCCGGCGCCGGGGCCTAGGCCCCGGCCCCGGGCCGGGGCCAGGCTGGCCCCGGCACCGGGGCCGGGGCCAATGTTAGAGTTGATTATAATGTAGAAAATTGATAATGTTTTGGGCAGATTTACCTTTAAACTCAATTTCAAGCAAACCACAGATCTTGCTAATTCAAATCTTTATTTCATTATGTCATATTGGTGCAACTTTCTAGTTAATAATCAAAATTGACATATTTTAAATTGCAATTCATATAGACGAGCATTTCCAGCTTGCTTGGTAGCAGACAGCTACGTCTATCAGAACAAATAGAATAATAAGCCTAAAAAAGTGCAAAGTAAAGCACATTGAAAAACGCATCCAAGTCAGAGGAGTTAAATCCATACATGGGCAGCTCAAAAATTCTAGGGGGTCCAACATTTTTCAAAGTCAAAAAGTGCCTGATAATATATGGTAGAGCGAAAAAAACACCGTTTTCTCGCGTCTCTCAATGAGCTATCCATTAGCATCAAAAAACCGCAGAAAAACAAAAAATTCTGAAAATCAATTTCTGGGGGGTCTAGCGGATTTTTTTGGGGGGGGAGAATGAGAATTCTGGGGGTCTGGATCCCCCGATGCCCATGTTCTGTTATATCTTGTAATCCGAGCAAATATTAACGCTTGACGTGCATATCTACAAGCAAGAATATATGCATAGGTACATATAAGGGGTAGGGCAGGGTCGTACTATGAGTATGGTAAAGCACGCTATTATTGGCCCCGGCCAGGCCCCGGCCCCGGCCCCGGCCCCCGGCAAAAAAGGCGGCCCCGGCACAGCTCTAATCTCAAGTGCATTGATTTGAAAGTGAGTCTTAAAAATGCGTAGTTTTGAATGCCTAGCAGTTTGAAAACAATTATTGTTTCTGAAACCAATTTTAAATGAGATTAGCACCAATTTCAAGCTTAACTTTGAAATCTCAAGTGCATTGATTTGAAAGTGAGTCTTAAAAAATGCGTAGTTTTGAATGCCTAGCAGTTTGAAAACAATTATTGTTTCTGAAACCAATTTTAAATGAGATTAGCACCAATTTCAAGCTTAACTTTGAAATCTCAAGTGCATTGATTTGAAAGTGAGTCTTAAAAAATGCGTAGTTTTGAATGCCTAGCAGTTTGAAAACAATTATTGTTTCTGAAACCAATTTTAAATGAGATTAGCACCAATTTCAAGCTTAACTTTGAAATCTCAAGTGCATTGATTTGAAAGTGAGTCTTAAAAATGCGTAGTTTTGAATGCCTAGCAGTTTGAAAACAATTATTGTTTCTGAAACCAATTTTAAATGAGATTAGCACCAATTTCAAGCTTAACTTTGAAATCTCAAGTGCATTGATTTGAAAGTGAGTCTTAAAAATGCGTAGTTTTGAATGCCTAGCAGTTTGAAAACATTTATTGTTTCTGAAACCAATTTTAAATTAGATTAGCACCAATTTCAAGCATAACTTTGAAATCTCAAGTGCATTGATTTGAAAGTGAGTCTTAAAAATGCGTAGTTTTGAATGCCTAGCAGTTTGAAAACAATTATTGTTTCTGAAACCAATTTTAAATGAGATTAGCACCAATTTCAAGCTTAACTTTGAAATCTCAAGTGCATTGATTTGAAAGTGAGTCTTAAAAATCCGCAGTTTTGAATGCCTAGCAGTTTGAAAACAATTATTGTTTCTGAAACCAATTTTAAATTAGATTAGCACTAATTTCAAGCATAACTTTGAAATCTCAAGTGCATTGATTTGAAAGTGAGTCTTAAAAATGCGTAGTTTTGAATGCCTAGCAGTTTGAAAACAATTATTGTTTCTGAAACCAATTTTAAATGAGATTAGCACCAATTTCAAGCATAACTTTGAAATCTCAAGTGCATTGATTTGAAAGTGAGTCTTAAAAATGCGCAGTTTTGAATGCCTAGCAGTTTGAAAACAATTATTGTTTCTGAAACCAATTTTAAATGAGATTAGCACCAATTTCAAGCTTAACTTTGAAATCTCAAGTGCATTGATTTGAAAGTGAGTCTTAAAAATGCGTAGTTTTGAATGCCTAGCAGTTTGAAAACAATTATTGTTTCTGAAACCAATTTTAAATGAGATTAGCACCAATTTCAAGCTTAACTTTGAAATCTCAAGTGCATTGATTTGAAAGTGAGTCTTAAAAATGCGTAGTTTTGAATGCCTAGCAGTTTGAAAACAATTATTGTTTCTGAAACCAATTTTAAATGAGATTAGCACCAATTTCAAGCTTAACTTTGAAATCTCAAGTGCATTGATTTGAAAGTGAGTCTTAAAAATGCGTAGTTTTGAATGCCTAGCAGTTTGAAAACAATTATTGTTTCTGAAACCAATTTTAAATGAGATTAGCACCAATTTCAAGCTTAACTTTGAAATCTCAAGTGCATTGATTTGAAAGTGAGTCTTAAAAATGCGTAGTTTTGAATGCCTAGCAGTTTGAAAACAATTATTGTTTCTGAAACCAATTTTAAATGAGATTAGCACCAATTTCAAGCTTAACTTTGAAATCTCAAGTGCATTGATTTGAAAGTGAGTCTTAAAAATGCGTAGTTTTGAATGCCTAGCAGTTTGAAAACAATTATTGTTTCTGAAACCAATTTTAAATGAGATTAGCACCAATTTCAAGCTTAACTTTGAAATCTCAAGTGCATTGATTTGAAAGTGAGTCTTAAAAATGCGTAGTTTTGAATGCCTAGCAGTTTGAAAACAATTATTGTTTCTGAAACCAATTTTAAATGAGATTAGCACCAATTTCAAGCTTAACTTTGAAATCTCAAGTGCATTGATTTGAAAGTGAGTCTTAAAAATGCGTAGTTTTGAATGCCTAGCAGTTTGAAAACAATTATTGTTTCTGAAACCAATTTTAAATGAGATTAGCACCAATTTCAAGCTTAACTTTGAAATCTCAAGTGCATTGATTTGAAAGTGAGTCTTAAAAATGCGTAGTTTTGAATGCCTAGCAGTTTGAAAACAATTATTGTTTCTGAAACCAATTTTAAATGAGATTAGCACCAATTTCAAGCTTAACTTTGAAATCTCAAGTGCATTGATTTGAAAGTGAGTCTTAAAAAATGCGTAGTTTTGAATGCCTAGCAGTTTGAAAACAATTATTGTTTCTGAAACCAATTTTAAATGAGATTAGCACCAATTTCAAGCTTAACTTTGAAATCTCAAGTGCATTGATTTGAAAGTGAGTCTTAAAAATGCGTAGTTTTGAATGCCTAGCAGTTTGAAAACAATTATTGTTTCTGAAACCAATTTTAAATGAGATTAGCACCAATTTCAAGCTTAACTTTGAAATCTCAAGTGCATTGATTTGAAAGTGAGTCTTAAAAATGCGTAGTTTTGAATGCCTAGCAGTTTGAAAACAATTATTGTTTCTGAAACCAATTTTAAATGAGATTAGCACCAATTTCAAGCTTAACTTTGAAATCTCAAGTGCATTGATTTGAAAGTGAGTCTTAAAAATGCGTAGTTTTGAATGCCTAGCAGTTTGAAAACAATTATTGTTTCTGAAACCAATTTTAAATGAGATTAGCACCAATTTCAAGCTTAACTTTGAAATCTCAAGTGCATTGATTTGAAAGTGAGTCTTAAAAATGCGTAGTTTTGAATGCCTAGCAGTTTGAAAACAATTATTGTTTCTGAAACCAATTTTAAATGAGATTAGCACCAATTTCAAGCTTAACTTTGAAATCTCAAGTGCATTGATTTGAAAGTGAGTCTTAAAAATGCGTAGTTTTGAATGCCTAGCAGTTTGAAAACAATTATTGTTTCTGAAACCAATTTTAAATGAGATTAGCACCAATTTCAAGCTTAACTTTGAAATCTCAAGTGCATTGATTTGAAAGTGAGTCTTAAAAATGCGTAGTTTTGAATGCCTAGCAGTTTGAAAACAATTATTGTTTCTGAAACCAATTTTAAATGAGATTAGCACCAATTTCAAGCTTAACTTTGAAATCTCAAGTGCATTGATTTGAAAGTGAGTCTTAAAAAATGCGTAGTTTTGAATGCCTAGCAGTTTGAAAACAATTATTGTTTCTGAAACCAATTTTAAATGAGATTAGCACCAATTTCAAGCTTAACTTTGAAATCTCAAGTGCATTGATTTGAAAGTGAGTCTTAAAAATGCGTAGTTTTGAATGCCTAGCAGTTTGAAAACAATTATTGTTTCTGAAACCAATTTTAAATGAGATTAGCACCAATTTCAAGCATAACTTTGAAATCTCAAGTGCATTGATTTGAAAGTGAGTCTTAAAAATGCGTAGTTTTGAATGCCTAGCAGTTTGAAAACAATTATTGTTTCTGAAACCAATTTTAAATGAGATTAGCACCAATTTCAAGCTTAACTTTGAAATCTCAAGTGCATTGATTTGAAAGTGAGTCTTAAAAATGCGTAGTTTTGAATGCCTAGCAGTTTGAAAACAATTATTGTTTCTGAAACCAATTTTAAATGAGATTAGCACCAATTTCAAGCTTAACTTTGAAATCTCAAGTGCATTGATTTGAAAGTGAGTCTTAAAAAATGCGTAGTTTTGAATGCCTAGCAGTTTGAAAACAATTATTGTTTCTGAAACCAATTTTAAATTAGATTAGCACTAATTTCAAGCATAACTTTGAAATCTCAAGTGCATTGATTTGAAAGTGAGTCTTAAAAATGCGTAGTTTTGAATGCCTAGCAGTTTGAAAACAATTATTGTTTCTGAAACCAATTTTAAATGAGATTAGCACCAATTTCAAGCTTAACTTTGAAATCTCAAGTGCATTGATTTGAAAGTGAGTCTTAAAAATGCGTAGTTTTGAATGCCTAGCAGTTTGAAAACAATTATTGTTTCTGAAACCAATTTTAAATTAGATTAGCACTAATTTCAAGCATAACTTTGAAATCTCAAGTGCATTGATTTGAAAGTGAGTCTTAAAAATGCGTAGTTTTGAATGCCTAGCAGTTTGAAAACAATTATTGTTTCTGAAACCAATTTTAAATGAGATTAGCACCAATTTCAAGCTTAACTTTGAAATCTCAAGTGCATTGATTTGAAAGTGAGTCTTAAAAATGCGTAGTTTTGAATGCCTAGCAGTTTGAAAACAATTATTGTTTCTGAAACCAATTTTAAATGAGATTAGCACCAATTTCAAGCTTAACTTTGAAATCTCAAGTGCATTGATTTGAAAGTGAGTCTTAAAAATGCGTAGTTTTGAATGCCTAGCAGTTTGAAAACAATTATTGTTTCTGAAACCAATTTTAAATGAGATTAGCACCAATTTCAAGCTTAACTTTGAAATCTCAAGTGCATTGATTTGAAAGTGAGTCTTAAAAATGCGTAGTTTTGAATGCCTAGCAGTTTGAAAACAATTATTGTTTCTGAAACCAATTTTAAATGAGATTAGCACCAATTTCAAGCTTAACTTTGAAATCTCAAGTGCATTGATTTGAAAGTGAGTCTTAAAAATGCGTAGTTTTGAATGCCTAGCAGTTTGAAAACAATTATTGTTTCTGAAACCAATTTTAAATGAGATTAGCACCAATTTCAAGCTTAACTTTGAAATCTCAAGTGCATTGATTTGAAAGTGAGTCTTAAAAATGCGTAGTTTTGAATGCCTAGCAGTTTGAAAACAATTATTGTTTCTGAAACCAATTTTAAATGAGATTAGCACCAATTTCAAGCTTAACTTTGAAATCTCAAGTGCATTGATTTGAAAGTGAGTCTTAAAAATGCGTAGTTTTGAATGCCTAGCAGTTTGAAAACAATTATTGTTTCTGAAACCAATTTTAAATGAGATTAGCACCAATTTCAAGCTTAACTTTGAAATCTCAAGTGCATTGATTTGAAAGTGAGTCTTAAAAATGCGTAGTTTTGAATGCCTAGCAGTTTGAAAACAATTATTGTTTCTGAAACCAATTTTAAATGAGATTAGCACCAATTTCAAGCTTAACTTTGAAATCTCAAGTGCATTGATTTGAAAGTGAGTCTTAAAAATGCGTAGTTTTGAATGCCTAGCAGTTTGAAAACAATTATTGTTTCTGAAACCAATTTTAAATGAGATTAGCACCAATTTCAAGCTTAACTTTGAAATCTCAAGTGCATTGATTTGAAAGTGAGTCTTAAAAATGCGTAGTTTTGAATGCCTAGCAGTTTGAAAACAATTATTGTTTCTGAAACCAATTTTAAATGAGATTAGCACCAATTTCAAGCTTAACTTTGAAATCTCAAGTGCATTGATTTGAAAGTGAGTCTTAAAAAATGCGTAGTTTTGAATGCCTAGCAGTTTGAAAACAATTATTGTTTCTGAAACCAATTTTAAATGAGATTAGCACCAATTTCAAGCTTAACTTTGAAATCTCAAGTGCATTGATTTGAAAGTGAGTCTTAAAAATGCGTAGTTTTGAATGCCTAGCAGTTTGAAAACAATTATTGTTTCTGAAACCAATTTTAAATGAGATTAGCACCAATTTCAAGCTTAACTTTGAAATCTCAAGTGCATTGATTTGAAAGTGAGTCTTAAAAATGCGTAGTTTTGAATGCCTAGCAGTTTGAAAACAATTATTGTTTCTGAAACCAATTTTAAATGAGATTAGCACCAATTTCAAGCTTAACTTTGAAATCTCAAGTGCATTGATTTGAAAGTGAGTCTTAAAAATGCGTAGTTTTGAATGCCTAGCAGTTTGAAAACAATTATTGTTTCTGAAACCAATTTTAAATGAGATTAGCACCAATTTCAAGCTTAACTTTGAAATCTCAAGTGCATTGATTTGAAAGTGAGTCTTAAAAATGCGTAGTTTTGAATGCCTAGCAGTTTGAAAACAATTATTGTTTCTGAAACCAATTTTAAATGAGATTAGCACCAATTTCAAGCTTAACTTTGAAATCTCAAGTGCATTGATTTGAAAGTGAGTCTTAAAAATGCGTAGTTTTGAATGCCTAGCAGTTTGAAAACAATTATTGTTTCTGAAACCAATTTTAAATGAGATTAGCACCAATTTCAAGCTTAACTTTGAAATCTCAAGTGCATTGATTTGAAAGTGAGTCTTAAAAATGCGTAGTTTTGAATGCCTAGCAGTTTGAAAACAATTATTGTTTCTGAAACCAATTTTAAATGAGATTAGCACCAATTTCAAGCTTAACTTTGAAATCTCAAGTGCATTGATTTGAAAGTGAGTCTTAAAAATGCGTAGTTTTGAATGCCTAGCAGTTTGAAAACAATTATTGTTTCTGAAACCAATTTTAAATGAGATTAGCACCAATTTCAAGCTTAACTTTGAAATCTCAAGTGCATTGATTTGAAAGTGAGTCTTAAAAATGCGTAGTTTTGAATGCCTAGCAGTTTGAAAACAATTATTGTTTCTGAAACCAATTTTAAATGAGATTAGCACCAATTTCAAGCTTAACTTTGAAATCTCAAGTGCATTGATTTGAAAGTGAGTCTTAAAAATGCGTAGTTTTGAATGCCTAGCAGTTTGAAAACAATTATTGTTTCTGAAACCAATTTTAAATGAGATTAGCACCAATTTCAAGCTTAACTTTGAAATCTCAAGTGCATTGATTTGAAAGTGAGTCTTAAAAATGCGTAGTTTTGAATGCCTAGCAGTTTGAAAACAATTATTGTTTCTGAAACCAATTTTAAATGAGATTAGCACTAATTTCAAGCTTAACTTTGAAATCTCAAGTGCATTGATTTGAAAGTGAGTCTTAAAAATGCGTAGTTTTGAATGCCTAGCAGTTTGAAAACAATTATTGTTTCTGAAACCAATTTTAAATGAGATTAGCACCAATTTCAAGCTTAACTTTGAAATCTCAAGTGCATTGATTTGAAAGTGAGTCTTAAAAATGCGTAGTTTTGAATGCCTAGCAGTTTGAAAACAATTATTGTTTCTGAAACCAATTTTAAATGAGATTAGCACCAATTTCAAGCTTAACTTTGAAATCTCAAGTGCATTGATTTGAAAGTGAGTCTTAAAAATGCGTAGTTTTGAATGCCTAGCAGTTTGAAAACAATTATTGTTTCTGAAACCAATTTTAAATGAGATTAGCACCAATTTCAAGCTTAACTTTGAAATCTCAAGTGCATTGATTTGAAAGTGAGTCTTAAAAATGCGTAGTTTTGAATGCCTAGCAGTTTGAAAACAATTATTGTTTCTGAAACCAATTTTAAATGAGATTAGCACCAATTTCAAGCTTAACTTTGAAATCTCAAGTGCATTGATTTGAAAGTGAGTCTTAAAAATGCGTAGTTTTGAATGCCTAGCAGTTTGAAAACAATTATTGTTTCTGAAACCAATTTTAAATGAGATTAGCACCAATTTCAAGCTTAACTTTGAAATCTCAAGTGCATTGATTTGAAAGTGAGTCTTAAAAATGCGTAGTTTTGAATGCCTAGCAGTTTGAAAACAATTATTGTTTCTGAAACCAATTTTAAATGAGATTAGCACCAATTTCAAGCTTAACTTTGAAATCTCAAGTGCATTGATTTGAAAGTGAGTCTTAAAAATCCGTAGTTTTGAATGCCTAGCAGTTAGTAAAAACAATATTTTTAAAAAATTGCTATGTCGACTTCATGCTTTTTTGGCAAGCTATTAAAATCTAATTATTTAACGATGAGAGTGAATATGAGATTTTTCTGGCTAAATTGTTGCCTTTTTTGCTGCTTAGACGCGACAAGATTGAGGGAGAAAATTTGGAATATCTAGTGATTTGATTTGAAAGTGAGTTACTTGAAAATAAGTAGTTTTGAAGGCCTAGCAGTTGGAAAACAATATTTCTAAAAAATTCTACGTGAGATTACAAGCTTTTTTGGCAAAGTACTAAAATCTAATTATTACACGATGAGAGTGAATTTGACATTTTTCTGGCTAAATTGGTGGCTATTCTGCCGTTTAGACGTGTCAAGATAAAAAAAGAAAAATTTAGAATCTCCGTAGTTTTGAATGCCTAGGAGCTTGAAAAAATGTTTCTGAAACCAATTTTAAAATGAGATGAACACTAATTTCGAGCTAAACTTCAAAATCTCAAGTGTATCGATGTGAAAGTGAGTTTCATGAAAAGCCGTAGTTTTTGCTGCCTAGAAGTTGGTAAAGCAGTGATTATAACCATTTCTAATGTAACTTCACCGCACCACCATACATGGGCAGCAAGAAAATTTTGGGGGGTCAAGATGGACAAGATTGCCAAAAAATGTTACTATAACTGGAATTCTCAGGTCTACAGTAATCTGGGGGTACAAACCTCCTTAAGCCCATGTGTGGTCACCATGTCTGGGCGCGGGGTTTGGGTGTATGCACATCCCAGAAACCGAAATACCCACCAGAATTCAATTTTTGAAATTTTTTTGTTTTTTTTTCGCAAAATTTTGATGCTAATGGATAGTCCTCGATGAGAAACGTTGAAAAATAGTGTTTTTTCGCCACACTACCATTTTTAAGGCCATTTTTGACCCTGAAAAAATCTTGCTTTATCCCCTCCCAGAACTTTGGTGCCGCTCTATTATGGTGATCACCACCTAATTATTAAGTATTTCTTTGCGATTTTCTGAAAACTCTATGATCATTACCGAATGACTTGAGAATAATCAAAAATTTTCTGGCTGATTTTTATTGTAGACTTTACTCTCTCCCTGATTTTTCTAAAAATCGATTTTTTCTGCATTTCAAAGTGACTCATGTCACGCCCACTTTCCGCCGTATTAATTGTTCGTAACTTATAGCTTAAACTCGCCAATTTATGCTTGATTTTTCCGAATGAAGTTTTGCGCACTTTATTAATGGAGTAGGTTTGAGGGCAATCCTGTGTTTGTATGCATTGATAAGATAACAACAACTAATAGGAATTTATAGTTTTATTTGAGAATCAAATAGAAACATCTAAATTATTCAATAGTTCGCCGTGAGCGTAAGCAAGGCGAAAAAAATGTGTAAATGTGGGTTCAGATTGCGCTAGCTATGATTAGCTAAAGCGTCAGAGGTTATGATCTTTTAATGCGTGCAATAAGGCTAACACCGGGACTTAAGACTGGGACAACAAGGTAATGAACAGACGCTAAGACAAAGGTAGGAAGAGCCAAAGCTTTGAGTCGCGCCGCTTTTATAGTAAAACGGCGGGCGCACATGGTGTTGTTTTGATGATCATAAGTGGGCAGCACCGAAATTCTGAGGGGCGTGAAAAAATTTTCAAAGGCCGAAAAATGGTCTTAAAAGTGGTCGTATGGCGAAAAAACACCATTTTTCGACGTTTCTCATCAAGCACTATCCAATGGCATCAAAAAATCGCTAAAAATGCAAAAAAATTTCAAAATTTGAATTCTGGGGTGGGTATTTTGATTTCTGGGGGGTCTTTTGACTTCTGGGGGGTGCATACCCCCCTCCCCCGAACCCCCACCCACGCCCATGTGTGTTGATGACCCATTTTTGGTTATCTTTTGCTCACCTGTTCTCACGTTTGCTTTGGTCTGCTTACATGCGCGTTTTTCGTCAACTTATATCGTATGTTTTTAACCTCGAGTAACCTTTTCCATAAGTTACTCACATAACCCAAAAGTTAGTAAACAATGTCAGTTGTTTGGGTATATTTTGCGCACGGTCTCGTGTTTTCTGATATTCTGAGTGTGGGAAGCTTAATTAATCTTTAGTTTCCATTCTTGTCTGACGTCTGTCCGCTCTGTCTGGTTCTTGAAACCGGTTTTAACTGGTTTTGCCCATGCTATTACATAGAACCACTTTGTTAGGCTTCGATTTTGCCTTTTCGCATATTTACATAAACATAAACGTCAATAGTATAATTACAATTTTTAGAAAAAAATATATAAGACATTATGATTAGCGTTTTCGAAAACTTAATGATTTAGATTACAACATTAGATTTTGCGTATATTATGTTATGAGTAAAAATAAACAGAATTTTCGTAATATTATCAAAAGATCATATTACATTGAGACATAATGCTTACGTATTCTATTTGTACATATTAGATGCATAAAATCGCGTCGATCGTTACACTCAGGTGTTGACGGATATTTAGCTAAAAATTAATTAGTTTCCCAATTTATCCTGTAGCGCGTCAGCATTTCGGAAAGATCCTAGAAGCGTTGGAAATACGATTTTTATTTTTGTTCTTTACACTTATTTTTTATATCGTAATTTTTACATTAAAATTAAATAATTGACTGTTATTCTTTTAATTATCTTTTTTAACGTTTTTAGCGCACATTCTATAACGTCTGACGTGAGTCTATTAGAAACTGCCGAGGCTGCCAAATATTTCCAAGCTGACGGAGTTGTTGTCACTGGATCGGCAACTGGTAGGCCCACAAATCCGAATGACGTTAAAGGTTTGTCGCTTCTTGAGAAAGACATGTTTTTCGGAAAACCAACAAAAAAATTCAAGAAAATGTTAAAAGTATGTTTGGTCATTTTATTGACCTTAAACGAATCTTAGTTGGGTCTTATGTAAAGTTCCAACCCCAGCGTTACTAAACACTAGTATCATATAGCGTTAACTGAATAAACAATCTCCATTTTACTTTATACTGCATCCATTCCTTTTGCATTATAAAGTTTGCTTACTATAGCTCATATGGATCGGTTACAAATCGCTCGCGGTAAATTCTGCATGAGATAACCTAAATTTTTAATATTTTTCATACGAAGAAAGAAAGTTATGCAAAAAATATCCAAAAGCATCTGGAACATTCTGCTTATGATATACCATAATGATAGGTAGCGTGTTAGCGTGTACCTATAATATACTTGGCCTTCTTTTTTCATATATGTTTATCACAGCGAGGTGCGCATTTTATGTCCACCCCCTACATCAACACTAGGACACTTTTGTACTGTGCGGTTTTTTTAAAAGATAGATAACAAAAGAATTCGATGCCGGTGTTTTTTGTTTTTTAAATGATAACTTGGTGTGTAAAGAGCGTGTAAAGTTTTACTGTAACGTTACTACATACTTTTTCGAAATTTCGGTCGTTTACCAAATTTTCCTAAGCTCAATTTTTCAATCTGTGTAGTCTGGCTTTTTTTAATGTAAACAATTGACTAAGCTTAGAACCGCTTTTTGTTTTTTCGAACAATGACTTATTTCTACAGTGGCAGTGTAAAGAGTGGGGTGACTCTTAGGGCGAAAAGACACATTTTGGCCTATATGTGGTCTGCCAACAACTCTGGTTATGAGTCCCCGAAAATTTGTTTAGCCGAAATGTACTACGAGTCATGGGCTACTTTCGACTTGCCAGCAAACTTTTGTATACTAAATAAGGAGTTAGATCTGAGGGTTTAAACATTACACTCTAGTGGATGGTAGGGATGCAACGGATATCCGGATCCGGATCCGGTATTATTTTGGATCCGGATCCGGATCCGGTATTTTGAAAAATTAAGATCCGTATCCAATCCGGATCCGAGAGATTGTGATAAAAGATCATTAAATCTTGAATTGTATTGAAGAAACAACATCATTATGAGACAAAAGCTTTACTTTGATTGACTTAATACTCAAATTCAATGACAGGCAAATTGTATTCAAGAAACAGCAGTTTTCTGCAACCAAAGAAAGTGGTAGATTGTCCAAAGTCATAAGCTCAACTAACCGCTCATCTATATCAATTGATCTTGCATCATCGTTATTCCATTTTTTACCCTTAAATCGTACATAAGTTAATTAGGAATCCCCTCATAAAAATATAATATTTCATACAGCTAAGTAAGCATGCTTCCATTGTCATTTGCACCTTTTGTTTTTCATGTTTCAAAAGCAGTCTTTTCGCAATCTGCGCGTTTTTCTGCAAAGGAAAGTAGACATGCCTGACGCGAATCTTCTACAATCTGTGCTTAACAAGAATACCTTTTTCCTTTTCTTCGATCTGCTGGGACTCCTCTGCTTTGAACTTTTTATAGTCCGCCGCATGCTTAGTTTGCAGACGCTTTTTCATACAGGTGGTACCAGTGTTTTTTTGATACTCGGAAACGATTTTTCCCGATGTCTAAAAACTTTTCGGGACCGTCTTTGTACATGCATAAAGATTTTTGGGAAGACACAAATTGCAAAAAAGGTCTGAAATTCGCAGAAATTTCCGGCACTTTGCCCGAAATAGTAGATAACTGTGTAGTTGTATATATGTCTTTACAATGGCAGAAATTGGATTTCAAAAGGAAAAATGTCAAATTTTTTGGCGCTTTGCGCCGTTTTAAGATGATAGTGATTTTCAATGGTGTAAAAAACAGGTTCGTCTAATATTTTTCGGTTAAATTTCCCGCTTATAAGTCAAAATAAATTGAATAAGATGCAAATAACGTGCCTTTTATTTGCTATACGTCGCAGCAAACCGCGTTTAATAAAACTCGATAATGATTTGTTTATGGGGGTGTAAAGTTCGAGTTCGGGGTGTAAAATGTGCGAAAAAACACGTTTATTCCTTATTTTGATTAAAATATCTCAAATATTTTCCGGAACAGAAGTTTTGAACATACAAACGTACTACGATGCAAAGGCTACAAACTAATTCAAACCAAATTTCTTTACACCCAATGGGGAGTTAGATTCAGAATTTTAAAGTTTGCAATGCGGTGCATGATGGAAAAATACGTTTTTTGTCCCTTTTTTGGTTAACCACTTTCTCCGTTTAGAAGTCGGGATGAGTCGAATAGCATAAAAATAAAGAATTTTTCAAGGAGTACACGTCTTAGTAATTGCGTTTATTTACATCAATATTCAGCTTTTTCGGAGATGTAAAGTCAAAAATCGGGGTGTTAAAGGTGTTTCTGTCTTGTTTTTTTCCACCAAATTCTTCGCTTATGAGTCTGGCTGGACGACACGTAGATGAAAAATAAGTAATCGAAGTTAATCAATTATTTTAGCAATCTCGTTATTTGTTTTCAGAGATTAAGCAAGGTGTTCATAAGCTGCCTATTTTCGTTGGTTCTGGCGTCAATAGGTCAAATGCGAAAGATTATCTCGAAGCAGATGGTTTAATAGTTGGATCGTGCTTCAAATATAAAGGATACTGGGCCAATGATCTCGATTACACGAGAGTCAATGACTTTATGGAAACATTTCGTAATTTGAGTGTTTAGTATTTTATTATATTTTCGATATTTCGTAACATAGATTAGAAAGTTTAGAAATTTTCAGTGAATTAACAGATTTGTAATCATATGTGGACAGGAAGAAATTTCTGGAGGGGGGGGCGCAAGATTTTTCAAAGGTCAAAAATGGTCTTAAAAATGGTGGTATGGCGGAAAAACACATTTTAAACGTTTCTCATCGAGCACTATCCATTCATCAAAAAATTGCGAGAACAAAATCAAAAATTTATTTTTTGGGGCAGGGTATTTTGGTTTCCGGGGAGGGTATTTTGGTTTCTCGGGGGTGCATACCCCCACGCTCAGGTGTGTTTGTAATTAACATAAAATATATTTTTGTTATAAAAATGGCCAAACAGACATTGTTGTAGTGAGCTTTCATACAACAGAGCAATAACAAGGTTGATTGGGTATCTGCCGTCCTTTATAGTAGGTATCAATGGATATAGGCATTCCGTAGTTTCGCTCAATCTGAGGACCGAAATTTGTTATTTTGTACTTTTTTTTTATTCTTGATTTTTCGCGTATAATTGTTACTAGTTTTGATTGTTATGCTGTTTTCTAGTAAAATAATCTGAAAGCATATTTCTTACACTCCCGACCTCACCTGGGCATAGAGGTTTGGGGTATGCACCCCCTCCCCCTCCCCCGAGAAACCGAAATACCCCCCAGAATTCAGTTTTCGAAAATTTTTTGTTTTTTTTGCAATTTTTTGATGCCAATGGTTAGTGCTCGATGAGAAACGTTGAAAAATGTTGTTTTTTCGCCATACCATTATTATTAAGGCAATTTTTTGATCTGTGAAACATCTTGCACCCCCCCCAGAATTTTGGTGCCGCCCACCTACGCTCCCGACTTAATTCTATTATCCTTGAAGAACTTGCTCTTTGAATAGCCTTTTTATCTACATGATTATTTTTTTACTCTCGATTTTTCTGAGTTTTTCTACATTTGCGTTCTTTGCAATGCGAATATTATATAATACGAAGGTCTGATAGCGCAATAATGAAAATAAGAGATTATAGAATTTAAATTACTATGTACCTGCTATATTTGCGCAGTTTCGGTAAAATGTGACTGTAGATAAGCTCTAACCCTAACTTGAATTGAATCGCAAAATTAACGTTAAGGTAGAAAAATGATTCACTGACCGCATCGTATTGATTTAGTAGCCCTATGCAAAATATTTCACACACGCGCGTGGCACGGGCTGAACTCCTTTAAATTCCAACGGACCCCAGAAATTAACTTTTTTAAATTTTCGTGTTTTCGCAGTTTTAATGCCTAGGACTTTGATGAGAAAAGTCCATAAACGATTCTCTTACCACTGTTATCGAAATTTTACCTTCAAGATATTTTAAGCCTCCCTCGAGAACTTAGGTGGATCCTAAGCAGCGGCCAAATTCTTGGGAGTCTGGGTGGTGTCTGTTGGTCTTTCGATTTTTGGGGTGACTACCGTGTTTTTGGGGAATACGAACCTCCCCAACGGCCATATGCGCTCTATGTATACACATGTATCTATGTATGTACATGTTTTGCATGTCTCGTATCAACTTATAATCGAAGTGTTTTTGAATGACTGGACTGTCAGTTGGTTGTTTGTCTACGACAGTGTTCCCACCCAACCCATGTTCACAAAGACATAATACATAAAAATCATACACGATCTTGGGGTTAACTCACCACGAAAAAATTTTTCTAACGACTTAATTTCTCATCATGTCATGTTATGCATCTTTAGCAGTATACTAATTCAAGTTATTTTTTAAACTTCGCGTCGCTCCAAACAGCCATTTTTACTATATTTTTTAATTCGAATTTATCCTGAAAGTTTTTCTTCTTATATCGTTTATCTGGAAAGAACGAGCATGGTAAAGCCTATTCGTGACTGATGAATTCACAAAATAATACAAAATGTGCATACGAATATATGTATGTACATATAATGTACGAGTAGGTACGCTGCTACCTACTTCTCCCATGTTATTCCTCCATGTACATGTTGGGAATCTCGAGCTAAGGCATCCGTAGTCTGTTTCACATAACTCCGTGCATAAATTTTAAGAATTTTCATCGACAGTAAGCCGAATGTTACGATAATTATATATCAGATCAATGCTATAATCGCAATCTGTCAGCATATTGTCTGACGTAGTTTTGAACTCTATGACCGAAGTTGCGTGAAACGGACTATAAATGTTTCCGAAATGGGACGTTTTGGCGCCGGCTGTTTCGGCGCTGAATTAAAATTTTCTTCGAAATTTCTTCAAAAAGACTGTTTTAGCATTCTACATATGCTGAAATACATAGCTGTTTCTGCTATTGAAATTGAGAGCTCACATACACATGCATATCTATAGTCTGTTTCACATAACTTAGTGCATGAAATTCTGGTTTACAACAAGTTAGAATCGTGAACATAAAAGCACAAAGTTATGTGAAACAGACTATACATATTTGGTGAGCAAAAAATGCAAAAAGTAAGTAAATGTCATTAATATTTATTATCCGGCGCAAAAGCGCCGAAAAAATTCAAGGAATTATGAGGCTAACGACTGATCTACATACAAAATGGGCTTGGAGGGGTTTGGGGGTATAAGCCAAAGGATATTGCTTGATTGATGATATTAAGCGTCAAAAATTAGTGTTAATTCGCCTCAGCTTAATGTACGTGCTCAAATTGACTGTAAACTGCTGGAATAATGTGAGCACAGGAGCTTGTTCCATATTTCGCACACTACGGTTTCATGATAGGTGGTAGGTACCTATTAAACAATATATACCGTAAACTGGGGTTACATTGCGACGTTTTTCGGCTTTTTCTCAGTATAACTCATGATGAAATACTTTTTGGATACTGTAATTTTGCCAAAACATAAAGAGCGAGTTGTTGAATGTATTCCATACAATTATTTTACTCAAACAGGCTACAACAACGAATAATTTACACAAAAGTGGTATGGCAAAGTTTGACCTTGAAGTGGGGTAAATTTGCCACTCCTGAACAGATTCAAAAATACACTGTTGCAGGCGGAAGAAAAATCGCCTATACTTTGTGCGGTACAATCTTGTACAAAGATTGCTCCAAAAATCTTTGTGCAAGCCTCAAAATCTTTGTCACATACCAAAAAATTAAACCTAGTTATCACGAATGGGCGTAGGTGCTCTGGACCGTAGGTGGGCGGCTCTAAAGGTCAGGAGGGTGCGAAATTTTTTCAAAGTCAAATATTGGCCCTGAAAATGAATGGTGCTATGGCGAAAAAACACCATTTTTGAACGGTGTTTTTTTCTCCAATAAATGAAACAGAACTATAGGTGCGTGCATGCATGCATATGAATAAATTTGCATATGTACAAGTAATTACGTAGGTCTGCGAAAAATTTTCTGCTCTGATTCTGTAAAACTGATTCAACATCTGATTAAAATGATAACATTAGTTCTTGGAGCGTTAAAAATAAGTTACTGTACAGTTTCTCGTTAATTTCCAGCAATTTTGAGGAAAACTTTCAGTCCGGCGCCAAAACGGCCGTCGCCAAAACGTCCTAGACCGAAATGTTTCCTCCTTATGGTAATCTTATGGAACTACTGTA
The DNA here is from genome assembly GCA_036768485.1 of Mermis nigrescens. Classification (NCBI taxonomy): domain Eukaryota; kingdom Metazoa; phylum Nematoda; class Enoplea; order Mermithida; family Mermithidae; genus Mermis; species Mermis nigrescens. The sequence goes on from JAVLUZ010000003.1 coordinate 79,317, forward strand.
AAGACATCCTTTTATGTTTTTGTCAAGTTCGTAGTTGTTATTTTGAGTGCGATTCGGTTCAGAAGAGAAGTAAAAAAGATTATCATAAAAAATCAAAAAATTCCACAAAAATTTAAAATTTAATTTTATTAGATGCAAATTAATTCAAAAAGGTAAAAAGCCTAGTTTTCGTGGAAGCGGTACTATTTTTTCACGTTATTTATTACTTTTAGTTGAAATAAAAGAAAAGAAGGGTTATTCATAGAAAAACACAAAAACCATAAAAATACAAACGTAATGCATTATGTACCCCCTAGAAAACAGGAATACCCCTCCCCGAAATTCAATTTTTGAAATTCTTTTGTTTTTTCGCGATTTTTTATGCCAATGGATAGTGCTCGATGAGAAACGTTGATAAATTGCCTTTTTTCGCCATACCACCATTTTTGAGACAACTTTTTGACCTTTAAAAATCATGCAGTCCCCCCCAGAATTTCGGTGCTGCCCATCTATGGTTACAACCAACTTGTATACCGCGCGCACAACGCTTTTCCAAAAGATAAAAAATTGAAAAAGATACAAAATGAGCGACAATTTTGCAAGCAATGACTCATTGTTTATCAAATTTGACAGCAAATCTATCAAAATCGACGTAGAACAAGGTTATAAGAATTTTGAGCTACAATTCTAGAACCCTGGAGGGACAGGCCCAGAAATTTTTTAAAAGGTGCCTTTTTTGGGCTAAAAACGATGGGTACACGTCAAAAACATTGTTTCTTGACGTTTCGGAAAATGCTCGCTCTTTCTAGAACAAATAACGTAAAAGGAATCTCTAGAAAAAATTTGAAGAAATTGAGTAAATTGAACAAAATATAGTCAAAAAATGTGCATTTGGCGTGAAGCACCGAAAACTTAAGATTTTTCAGTCAAAAATGAGCTAAAAACGCCTAAAAAGGCAATCAAGCTTTAATTAAATTCGCTACAGGCCTTGCGCGTAGAGCAAAAACAATCGGAAGTTCTATTGCGTTTAGTTATAAAGGTATAGCCATTCTTATTGTAAGTGTAGCAGAGGACTCTACACTCACGTGCTTACTTAGCCCGGCTTAAGCTCACGCGCTCGCACAAAAGGCGACTCGGGGGTAAGACCCGGCCTATCAAGATAGCCCGGCCCTCTACTGCGCGCACCTAGTGAAACTTACTTACTTAACCCCAATTTGAGATTAAGTACCTAATTAAAGTAAGTTCCCCGGAAACCTAATTGAGGGCTCAAAAAGATTATTTTTTAACTTGTTTTGGGACCGAATTCCGGTGCTTGAAAATATTGAAGGTTCCTAAGTATAGTGTAGCACAAGGACAGAATTCAACAGCACGGAAATTCGAACCGAGCCCAATCATTGTTCATTAAATAATTAATTTTTACAATATTTTTGGACAGAAAATTATGAAGCAATAAAAACGCGACAGCATGAAGATGCATGCTGCCGACTGTTGTGTTACGCTAATCGGTTAAAAACAGGCACTATAATTACGAGGGCACGTAGCCTGCCAACGGCATACAACCATACGTGGGCAGCAAGAAAATTCTGGGGGGGGTGCAAGATTTTTTGAAGGTCAAAAAATGGCCTTAAAAATGGTGGTATGGCGATAAAAACACCATTTTTCGACGTTTCTCATCAAGCACTATCCATTGGCATCAAAAAAATTGCGAAAAAAACGAAAAAAATTTTCAAAAATTGATTTCTGGGGGGTATTTTGATTTCTGGGGGGGGGTATTTTGGTTTCTCGGGGGGTGCATACACCCTCCAAACCCCTCACGCTCGGGTGTGCATACAACTAAGGCCGTTGAAGGCACACAAAATAAAACAATAAATGCGTAAGGGAGAAAAAGCCTGCCCACTACGCGACGATATACGACGAGATTTTCCTGCAGCCAGCAGGGGAAAATACTGGGAGACTATGTGCGGAAAAATAGGTCGCACGGAAAAGAAAACCGGCACAGCATACAAGCTGGCGAAAAACTGGGGAAGCTCAATGTAAAATGATAAAGTCGTAAAGTGGGAATGATTGTAATGTCATCAAAACTGCGCTCGCACGCAGTTTTAAACGATACGAAAAAGAGGCGTATCAAACGCGGACAAAGAAACACGGAATGGATCTACGAGAATAACAATAGACCTATGGGCAAAGCTTACGGTAATGAATGTTCAAACGAACTAGACACGAATATGAGACACAAACATATGGAGTTTTAACACAAGTATGATATGATAGCACACATACCAATTCGTACTCAAGTCGCATTAAGCCCAAGTGCCCATTTTCCTATTCGGATTTTATTGAAAATATGTGTGGGAAAGGAAATGAAGATATGATAATTTTAAGGAGGGAAGGTGGTCCCGGGCGACACACTAAAAGCGATACGCTGAGTGGTCAGCGTCGCGTGCAAATGGAAATCAAGCACAAAATTGAGCATCTAGGGCAAACAGTCATCGGCATGTATGTACCAAATAGCACAAAACGAATGGAATTTCGCGTTGAACCAACGCAACAAAAATGGATTTGGTAGAGCCATCTCTACACTCCCCAGGTATCGAGAAAAATTTGCACGCAGTGCAAATTTTTAAGCGCAAAACGTTTGTGCACAAACTTTTTGCGCAAAAGACAGCACGAGGCGTGGAGTGCGGGCGACTATCAATTCGTGTCAGCAGATCGAAGCGGGATGCTGACACATTTTTATATCACAAAATGTATGCATGAAAATGTACGGGATGACGTATGACTCACGTCAAACAATTGAGCAGCGGAGACGAAAAACCGTGCGTCGGCGATGCGTGTGACAACGTGGTTTTGTGCAACGTATGGAATAGAACTGTTTTGCCCGGGACCTGGAAATTTTGATTGAAAAAGTAATTTATGATAGGAGGATAGGTCACTCGGCTTAATTAGTATTGAGTACAAAAAGGCTTAAATTATGGACAAATTGAGAACACCATATGGACAAGGACAATAAATGAATCAAAGACAGACAAATACAGTGAAATAACAAATATGTTCTTTGGGAAAAAATCAGAAAAGTATATAGCGAAGAAAAATATACATGAAATAATGAATAACAGAGATATGTAAAAAGATAGTGAGAAAAAGAAAAAAGGTCCTAAGGTGGAGAGAAAAAATTTTGGGAAAAATGGCAGCAGGAAAATTAACTAGTAAACAAAAAATTTACGGAAAAACGCATTAAACGAGTTAAACAAAAATATACAAACTGCTGGCGGTCGGTACGTCGGTCCTGGCACAGCAAAATCAAACGATGAGCAAATAATCAGAGTGCGGCGATCCGATTGATCGTGAGGCAAATATGACTGAGGCGGTACGACGACCGTCAGTCGTGCGCAAATAATCTGGCATTAATGCGCGACGTAGAATGAGCGCGGTTGTTTCCACGCGACGGAATAAGCGTAAAATGCGGCGCGGCAACACTTGCTGCTGGACAGGATAACGATCCTGTGATTGCGTAACCGTAACAGCGTGGCACAGAAACTGTCATCAGAGCTGGATGATACGGCGCAGCGGAATCGCGATGGCAATGATTGTCCTAAGCAGCGACGGACGTGGACTGCGACGGCCTGAAGCAGATGGTTGGGCCGCTGGTTGAGCAGAAGCTTGCGAAGCCGATCGTTTGACTCTAGCGGCGCGGCATTATTGGTGACTACGTTTGACACAATTATAATGACATTGATGCGATGTAAGAGCGTTCAGTAGGTTGCGACGAAACGTTTGGCTGACAAACCATAGAGGTAATAGCGTAATTGGTAGTACGGCGAATATGGAATGATTGCGGCGTTTCCTCAATAACCTGCATAGACCTACGGTCCGCGTTGCTCTTGTTCCATGCAACAACGGCGTAAGGCAATTTGACCTTCAATAGATAAATTGATGGTAGATCTGCGCAGTTTAGTGGGTGGCTCATCTGTACGAGTTGCAGGCAGCGTCGCGGTTGCTTTGGCAGTTGCAAATTTCTTCTAATTGGCCTGGCAGAGTTATATCAAGTAACCTTGAATTTGTTAACTGACTTCTAAATGTTTGTGACTGGTTCATATCTAAAGAAAGTGTATTTTTGGCCTATTGGCAGTCACATAAAATAATAATAATGCTTTATTCAAACCCGTAGGTACAATACAATGTTAAGAATAATACGCAACGTTTCGACAGTTAACCTACCGTCGTCGTCAGGCTCTTACAGAATATAAGAAGTTGTGGGCACCAGGAATCGAACCTTACAGCTAAGTATCATTTATTTCTAGAGTCTGTGGTTTTACCAACTGAGCTTCACTGGGCCAGTTGTATAATATTATTTGTTCCTTTTAAAGTAACATAATAATATTTTTAGTCTGGGGCCAAGGGCCTCTCCACATGGTGTATTCTCCTCAATAGGGCTCTATTCCATATACGACTGATCTCAATACTTCTTGAACCGACATTCTGCTCACTAGCCCTCTCCATCTCCAGGGTCTCCCGTATTTTCCTACGGTACCCATTGCTTTCTTCTGCGAGTATTGATGTATGCTCGAAATCTGGTCTACACCCACATGCTATGCAGTGTTCAGCAACCCCACTCCGTTCTTCTTTCAAATTCCTTAGTGCACTCCTATGTTCCCCAAGTCTTTTCTTAAGACTTCTACCAGTTTCCCCAATGTACTCCTTCCCACATTGTAGTGGTACTTTATACACTATGCCCTGCCGTAGATCTAAGGGTCTCTTTGGGGCAACACTTTGTAGTCTTTTTCTGATGGTGTCTTCACTCTTTGCCACAAGGCGCACTCCATATGCTTTGCACACTCGCTTAAGCTTCATGGTTAATGCCCCACTAAATGGTACTACTGCTGTTGCAATGTAGTTAGTTGCATCATCCCTTGAGGGTGCAAGTTGTAGGGCTCTTTGTATTAATGGGCCAGGGTATCCATTAGCTTGAAACTCCTTAAGTATTTTCTGATGTTCACCTTCTTTACTGTGATTTGTTTGGCATATGCTCCTACATCTCATGGCCATTCCTCTAACTATACCTGCCTTTGTGCATTTCTGATGGTTCGACTGGTAGTTTAGGTATTGACCTGTATGTGTTGGCTTACGGTACACTGATGTCTCTAGATGGTCATGGGATCTCTTAACTAGTACATCCAGGAAAGGCAGTGTGCCTTCCACCTCCTTCTCCATGGTAAACTGAATAGCAAGATTTTGACTATTCATGTGCTGGAGGAAAGCTTCTAACTCCCGATCTCCATGATCCCACAAGATGAATGTGTCATCAACGTACCTGAGCCACATTGTAGGTTTATATGGTGCTGTTTGCAGTGCCTGTTTTTCTAAATCATTCATGAACAGGTTGCACAGTACTGGTGACAATGGTGAACCCATGGACATCCCATCTACTTGCTGGTAATAATATTCCCCAAGCTGAAAGTAAGTACTCCTGACACAATATTCTACCAGTTTGGCAATGACCTCAGCACTCATAGTTGTTCTTTGTGCTAGGGTAATATCCTGTCTAAGCAGATTCAATACACATTCTATAGCCAACTGAGTTGGGACACTTGTGAAGAGGCTCACAACGTCTAGGCTGACTAGCCGTGTATTTTCCTGTATTACCATTGGTTCTATCTTAGCCACAAAGTCGTTGCTGTTCTTCAATGAGCTGGCAATGTTCTGCTGCAGTGGGTTAAGTATCTTAACCAGATATTTTGACAGAGGATGTATAGTTGTCCCAATGCAACTGACAATCGGTCTAAGTGGTACTCCTGGCTTGTGTATCTTTGGCAAACCATAGATATGCGGTGCTTTGCAGCCTTCTTTGATTTTTACCTCTTTGTCCAGACCTTCTTCCTTGAGCAGTTTCTTTAATGCTTGCTCTACCCTGGTAACTGGTGTGCGTTTACCAATGGCCTTGAACTTTGAGGGATCATCAATGATCTGCTGCAGCTTATTGTTGTACTCTATTCTGTCCATCACTACTGCTGCACGACCTTTATCTGCTGGTAGAATGACTATGGTGTCATCTGCTTTTAGCATTTTAATAGCTCTAAGCTCTGCCTTGCTGATATTTGCCTCAGGCTTATCAACCCTGTCAATAGCTTGTCTAATCTTTAACCGAAAGTCATCCTTCCGTTCCTGTGGCAGGAAATGGGCTGCACACTCAATAGCTGTTATGATGTTCTTAATTGGGTGTTGACTTGGTGCTATAGCAAAGTTTAAGCCTTTTGCCAGGGCAGTCTGCTCATGATTAGTCAGTGGTCTATGGCTCTGATTTATTACCACCTTATCCAGGTTGAGGTTCTGTTGTCCCTGCCTTGGCATGAGTCTATCCAATTTTGCCTTCTGTCTCTGTGTTACCATTTCAAGCTGTCTTATGTACAATCTATCTACTGAGCCCTTTATCCTTATCCAATGATCATAGGTCATATTCCTCTCTAGGTCTTCTTCCAGTGCTTTCTTGGCATCCTGTAGACTAGACTTCCTCCACCTCATATGCCTAATTCGTTCTCTGACCAGGGCTCTTCCTGCCCTCTGTAGTATCCTCTGTGAACCCCTGCTGTTAATAGGGTCTCTAAGGTTTAAACCTGTAGGTATGATACCTAGGTCTCGACATTGCATCAGGAAGGTTAAACTTGATGATGCTTGAGCTAGTTTCTCCCCAATGCCATCCAACCTGCGGAGATCTCTAATTAAGTCAGGGCCATACTGCTGTAATAACTGACTTCTAAATGTTTGTGACTGGTTCATATCTAAAGAAAGTGTATTTTTGGCCTATTGGCAGTCACATAAAATAATAATAATGCTTTATTCAAACCCGTAGGTACAATACAATGTTAAGAATAATACGCAACGTTTCGACAGTTAACCTACCGTCGTCGTCAGGCTCTTACAGAATATAAGAAGTTGTGGGCACCAGGAATCGAACCTTACAGCTAAGTATCATTTATTTCTAGAGTCTGTGGTTTTACCAACTGAGCTTCACTGGGCCAGTTGTATAATATTATTTGTTCCTTTTAAAGTAACATAATAATATTTTTAGTCTGGGGCCAAGGGCCTCTCCACATGGTGTATTCTCCTCAATAGGGCTCTATTCCATATACGACTGATCTCAATACTTCTTGAACCGACATTCTGCTCACTAGCCCTCTCCATCTCCAGGGTCTCCCGTATTTTCCTACGGTACCCATTGCTTTCTTCTGCGAGTATTGATGTATGCTTCAGGAAATCTAGAAGAACGGAGTGGGGTTGCTGAACACTGCATAGCATGTGGGTGTAGACCAGATTTCGAGCATACATCACTACTCTCGCAGAAGAAAGCAATGGGTACCATAGGAAAATACGGGACACCCTGAGATGGAGGGCTAGTGAGCAGAATGTCGGTTCAAGAAGTATTGAGATCAGTCGTATATGGAATAGAGCCCTATTGAGGAGAATACACCATGTGGAGAGGCCCTTGGTCTCCAGACTAAAAATATTATTATGTTACTTTAAAAGGAACAAATAATATTATACAACTGGCCCAGTGAAGCCAGTTGGTAAAAACCACAGACTCTAGAAATAAATGATACTTAGCTGTAAGGTTCGGATTCCTGGTGCCCACAACTTCTTATATTCTGTAAGAGCCTGACGACGACGGGTAGTGTCACGTCCAACTCCTTTGTAGCGTAGTCCTTAGATCAGCAATAATTACGATTTAGATTTTATTGTTGAAAGTAAAACTTACAGTTAAGTGAGAAGCATTTAACAAATGAGTTCGCAAATTTTCGCCGTACAGCCGGACTGGCTGCGTGAATATTGCCGAAAACAATGAAGATTAGATGAATGGCAACAAGGTTCTCGGTGCTTGCAAAATACGGAGACTTTCTAAATAGGGGCATTACGGACTGAGCGATTTTGGTTGTTCTAATCCAATTTTTATAGTTTTCGGGAGCCATACGGTCTGGCGAGTAAAAGGATTAAGAAGAAGCTTAATCTTGGCGAGTTAAAGCAAAACAACTTTGCTTACTTTAGTTTTTGGGTATCTTTTCCGTGAGGTTTACACGTATTTTATATCTCTTATTTTGATACCTTAGCTTTACCCTTTTGGCCTCTTTTAACCTCCCGCTTCCGCCATACTTTCTACATTCGTTTTTGGTCTCACCGATTTTGTATCTATTTCATAACAGAGCGTAGCGCTGCATTTAGTGAGATTTATTGCGTACTTGCATGCTGAACTTTTCCTATCGCTTAACACATCACTCATGCTAATTGATATGCTACTTTCATTGACTTTTGTGTATTTCTCGGATTTAAACTCGGCTTATGGCTGGGTTCCCAGCCGCTCTGTCTGACATTCAAGTTGGTTAAGTCAACTTCATTGTTGTGTCTGGAATTCAGTTTTAATCCCTTTTTGGAGTCTTTATGTCTGCAATTCACATACCGTACTAGCTAGCTCTCATCTTCTTTCAATTTGCCGCTTTTCTACGCATTACCATATCTGGCTTTTCGGCGAAATCGCGATATACATAATGTATTTGCGATACATATATCAAATAAAAATGTACGTGTTACGCTAATGATAATATATATATATGATATAAAATACAGTATGCATCTAAACTTAAAGTTTACGTTACAATAATGGTTTAAACTTCTAAATCAGCGCGTTTCCTTACAAAGTTAAATAATTAATAATGTTAAATTAGCGATTATGTGTACAGTAAGTCGTTTGCGCTGACACTCCCCCTCTTAGCTTCGATCGTCCTCGATCGAAACTGCATAGGGTCTCGATCGTAAATAATAATCATGCTTTGGTAGCTTATCAGCTTGTTTCTTTTTCTTTACACGGCTTCCTAATTCTCCTTTTCCATCAATTTTTTTATCGATGTTTTTGTTTGACGTTTGAATTTTGTTGTCCTGTTTATGGATTGACGTTAGGAAACTTTCCATTGATCGCTGTCTATACCGTTTTGTTCGATTAACGTGAACTGTTTGTGGTTGGCTTTTGCCTACGTCTATGGTTAAGTTCGGATATTGTACCCTTATTATACGATATGGTCCAGTATAAACTGACATAAGTTTCTTGGGAACTCCCTTCTTAATACTTTCGTTTTCTAAAAGGATTTGATCTCCCACTTCATATCTTATGTCTTTAGCTTTCATGTTATAAAATTTCTTATAGCTTTCCTGAGCTTTTTCGATTTGCTTTTGAACTTTAGTCAGAGCTTCCGTAAAATGCTGTTTAACTTCTTCTTCGTAAGTTTCGATGTCTAACAGATAAAACGGGCGATTATAATTTAAAACCGCATCTATCGGCAACTGGGGGTATCGTCCATACATTAAAAAGAAAGGACTAAACCCTGTACTTTCGTTATCATGGATATTAGTAGCGAAGATTGCATACGGAAGATGTTTATCCCAGTCTAATTCGTTTTTATCGATGTACATCCGAATTCTCGTTATTAAAGTTTGATTTGCTCTCTCTACCTCACCATTTGCTATCGGGTGGTAAGGTGTTGTGTAAAGTTGTCGTGTCTTGAATAATTTAGTTGTCTCCCTCATTAGTTCTGAAGTAAAATCTGTTCCTCTATCTGATTGTAGTATTTCCGGTGCCCCATGTCTACAAACAATTTGAGTTACAAAAAGTTTGGCAATAGTTTGGGCAGTTATGTCTTTAGTTGCAAAAGCTTCTATGTATTTGGTAAAATAATCTATAAAGACAACAATAAATCTGTTTCCTGATTCAGTAAAGTTCAGAGGTCCCACACAGTCTACAGCTATTCTTTCAAATGGTCCTCTAGCAGAAATAGGGTAGAGACCTGCTACAACTTTTTTACGAGTAGGTTTATTTCTTTGACACATATCGCACGTATTGCAGTACTCAGTGACGTCCTTGTTCATACCTTTCCAGTAATATTTTCTTGTAATCAGTTTCATTGTTTTTCGGGCTCCAAAATGACCCGCTAACTCGTCATCATGATTTGCATGAATTATGAGTTTTTTTAATACGGTAGGTACTACTATTTTCTGTATATTGTCGTCAATTTTGAATAACATGTCGTTCTGCACAATGAATCCTTCAGTGGGGGAGTTCGAAAGAAATAAGTTCTCCAACTCTGAATCTTGTTTTTGCAATGAGCCTATTCCTAATTCAAAATTAGTTTTCTCAGATGAATCTCTTTCTTCTAAGATAGAATTTACGCTGAAACGAAGGTCTTTATTCGAGGTTTCTGTTGACGAATTTTCACCAATTTCCTCAATGTTTTTAAGTTCGTTTTCGTCAATATCTAAAAATTTGGTTTCTTTTGGATTCGGAAGTCGAGACAAAGAGTCAGCGTTTTGGTTTTTCAACCCCTTTCTGGGTGTGACGCATATTTTGGTACCTGCCAGCGCTAGACCCCAACGTGCAATTCTAGATGAAGGATTTGTTTTCTCTAAAATTGACTTTACAGCTATGTGATCTGTCTCTATTGTAACTTCATGTTGATACAGATATGGACGAAAATGCTTAACGAATTCTACCACTGCTAGAGTTTCGAGTTCGGTTACCGCATAATTTTTCTCGGCATTTTTCAAACTACGACTCGCAAACGCAATGGGATGTTCCATATTGTCATCTTGTATTTGAGAAAGGACTGCTCCTATTCCTGAATAAGAAGCGTCTGTTTGTAGGATAAATGGTCTCTTAAAATCTGGGTGGCTAAGAACGGGTGCTTGGACTAATTTTTCCTTTAATTTGTCGAAGGCCTCTTCTTGTTCGCCTTTCCAAGCAAAGCAGTACCCTTTTCTAAGCAATTTATTCAGAGGTTCGGCAATTTGAGAACAATCCGGAATAAATTTCCTATAGTAAGAGATTAAACCCAAAAAAGATTTGATTTCCTTGAAGTTAGTGGGCCTTGGCATGGTTCTAATAGCTTCAATCTTTTTTTGATCGGGAGAATTCCTTTTCTAGAAATTACATATCCCAAAAACACAGTCTCTTCATGCGAGAATTTACATTTTGACAGCTTTAGCTTCATATTAGCCTTATTCAGCCGTTCTAACAAAATTTCTAGTCGTTCCATCATCTCATTGTGGTTTGGTGCAAAAATTAGTATGTCGTCTAAATAAACCAAACAAATTTTCCATTGCAGACCTGATAAGATGATATCCATGAGACGCGCAAATGATGCAGGTGCATTACATAGTCCAAAAGGAAGAAAATTAAACTCGTAAAGACCAATCGGGCTATTAAAACTGGTTTTCTCCTTATCTTCCTCCTTAATTGGTATAGCATGATAAGCATTAGCCTGATCTAAGGTTGTAAAATATTTCATGCCTTTTAAAGTATCCAAAATATCATCAATGCGTGGTAGGGGATAAACGTTTTTCTTTGTAACGTCATTAATAGCGCGAAAGTCAATACACATTCTGTGTTTTCCATCCTTTTTTCTTACTAGAACGATGTTTGTGGACCAGGGAGATATACTGGGCCTAATAATTCCCTTATTTTCGAGCATTTTTACCTCGTTAACGATAATTTCTTTTTCTCCAGGCGAGGTTCTAAATGGGTGTTTTTTGATAGGCGGGTTCTCTCCCGTATTAATTTCATGAAATATTAAGTTGGTATGACCACAGTCATTGTCATCGATTGCATACAGATTAGGATATTTTACCAGAAGATCCAAAATTTCGTCTCTTTCGTTTTCACTCAGAGAACGAGAAATATTTGTATTTTTCTCGATCCATTGCTTTATGTCCCTTTTACCATAACCCCGTATGTTTACTTTCTCCATGCTTTGCTCGGTAGTATTAGCATCTGCATTATGCATATTAATCGTACCTATTTTCGCGTTAGAATACAAGTTTACGCGATATGATTGAGGATTTAATATTTGTAAAGGAATCGTATTATTTTCTTGTACGATACATACGCAGTGTGCTAAATAAACATTATGGTCCGCATTCAGCGCTTTGGGGCTAGGAGTAAACACAACATGATCTCCAGGGCGATAGATTTTAGGAACTCGACCTTGAATTAATTGTACAGATCTCGATTGTATGCATTCATCACGGTTCATTATTACTGTGCTCCGATTCTCAGGCGGGTTGTAGTTCATTCCTTCAGCTTTTATGCATATTTCTCGAAATTTTATTGTAGAATTCTCCATGTCTAACTCAATCTTTTTGAATCTAGACAGAAAATTTGAGCCCAAAATTAATTCTCCAGAACACTGTTCTTGAATATGCACTAAAATTGTCTCATTTATGTCACCAGTGGTTACTGTTATAACTGCTGAGCCTAAAATTTCGATTTTAGTTCCATTTGCAGCAATAGGAGAAATAGAGCTTTCATAAATCTGGAGGAAAGGTAATTTTGTTGCTACCCCTAAATCCAGAAGTGAGTACACTGCTCCAGAGTCGATGAGTGCAGATACTTGTATGCATTGATCTATAAGTACAGTAATATGTGGTATTCTTTTACTGTTCGTATCCTCTTTTATAGTACATAGACTTGTTGACACTCTATTCTTATTTTCGGATTTAATATCGACTTTATCAGCTCTTATTCCGCTGAGAGTCTTTCTCGTTCCATACTTAAGACGTTTAGCAACCATGTCTGTCAATGATTCATGTTTTCTTTTCAGAGATCTAGGGGGAGGAATGTGAGCATAAGTGGGGAAAAATGTTTTTCGCATCATGTATAAGTAGGCGAAATAAGCAATTATGAGAAAAATGATTACTATTAAGAGCAAATTGAATACAAGCTGCATTGGGCCTTTTAGCAACGCGGTAAAATTAGTTGAAAAACGAGTTTGAGTGTTTGTCAAAAGTTTTTCAATAGCTTTTTCAGTCCCATCGATAGCTGTTTTAACACCTGTCCCAGCTCCAGTCAATGCTTCTTTGACAACGCTAGGTTCCAAGGCTAGTTGGGACGTATACTCCAAAAGTCTGTGTAAAGTTCTTTCCAATTTTTCGGTTTTATGCAAATAATTCCGAAATAAGCCAAAAGTAGGTTCTCCTGCCGCTAATTGATCATGAAAGACTGCGGGGGTATTGAATTGGAAGAAAGTAAGGTTTTCATTCCATTTTAATTCTAAAGGTACTTTTGAAACATGAACTAGGCCGTTTTCCGTGATCCATTTGTCTCCATATCGAAATATTTCTATCTTTTTGTGTAAACAATTGACCGTCTCAGAAAAATGTACGAGGTCCTCGCCCCCAGGCAAGACAAACCAAATTTCTCCTTCATATTCGACTGGCATATACTTATAACATGTGCTGTTAATTTTATGATCCGTATAAATTTTTGTAACATTCACTTGTTTGCAACCCCAAATCGTTAAAACGTCCCCCGTAAATTCACCGACTATATCTCTTCTTTGGAATAAAGCACGAGCACCTATGGTTGGGTCTAAGTATAGAAGCTGCCAAATGATATCAATATTTCTTTGAAACTGTCGGCAAAGTTCAGACCAAATTCTGCGAAAACTAGAAATTTCTTCTTGAAGAATTCGAATTTCAAGATAATTCAGTTTTAAATTCACGGGATCTGGTGGTAATTTTTCGTTTTTGAGAATTTTCGGTGACGCAAGTTTATGTTCAGGCCGGGATGTCCACTCCTGATTGGAACTGAAACCCACCAAAATTCCTTGCTCTGTCATGTATGCATTTGAAATTTCAGCACATTTAGTATATTTTTCTTTTAGCATAAGAGCTGCTTGAAGCTCATTCACTGCAACGTATTTCTCGCTGAGTAAGGCGGAAAACGTACCTCGGGGAACAAACGGACAAATTTCTTTAAACAAATCCCCCTGCCAAAGAAAAGTGCTTTCAGGATTTTTGCATTTTCCGTAAGTAGGTCGACAAAGGCTGACATCTCCCAGATCTGAGAGAGCAATTTGTCCTTCCCAGGTAGCCACCTGTCCCTCTTCTATTATAAAATTTGTCACAGAAGAGCAGACATCTCGACAACAATACGAATATTTGATTTCCAGTTTTAGATCTGTTGTTAAAAATCCACTTTTATCCTTTTTTAGATGATTTCCTTCGAACTCCAAATTTTGGTAAGCATTTTTGCAAGCTTCAAAAGAAACCGGCTCGCTTTTAGTTTCGTCATGGGTTGTACCCCATGATCCGAAAAATCCAGTGTAGGTACAGACAGTTCTCGAAATTTTCATACATTTTATGGCAAAAGAAGTGGCTGGTTCAAATCTTGGAACAAAAATTGTAACATTTTGTTCCTCAGGTTTAGACAGTTTTCCCCCAGGCAACGTGCACTGAACTGAACGGGGTATATCTACAGGGTGACCACTTCGACTAGTGCCACAAATTTGAAACTCTCTATTTTCCGCGTTGATAAATTGCATAGAGTTTATAGTCAACAATATTACAAAAATTAGGTTGCGAAACTCTATTTTGGGGCATTTAATTCCGGTAACTTCAATAAACGGAATTGAGGAAAAATACTTCGACTTACGTAAACTTAAATAAACTACACAGTGGCTAGGAATTGTATAAACATGGATTGCACTGTTTAAAATAACATTAAAAATTATACGAAGATTCGCGGCAGTTTTCACGGTAAAAAAAGAATAGTTAAGTATAGCAAAATTTAGCGCATACATCCAAGCAATAAATTTTAAAATTGTACAAAAAATTAAACTCAAATCGACTTTTACGATAGAAAGATAATTAATAAAGCCGATACGCATTCCAAAAATTAGCATGTGCGTCCAAACAAAAAATTTTAATATTGTACAGTAATTTAAAATGCATAAACTGAGGTTTTTTAGGTCGAAAATATAATTATTAACGAGATTTATTCTTAAAAATCGCAAGTTTGCTCTTTTAGCCTTCGACAATACTACCGATAAGCTGTTTTTAGTCATCGGCAGCCATTGGTTCTGATCCACTGACTTCGGTCGGAGCTGGACCATTCTCGAAACTTTCTGAATCAGTAACGGGGTCACTTTGCCCACGGTCCGACGATTCTGTAAAACAGGAACATTTTCCAAGTCTCGTTGTTTCATGCAAAAATTGGAGTTAAAAGATAAGCACTTGTAGTTTCGACTTGTTCTATTTTTATTTTGTAAATCTAGAATTTTTGATAATAGAAAAAATCGACTTTTCTGTATATTCCACTCTTGAGCCTGTCTCCAACAACATTTTATTACAAACCTCGATTTATACCATAATTTTAATTTTTTAAAGGACATCATAAGTATGCTAACAATACACAGCAGGAAACTATAGCAGGTACAATGCCATAAAATAAGATAAAATATGCACAAATATTTTACTGGAAGATAAGTGAAAAGGAAAGCAAAAACTTGTAGAAAATGAATAAAAATAGAAGAGTTATTAAGTATTTTAAAAGAATTTTCTTGGAATATTGGGAAAAATAATTTGGCAAAATAATGTTTAATATTCTCACCTGATATGAGTTCGTAACGTTCCCACATATTCAAAGCGACGTCACCATCTTCCGCCGGCTCGGGACTAGCCGGGGTTGACGAAATAATTACGGCTGGCGGAGGTATAGGCGTTGGCGTCGGTTGATCGCAATTACGGCCGTGGAGAGGGCAATAGATGCATGTGCATCTAATTGGCGTATTCGGGCGAGATGAATTTCCGCCGGAAGAGCTGGATTCGCGACGACGACGACGTATATAAGCCAAATGGCCTAAGTTGCGTGTACGACGATTGCGATGATGACGACGACGTGGGCGTCGGCGCTGACGTCCCGTTCGGATGGCTGAAAGATTTCCGTCGTCAGACTCAGAACGATTTAAATTATTTAATGGCTGGATTGGATTAATAGGACGTTCTAAGTCCTCGAATTCTACATTAAGGTCGTTAGCTGGGGCTGGTAGCCAAGCCAGAAATTCTTGTTCCAGGCCATCTGACGAATTTTCATTTTGCGAATTGTGGGCATCTATCGCTACTCCTCGGAATCGAGACCACTATCGCCATCAAAGCGATACAAGCGACCATTTTCATAACGGAAAAAGCGCGTTTCCGATTGCCAGCGATTGTAGTCTTCTAGGAAACAAGCTCGAGCCCAATTGGCGCGTTCGAGGGCTGCGTAATCAGTCGAACTCGCATCGCTATCGGTGCTTTCAGGCCCGGGTGGCTCGGTCGTTTCTATGGAATTAGGAACTCTTACTAAATTTATACGACCACTTCCTGCCATTCGTTGGATCAGTCCCCTCATCCTCAACATCCAAAACTTCAGGATTCTCGGGTCCTTCATTTTCGATTACGTGACTTTCGACCAAAATGTTATTATTCGTGGATGTCTGAGGATTTTGTCTACTGAAATTTTGAGTTTCGGGATTGGGTCTCTGAGTTCTGGGCTGGTTTCCTCTCCAACCAGTTTGTATGCTCCGATTTAAATTATCTGATTGATAAAAATTATTATTACGCCTATTATTCCAACGATTATTTTCGAAGTTTGGATTTTG
Source organism: Mermis nigrescens (assembly GCA_036768485.1). NCBI lineage: Eukaryota > Metazoa > Nematoda > Enoplea > Mermithida > Mermithidae > Mermis > Mermis nigrescens. The sequence goes on from JAVLUZ010000003.1 coordinate 95,747, forward strand.
TCGAAAATTCTGCCTATTTTGATTATTTGCAAAATTCGGATTTCGACCAAAATTACCGCGATTGTAGATATTATTATAATTCAAACGCCTTCGATTTATAGATCCATTTACATAATTATGATAATTCGAATTATCATTATTATCAAAACGGTCTGTACGATTACTTCGATAATTTGAATTATTATTAAAGTTATTACCGAAGGGGCACCGCTGATTGCCGTGATAAACTTCACAACGAGAACAGCGCGACTGCTGTTCGGGGCGGCGACTTAGCCCAGCTAGCTGTCGTCGGTCTCCCAATGCTTCTTGGACTGCTTGCACCAGGCTCCTGATCTGATCCGAGTACATGTCGTCTGAACGTAAAACAGTCAGATTATAATTTGTTTTGGGTTCTTGGGCTGTAGGGTATTCCTGGACATTTTCCCGAAAAACTTGTTGCTCCGTATAAATAGCTTTTCGGATAGCGTCCTTGAAAGTGTCGATTTCCTGATATTTTAAGCCTTCATAAATTTTAGGCAAAAGTCCTCTAACGAAAATCGGTTTCAGCATCTTTTCACGAATTTCCGATGCTACTTCAGGATAAGCTGCTTTTGCCAACTTTTTGAGCCTTTCGACAAATTCAAGAACGGACTCAGTCCTTTTTTGTTTTGCATCGTAAATAAGCCCTTGATAAATGTCGGAATCCCTACCCTCTGGGTAAGCCTGATTCAACTCCTCAATCAAATCATCATAAATAATTCCGGGATGGGTCTTGAGGATGTCTACCAAACTTGCTAAGGCTGTACCAATAAAATGAGATTCTAAAAATGCGATTTTATAGGAATCTTCCGCTCCAGAAACGCCTTGAAGTGTCATAAATTTCCTAAATTTTTCATACCACTCCGGAAATGATTCTCCAAAAGATCCAGAAAACGATTTTGGTGGTCTTGTGCTCATGATAGCTCCCAAACGAAGAAAAGGATCTCCCTCTGCGGGTCGACCGGCTCCCTGGTTTAACGCATCAGTGATATTACGTAATTGTTGGTTGATAGGGTCACCAAATTCATCAAAAGCATGTCTAAAGGCAACAGCTAAATCTCTGTCGTCATTAGCCATAGCTCGAGTAACTGGTCTATTTAAATGTTGAATCAAAAATTCTCTGATTTCTGACCTTTTTACTTGAGGAAGGATGGTCTGCCTTTCTCCAACCAGTTTTGATATGTTAACTTGCGAGGTTCCAGGGGTACTTTGGGCTTGTGGATGGCCAAAAGTACTATCTAAAAATAAATCTAGGAAATTTTGATGAGCGTTCAAAATCGATTCAGGACTTTGAGTTCGAATAGACTCTAAAAGATTTCCGTGCGCTCGAAGAGTTTCGCCAAAATTTTCACTTTCTAGATCTGAGTTTTCGGGACTTTCCTGCCTACTTTCAAGTTCTACGGATACGTTTAATTGGGAATCCGTAATTTAAAGTTATAATTATTTTAAATTTGTTTAGCTTTCCTTCACACCGATAATCAAATAAATTCAAATAATAATAATTCCTTCCAAATACTTCAATAATTCAATAAACTCGGTACTCGGGATTTAATAAGGATTTTTGGGACGAGCTGAAAAACGCTGGCCAAACGATTTCAGCAAGTAGGATAAATAACACGGCGCCGTCTTCTGACCGGAATCACGATAACAAGGTCAGGAAATAATATAAATATAATATAATTCAATTTAAACTCAACTCTATTTTAGAGGAGCAACTCTATTCAAGAGGACCCGAGTGAAAAAAAATCAATTAATTCAAACTTGGGCGATTTAAAAACTACGATACCTTTCCCTCTAAGAATATCCGCAGTATCCCCAAAATAAAAATCAGCAATAAATTCTTTCCCTATCCTTTCACTAGGCTAAAATCCGGAGAATATTCCACCCCTTCGACCTTCGAGAAATAGAGAAATCGTCCCAATTGCTGTCGTGATTCAACAAAATAAGAAATAAAATCTCTCAACTTCTAAATCGGTGTCTGAGGGAAAAATAAAATTCAACTATCGGAAAGCAAATTTTAAATTTGGTAAACCTTAGAAAACCCGAAAGCAAGTTTACGACTTTAGGCGGAAATCCGTTTGAAATTTTCTAGAATTCCCAAAAGGTGAGAATTTTTTTTATCCGATTTTCTGGTACTCACTAGGCGAAAATAACCGTTTTTGTTTTAAATTCACAACGGCGAATTATCCCACCGCTGCCACCAAATTATGTCACGTCCAACTCCTTTGTGGTAGCGTAGTCCTTAGATCAGCAATAATTACGATTTAGATTTTATTGTTGAAAGTAAAACTTACAGTTAAGTGAGAAGTGACGTAACAAATGAGTTCGCAAATTTTCGCCGTACAGCCGGACTGGCTGCGTGAATATTGCCGAAAACGATGAAGATTAGATGAATGCGAAATAAGCGTTCTCGAGCTTGCAGTAAAATACGGAGACTTTCTAAATAGGGCATACGGGACTGAGCGATTTTGTTGTTCTAATCCAATTTTTATAGTTTTCGGGAGCCATACGGTCTGGCGAGTAAAAGGATTAAGAAGAAGCTTAATCTTGGCGAGTTAAAGCAAAACAACTTTGCTTACTTTAGTTTTTGGGTATCTTTTCCGTGAGGTTTACACGTATTTTATATCTCTTATTTTGATACCTTAGCTTTACCCTTTTGGCCTCTTTTAACCTCCCGCTTCCGCCATACTTTCTACATTCGTTTTTGGTCTCACCGATTTTGTATCTATTTCATAACAGAGCGTAGCGCTGCATTTAGTGAGATTTATTGCGTACTTGCATGCTGAACTTTTCCTATCGCTTAACACATCACTCATGCTAATTGATATGCTACTTTCATTGACTTTTGTGTATTTCTCGGATTTAAACTCGGCTTATGGCTGGGTTCCCAGCCGCTCTGTCTGACATTCAAGTTGGTTAAGTCAACTTCATTGTTGTGTCTGGAATTCAGTTTTAATCCCTTTTTGGAGTCTTTATGTCTGCAATTCACATACCGTACTAGCTAGCTCTCATCTTCTTTCAATTTGCCGCTTTTCTACGCATTACCATATCTGGCTTTTCGGCGAAATCGCGATATACATAATGTATTTGCGATACATATATCAAATAAAAATGTACGTGTTACGCTAATGATAATATATATATAATGATATAAAATACAGTATGCATCTAAACTTAAAGTTTACGTTACAATAATGGTTTAAACTTCTAAATCAGCGCGTTTCCTTACAAAGTTAAATAATTAATAATGTTAAATTAGCAGTACCGTCTACGAGCAAAAAAGATAAACAAAAAGTATTAATAGCGGAACCGCCCAGAATTTGTTTTTGAACTTTTGTCTGCCTTGAAAAAAGCATTGTCAAAATGAATAACAGTGTTCGTGAAATGTATGTCATCCCGAGCAATTTTTTCGACTCGCTCATGAAAAAATCTAAAATTACGGAAGATCCTGTAATTAGTGCTCAGGTACAAATTGAATTGGATAAAGAACTTGATTGCTGAAAAAGTAAAAAAAGGTAGTTCCGGGCTTTCTAAAAAGTGCGTAAATATATTAATGCGGCGCATAAACAAAGCGTGTTAGAGGAGCAGCGTAAAAGGCTGCTTCAAGTACGCTCTGGTACTGTAAGTATTGTTCCCGAGGTTGCAAAACCGGCTGAGTGTGGTAGAACAGGCCGAGGAGGTTAAACAAGAATCCGTACAAGAAGCAGTAGTCACAAGAGCACGGTCAAAAAAGTTGCCTGTGAAATCGGAAGAAACCGAAATTCCTCACACAAGTGCTTTACTAAAAATAAAAGACACTATAACTCAAAAAAGCGTGGCAGGCCTAGTAAAGAGCAGTGCGGCAGCTGAGGATACACTAGGGATGGGTGCACCCCAAGACTTTTCAACGATGAAGTGTTTTATATGTATGAACCAACAGGTAAATCAAAAGAGCAATTGACCAAGCATAATTTCACTGTCAAAACACCATGCTTAGACTGCTAAATAACGCATTTTTTACATGGTATATCCTTTATACATGTGTATAAATGCAAAACACTTATTTTTTCGGCATTATTAGGGGCTTATGCAATGTTATAGCTCATTACGTCATGCACGTGCTGGTAACACGTGGCGATGAGTCATACTCGTCCGAGACACTTGCTTAAATCACTCTCTCTGTTAAGCGCGTATGCTTATTACGTCATACCACGTGGCAACTCGTCCGATCTTTGCACACGATTGCGTCATATTTCATAACATACTGAAGTTTCACCCTTAGGGGCTATAACACCAGGGGTTATTACCACCAGAGTGAACATATAAATAGGGAGGAGATATAAGACGTTCGTCATTCGTGGTCTGATTGATGAAAATTTCAGCAACTTTTGCAAAATGGCCTGGCACTTTGAATTCCCCATCAGCTGAGATTCGATCAGAAAAATAATTGAATCAAACGTGTGGGTTGGCAACCTCGCACTTAATTGGAAAGCTATGGAAAATATCTACTGGCCACAAATGGGCAAATTTAATTACCGAGCAATTTTGGGCTTCTTCAATGGAGGATTACAGTCTTCACAGCAATTACTGCTTCCCAGAACTTCCTGCAAAAATTTGCAGCTTTTGGTCCAAAGCAAATTCTGGAAAACCAATTCAAAAATTTTATGGTTCATTTTCGAGAAACTATGCTGATGTGAATTTATCGAACTCGAGAACGAGCTAATTTTTTGGAACCCCCGAATTTTGGGACACGTTACTTCTAAACAGCAAAATTGGGCAGCGATTTGGAGGAGGACTGGGTCCGATTGAAAATTATTTTACTATCGGGGAACAATCACGCTGTAAAAGTCAGAAGATTTAACGTGGAAGCTGCATCATATAGCATTCAGTTCAGAAATATCGATAAAATCAGTGCAAATTTATTTCCTGCGATCTTGGATGCGATCGTCAAACGAGTCTTGTCCGGGCACAACCCCCGCAATTGAGTGGGCATCAAACTGAGTCATCCAAGCCTCAACTCTCGCGTCTTGCTAGCTTTTGCCCCGCTTGAATCCATGAATGCGGATTGCATCCTGAACGTCATTGAGCGAATCCAGCTATCTACAAAGGAATTTGGACTCAATCAGCAAATGACCATGAAAATGGTCATTGCTGATTTGCCTCAAAGGAGGCAAGGGTCAAAACGAAGCCTCACAACCGCAAAAACGTAAACTGGCAGGAATGGTTCAATAAACACTTAGTCATTTCTAAAATAAATATCGCAATAAAAAGCACAAAAAAATAGAAATAAATTGAATGAGCAAACATTTACTTCAAATAAGCATATTTTGATTTAGTTGTGAAAAAAAGTAAAATGTTTTTGGTTTAAATCGGCTTTTTAATGAAAATTTCGAAAAATAACTACACTTTAATTGAAAAAAATACATAAATGTTTGCAATCTAATAATTTTTCTTTTTTCTTGATTTTAAGGTACTTCCCGAGTCTCCAATGCTTCCTGAACCATAAAATGGGCCAACCAAAAAGCAGTAAACGCCAAAAGGTCAATTCCATTTGTGACCGCGTCAAACGGTGCAAGAACTGCGACCAAATAGTTAGGACCAGTCACGTTAAGCAGCACAAATGCTTCCAGTTCCACTGCAAAACATGCAATGAGAACGTGGACAATGAGGGGCACGAATGCTACATGAAAGTAAGTTTCAAAGCTCAGATAATTATATAAAGTTATTAATTTGGTAAAAATGTGAAAAAAATAAAAATATGAAAAAAATTAATAATTAAAAAAAATAAAGATGTTAAATTGGAACATGCATTATAAAATAACTATGTATGCCTACAGCATAGGGGGTTTCAGGTGGGCCCCATGCTCCATTTTTGAAATTTTATGGAAATTTGATTATTTTTTCTAAAAATGGCATAAAATATCTTTATTTTTCAAAATTGCTGAATTTATCACAACTTAATTAATATTTTCGAAATTATCTTCCTGAAAAAGGGAGAGTCCTCAAAATGCATCTCTAGAAAAATGTTTAATTTAATTTGTCTTTTTTTCATTTCAGTCCCTCAAGGATGAAGACACCAGATCGGACAAAAAGCGCCCCGTGTTCATTTTCTTTGACTTCAAAACCCGGCAAGACACCCAAATGTCCAAAAATGCAAACAGCCCGATCTTCAAGCACATCCCTAACTGCTGCATTGCCTACCAATTATGCGATCAATGCAGGGGCAAGGAGCTGGGATTTTGCACCAAATGCGGTGGCCAAAATTGCCATCTTTTCCTTGGGAACAACTGCCCGAGCGAGTTTGGGAAATGGCTCTTCTCGGAGCAGGACCATGGAGCGACCGCGCTGGCCCATAACGCGCATGGCTTTGATTCGCAGTTCCTCCTCAAATATTTGCACAAACAGCGGACCATTCCGCCTAAAGTAGTAACAAAAGGTGAGCCTAAAATTAGAAGCTAAGAAAATAAAATGATTTCAATTATGAATAAAAAAAAGCAAATAGTAATAATTTAGTAATTCAAGCTAGAAATTAATATTTACCGTAAAAAATGTAAAATAATTATTTAAAATATATAGTTTTTCAAAAATATTAGCATGTTAACTCATAGACAATAAAAACATTATTAAGTACTCACTATTAGTCTAGACCCAAAAACAAAATTTTCCCTATTTTTTCATGAAAAAACAACTATTGAAAACGAAAATTTTTTGGAAATAATATTTTTCTGAAAATATTTATGCAAAAAATAATTTTTAAAAATATAATTATTAAAAGCGTAAATACTACATTTTTCTAATCATGAACTTTATTTTCTTAAGGTTTGGAGATCCTCATGTTGGAGGCTGGAGGAGTTTGGGTGATCGACACGCTCAATTTCCTACCCATGCCCTTGAGCGCCTTCCCAAAAACCTTCAGCGAAACAGAGCTGAAGAAAGGCTACTTCCCGCATTTCTTCAATACCTCTGCAAATTGGGACTACATCGGCTCCCTGCCCAATTCTGAATATTATGGCCATGATTCAATGAAATCGGAAGTTGGAGCGGCATTTTTTGACTGGTAAGAAGAATATCATATGCATATTTAAGATAAGTTAAGTATTTATGCAAAAATTAAGTAAAAATATTCATAATTCATATAAAAAATACATCTTTTAGAAAAAAATAGTAGTTATTTATTTAATATACTAATTAATCTTAAAAATAATTTTTATAACAGTAAGAATGTATGATTTGTTTTTTAATAACCCCTATTTTCGACAAAAAACTTTATATTTTTGGTTTAAAAATATTGCTAATTTACGCACATTTTTGGCAAAATAGTTAAAAAAATACCCCTCTTATTTATTAAAAGCATTATTATTCAGAAAATAATAATTATTTTTTTTCTGCAGGTATAGTAAAGAAAAAGAAGTGGGGAAAGAATTCAACTTCAAAGCGGAACTGGTCTCGTACTGCGAGAGCGATGTGCACATATTGGCCACATGCGCAATGAAGTTCCGTGACATTTTCCTCACCAAGACCGGAGTAGACCCATTTTTGACTAGCCTAACCATTGCATCGGCATGCAATCGAGTATTCCGGAAGAACTTCCTGTCCGAAGAAACGATCGGCATCGTGCTGCATGGGGGATATCGAAATAACGAAAATCAATCCGTCATCGCCCTGAAATGGCTAAAATGGCTCGCTAAAAAGGACAATATCCGATTAAGGCGCAAATTAAACGGTGGGGAAGTAAAGATTGGCCAGTACAAGGTGGATGGCATCCACGGCCAAACGATCTACGAATTCCAGGGCTGCTGGTATGTTTTTTTTCAATAAAATTGGGATTTTTTCCATAAAACGTAATTTTTGAAGCCAAAAAATTATTAAAAAACGTGAATAAATAAGCATAAAAAAGACCAAATAATTATTAAAAAATATATTACCCCTCCAAAAACAGCGCTTTTTATATTAGAGAATTAATGTTTTCACAAAATTTTGCATTTTATACTAATAAATTAGTAATAATTAAATTTTTTTAATTAAAAAATTAATATTTTGTGAAATAAAAATGAATAAATTTGTGTTTTAACAGTAGATATTAAGCAAATACGCAATTATATAATACCACATGTCTAAAAAACGCATTTTTATTGTTTTTACAAATGTTAAAATATCTAAAAAAGCATATTTTTAATTGAATGTAATGCTAATTTTTTCTTTTTTTTTTGTTAAGGTGGCACGGGTGCCCCAAACGCGTTCCAAAGCGGACCAAAACCATGCTGGACCGGCAAAAAACCGCGGAAGAGGCTTTCCAAGCTACCATGGATCAAAAAAGTACCTGGAATCCATGGGCTACATGGTGGTAGAGAAATGGTCTTGCGAATTGGCCAAAGAATTGAAGGTTACTCTCTAAAAATTTTGAAATCACAGAACCCTTGGGGCTCGCAAAGCGTTCTTTGGAGGCAGAACAAATGCCATAAAGCTCTACCACAAGTGCCAACCCGGGGAGACCATCCAATACGTGGATGTGTGTTCATTATACCCGTGGGTCTGCATGAACGGCCAATTCCCGATAAAGTGAGATTTTTTCGAGTTTATTTTAAAATTGCACTTTATAGTGTTCGCGTGTATTCTTATTAACCTTGGCGTTTTCAGGTTTAATTTTTGAAATGCTGAAATACTAATGCGTTTTCTTTCTTTTTTCCAGACACCCAGAAATAATAATGGAAAATTTTAAGAATTTGGCCAGCCACCCCTACACCAGTCTGATCAAATGCACAGTTCTTAAACCCGGAGGACTTTACCACCCCGTTTTGCCTTACCGAATGAACAGCAAGCTTCTGTTTCCGCTGTGCCACATGTGCACCACTCAGCAAATTGATTCTTGTTAGCATTCAAATGCTGAGCGAGCGTTGAGCGGAGCGTGGGTCTTGTTGGAGCTTTACATGGCCCTAGAAAAAGGATATAAAGTGAGAAAAAATACAAATGCACGCATAGAGGGATAAGGGGGTCCAAAAATATGCCTAAAGATCCAAAAATTCTTTAAAATGCCTAATTACCGTCTTTTCCTGAAAAAATTTCTGAATAAACACATGTAATTATTATATGGTGCACGGCAATTCAGGGGGTAAAATATCATTTTTGTGCTAAAATATAAGAAACCGGAGATTCCATTCCTAAAAATCGTTTAATTTTTCCGGCTTAAAAATTCAATAAAAACCCCATTTTTTGTGCTAAAATGTAAAAAACTGGGAATAACTTCCCCAATAATAATTTATTTTACATAATTAATCGTTTTTCCTTGTTTCCTTAGGTTATGGAAATCCACGAGGTATGGCACTACTCCGAAACCGAACAATATGACTCAAAAACAAAGACTGGAGTCCTTTTCGCAGAATACATAAACACATATTTGTGGCTAAAGCAGCAGGCCAATGGCTGGCCCTCGGATGCCAAAACCGACCATGAAAAAGCCCGTTATGTGGAAAATTATAACAAAATGGAGGGAATCCACCTGGACCCGACCAAAATCGAAAAAAATAGCGGAATGAGAGCATTGGCAAAGCTCATGCTAAATTGCTTTTGGGGCAAGGTGAGAAAAAATTTAAGTTCATCTGCATGAAGTATATGTGTGCTAAGAATATGGCTTTTTGGTGTATTTCCGCAAAAACATGAAATTTATTGCTTTTCCGTTTCTTTTTCAGTTTGGTCAACAAAACAACTTGTCCCACACAGAATATTTCGCGGACCCTCAACCGTTTTTCGACCTCGTGTTCAGCGACAAGGTCAATATCCCTACCGTCCAATTTTTTTGGAGACTCACTTGCCTGCGTGACTTACACAAATGAGGGCCAGTTTTTGGAGGCTCTGCAAAACACTAACCCGGTCATTGCATCCTTTGTGACCACCCATTCCCGATTAAAACTATACTCTTATCTGGAGAAGCTTGAAGAAAGGGTCCCATATTTTGACACTGGTGAGATACATTTTTTAAAATATTCTTGTGAAATACATATATTTTACATATGAAAACAAGGGGTAATTGTCAGGGGTGGGAGTCAGCCCGAGCAATTCATACCTATGAGCACATGAAATTAATGATTCTTTGTTTATTTTATAGACTCGATAATTTACTTGTCCAAAGTGAGCGATTCCTATACTGTCCCAACTGGCTGCTATCTTGGGGAAATGACAAACGAGCTGAAAGGCTATGGAGAAAATGCGTACATTTTGGAATTCGTAGCAGGAGGGCCTAAAAACTATGGGTACAGAGTAGCGAACAAGAATGGAGAAATGCTGGGAGAAATTGTCAAGTTAGAGGGATCCGCATGACACACTCAACTGTGTGTCATGCGGATCCCTTTAACTTTGTGCTATAACATGCAGTGATATAAGATAGGAGATACCATCAGCTATAACATATCACTTGATATATGACACCCTTTTCTACAACAAACAAAAAATTTTTAAAACATCAAACATATGGTTTGACCGAAAAAATTTTTCAAAACATCCTAAAACATCAAAAATATGGTTTGACGAAAAAAATTTTCCAAAACATCCCAAAACATCAACAATATGGGTTTTATTAAAAAAATTTCCAGAACACCCGAGAACATCAAAAATATGATTATGGCTAAACAATTTTCAAAACCATTCTGTAACGTCAAAAATATGGATTTGATCAAAAAATGGTTGACAAAAGACATTTTAAAAAAATCCAAAAAATAAAATATGGTTTGTACCAACAATTTTTTTAGAAATATCCCAAAAACATCAAAAGTCTTGAAAAATAAAAAAAACAAGAGACATATTAATTCCATATAGCTATCAGGCCTAAGTTCAGCCCGGGCAACGCCGGGCAGCTCAACTAGTGTTATATAGTTTAACAGAATAATTCACCGCTAATAAACTAGCTTTTAATATATCTATAATACGACGAATAATAATTTGCACACACAAACCATAAAAAGTGATAATCAAACGATCCTTATATACAACTTTCAGCGGATGTAGTGGGAGTTATTAATCATGATCACGAGGGGCTGAATAAAGGTCACGAACAATTTTTACATTATATCAGTCTGTCTTTGGTTTCTAATTTCAGAACTGATCTTTATTAATTGAAAGCGTGGGAAGGCGGTTTTCACAAATTCCAACAATCATGTCATATGTCGTTAAAGAAAGAATGGCTTTAGTTCATACTTTAATAAATACGTAGGTAGCAACAAGTACGCATAAATGCTAATTAGTACTTATTAAAGTTAAAGTTTGCGGTCGTCCGCAACATCTGGAGTGGGGAATTGAGCCAAACCCCCTCAGCTCTTTTGTTGACGCTTATAGCTTGTGAGCATCGCTTTAATGGTCGTAAGCTAGAACTGCTCAAGCATGAATACTTTGAAGTGGCACACAATTAGGATGGATTCAAAGATATGAAAAATAAACTGAAAACAAGCTAGATGATCAATAAGGGATGAGAATAATCTCGAGCTTTTTCTCCACAAGTTGAATCTGGAAAAATTTATATGGAAAACAAAATAATTAAAAAAATCTTAAACCTGTGCATGGTTACCATATTGATTTATTGGTCGATTTATTGTCCTGTCTGCAAATTCAACTGATTTGCTTAGAATAATTGATTTGATGTCGATGGGATTACTTAGATTCCTATGTATATTTGCAATTTCATTGTTCATGAAAGACAACCGTTCCACTTCCCACTGTTTCGAATGGATATTAACAGTCTGAATAGAGTAAGAATTCAATAATGTGAATATTTAGAGAATCGAATTATTTGTAATATTTACCTTTTATTCTAAAATGTGTCGCTAAAGCGTTGAATATCGTCACCGAAATTATCAACATTCAATTTTTGTGTTTTGTTCTTTTGATTTTTTTATTCATGTGAATCGTGTATGAAGGTTCCACCTATTGACTTTAATTGAATGGATAGCAATTATCATCATGGCTCTTGCGTTATATTTTTTCTGAGACAACATTATGAATCATTTTTGTAATAATAATAATAAAATAAAAAATAAGAATGATAATAATAATAGTAATAATAATAATATTAATAATAATAATAATAATAATAATAATAATAATAATAATAATAATAATAATAATAATAATAATAATGATAATAATAATAATAATAATAATGATAATAATAATATTAATAATAATAATAATATTATTATTATTAATATTTTTTTTCACATTTTTTCATTTATTATTAATAAATTTTTATTATACTACTCATATTAATAATTTTTTTCAATAAAGATTATATATAATATCGACCTATAATAATCTAGCAATATTTTTATTAATAATAATTTCTTCCCACTTTTTGACTTTATTAGGATAACTCAAAACTTAGACCCTCCTTGTTGGAAAATTCCGGTCAGTTACCTTCGCAAAGGGAGAAATTATAAGGATTCATACATGTGCTGGATCCAGGATTTTCTGACGGAGAGGGTCATTTCTTAATAGTATCAAAATTTGTACAAAAAATTAGTCTATAATGTTTTGAGTATGGAGTTTTTTGTCGTCTTTTGATAGAATCTTTTGTGATCTATAAAGCGAAAAATTTTAAAAAATTTCCTTTCAAAAACCGCTCAAAATTAGTGCAAAATCGGAGCACAACACCAAAATATATTTGAGAAATCCTCGTAAAAACTAAAAATCCTTGTTCTTTTTATCTCTTCTGAAGTGAAAATAAATTTCATAAAGAGCCAAAAAAGTCAGTAAAGATCATCAATAATTACTACCAAGCGCGAAGCGCCGAAAAAATGTGAAAAATTGTAATAAAAGATTGCTAATATTACCAAGAAATACGCAATGTTACCTACTGCTAATAACTATTTTTTAGCAACAGGGGGATGGCTGCTCCTCTCTAAATCTGCGCTTGATCCATACTAATATATATGATTTCGACAAGACTTAAGACGAAAATGTGTAAAAGACAAAACGTGACTTCCGCCTCTGTCTAGACTTGTTTTTCAGCTCAACACTTCCTTCTCGAACAAAGTTTTGATTTAAAGTTAGCGAAAAAGGGCAATACAATGTAGAGATTGTTTGAATAGCTTGGTTTTATTTGCTCAATTACAATTGGTATTAAAATTATATGCGTCTGACTGGCATTTTTGATCGTAAACACATGGGTTTTTTTCCGTATAAAAATGATCCGATATTTTTTACCTTATCATAACTCGCTGTTCCGAAACTAAATCTATCCAGATGTCCAAGACTGTAATTTTGTTATCTCTGCTTGTGGTGTACAGCACCCTTACTGTACTCGTTATGTGCGAAAATACTAGTTTTGATTCAGCCCACTTGGAAACAGGTAATAAGTGAATAATAGCGTAAACTACCTATTCATTCTCGTATAGAATATATTTATTTTTTTGTTATTTTTATATATTCTATCCTAAAATTTTTTATTCTTAACACGTTAGTACTATTTTTGATTTACTAATCGTGCTGTTTTTGCTTAAGGTTTTAACAAAAAAATCTATAATTTCTTATGTTTTAACTTCAAATAAAAGGGGCTGTATAAGCGAGTTTACATTAGATGCTCCCTATATATGCAACTGAGGAACGGATTCATTGCCCAAAATTAACTGCATGTCTGACCAACTCTATCATTGTTTATTTTAGTTAGATTATAACAATTCATGAGACTCGAGAAAATAAAATTTTTTAATTTTTTTAGTGCGAAAATTTTTATCAGAAAGGTTTTAGATTTTTCAAATTTTTTATCTAAAGTTTTTAACTTTGTGTTTAATAAAACTTCGGAAGAAAAAAGGATTACAAAATTTATCAAAATTTGAATGCATCCTGAGTGTTGAGTAAGACATGAATCATTATCCAAAGTGTTGCGAACATGCATTTGATTGAAGAGTTTTGGATGGTTTATGTGCAAAATGCTGCTGACCCCTTAAAAATTTATAAAACTAAATGTAGTCAGCCTTTTCAATAATTTGAAGGATCAGTGCATCAATTTTCTCAGACTTTTACGTTAAGTGGTACATATTTGTTAAAAAAAACATTTTATTCTTAAATTTTAAAAGTGCATACGGCAAAAGATAGCGTTTCTTTTATGTATGAATACATACTAACCGGTTCAAAGCTAAAGGGCACGTTAAAAAACACCAAAATTCTTATTCTATTTGTTGTTAAGTAATTAGGTACTGTTTTAAAATTTCTCAAGTTGCAACAAAGTCAGAGAGACTATCCTAATTTTGCAAAGCGCATCTGAAATTTTCTAAGAGATTGAAATTTTTGACGAGAAGATGCCTTATGTCTTTGCTGATACATTTTGCACCACTCTCAAAGGGATATTTTGCTCAATGAGCGGCGTTAGAATAGTCTCTACCGCAAATGAGAAAGTTGCCTTGACATACATCTAATATTTTAATCTTTTCTGACACATGACCTCACAGTCAGATCTATCAAAAATTCAGTAAACGGTGTTTTTTGCATAAGCAATTACACTTTAACCCAAATTTGTCACATATGGGTTTGTTAAATGCCACAATAAAATTACTGAGCCACCCACTCGCATGCGGAGCTCGAAAGATATAATCAAGAACTACAATGAGATTTACATGCTTCATTTCAAATTTTTAATTTATAGTTGGCCGAGCCAAAGGTTAGTATATTCATGAATTTTTTGTTAATTCCTTTCAGCGACTTGATGTACCTAATTCACAGCTTTCGATTAAGATCAGTCAACAGAGCTATAATTCAAATTGCGGATGTATATCGACTTGAATTAGAGTCATACTCGTTCGTAATGATGATTTCGGCGTATCCCTCCTCAAATAAAATTCCGCTTTACTTGCTTTCAACTTATCAGCACTTAATTCTCAATACTTATTAGTCTATTTTGTTTGATATGTTGGTCCGACACCTGTACGTGACAGTTTGAGGGGATGAGATTTCGAGAAGTCCATTGACCATCAGGCTCCGCAGAATATAATAGGCTCTCAGAATTAAAATTTTGGAATTTTGGTACTTTTCCGTGATTTCGTCCCATTTGATCCCCCGCCCTAGATTTTAATCGGTTGGGAAATCGTCGAACAGACGACCAATCAATGCGACCGCTTGAGTCCATTTTTGAGAAAATATATATGAGTAGATATTCATTTCTGCGAAAACGGCTAGGAACAGCAAAACATGTTTAAAATGTTACTACTCACCCAATCGCTGACGAACTTAGAAATTTATTTTTTCCACAGATGTAGAACGAGGCCGACCTTTTCTCGTTATGGTTATAAATTTAAGAATAGTATTTATTATCAAATTAAATTAAATAACGGATTTCAATTTTTATGAATAATTACATCAGTGCAGCACATATGTAAGAACATCATAGAAATATCGGCGTAAGCCATTATTTCTTAATGTTGTTTTAGACTCACAAACGATCTCGCTGCGTCTTTGACTTCTGCTATCGCAAAATTGAAAACGTTTATGATATAATGGAAGATATTTAAAATGTGCGATCATAAAAAAATCATACTCTACATCAAAAAAGTCGCTAAAAGGCTCAGAAAGAAACAAAATAACGGGGTCGGCAACATTCAGCCCCAAAAGAATGCTATTTTAGGGGTCTAAATCCCACAATCTGAAGAAGGTAAAATATTTCGGTAAATTAGTCAAAAATTTTACTCGGCTTGTACAATTCTACTATAGATTAAACCTATAATATTGTAATGTGTTATTATATATTAATAATATTAAATAAAAATATTGTTATAAGATTTAATCCGGTATAGTAAAATATTACATAATATGCTACACAATATAAATACATTTATACTAGATTTATTGTCCAGTGGCGAACAATCGGGTAACAATAGTCATGTAAAAAGATCGTGGACTTGCAAATTGGTATATTGTAATGAAGATTCTGATTGTGGAACAGATTGTACTTGCGGCACTAGGCATGGTTGCTGTTGTCCTGATAAATAGAGATTTCTGCGATTTTTATTTCCGATAAACCGGCGATTTTGTTATTCTTTTCTTCATTAGCAATGCACGGTCTTTGATATTTTTTGTTTTTAAATTGATGTTTGTGTAGTGCAACTATTAGTAATGTCCTTTTCTTGCTGGTCTGTAGTAGTCTTACCACTTTAAATACTACGTGTAAATTGGGTTGAATGAATTTCCTAATAAATTAATCACCTGCATATTTGAAATGCAACAAGAATGTACTATTAAGCACCTTTGAAGGTTTATATATCTGGACATGCAGGATTCGACAGTCATTGAATTCTGTTTTCAGTAATTATTTTAACTTTTTAGCTATTTTTCCATGTGAATACACAGAGCATGATGAAAAACGTCGGAACATGGTACTTTCTGACCCTACCGTCTAATCCTAAGAAATTTTTGGACAATGAGATATATCTCTGCCCATGTAACTATGCTAACAATATCAAAAAGTTTTGGCTGAGTACTCTATTTTGGGTTAATGCTTGATTCTGAAACAAAAGTTGAATAGCTGATAGGAAGTCTATCTTATGAATAAGCAAAAATTTTAATCATTTAATCGAAAATAAAGAAAATATCTTTATTTTGTTATTATTAAATAAAATATAACAAAAGGGAAAATTTGGTCTGGTCATAACAATTTATGTAACGGAAGCTAAATTTGGGTGAAATACTTGAAGATGAAATTTTATTTAAAAATTGCTTCTAATTGATAAAAAACTGAGAATTAAGCGGAGTTTAGCAAAATCATGGCTTTAATATTTGTGTCACATATAAATAACCTGCCATTACCTAATGTGCTTATTTTTTATTGAACAACTTTCTGATAAATTTTGTAAAACAAAACTTACTCCAATTTGCTGCATTGTATTTTTGATTACTACCTATAACTCGTGTAATCTGATATTCTGACTTTACAAAGCATTGTGATTTATCTATTGTACGTGCGATTCCAATTTCCCTAATCAGCGACTGCAGATAAGGGTCGACCGACTCGGGCCGATTGATTGTCACCGATCTCACTCAAATTTTCACCAAAGGTAGCATTTAGTTGATAATGAAAATATATAAAGGGAATTTTAATAATATCGCGTGCTTCATGAGATAAAGCGCCGTTTATACCTACAGTATGCCCAAAATCCGACAATTGACTGCTCGAACATTTTTTAAAATATCTTCTGCAATACTTAACATTTTTTCAAAAATTTTTTCGTTCAACGTATAAATAAATAACCTATGCAATAAACGTAAAACTTTTTACGTACGCTGCGGATATAGGCTACAATATACCAAAAACTACAAATTTTTGATGTGTGACTTTGACGCAGAATATCGGAAGGATCGGACTCGATATTAAATATTTCACGTATACCATTATAAAGAGCTTTTTTTCATCTATAAGTTAGCAAGCGGGCAAACTTGCCCGGATTTTGGTCAGAGAACTAGAGATTGTTGTTCAAAGGTATGTCACTACGTGTTTTGCGCATTCTAATTATATATAAAGAGCATATGTAGGTAGGATGTATACATACTTGTCTACTTCACTCTCTCCATACATTGGCGTGGGGGGTTCAGGGCGTATGAACCAAACATGGGCGTGGTGTCAGGAGTCTGGACCCCCCAGAATGGGGCGTATCAAAATATGATACATTTGCAGGATCTAGTGCGCTGCCTCAGACAAGTAGTCCTAAAGTAAACAAAATGCTGGTTTCAAGGCAGAACCGTATTTAAGATGCGCTCAAAAAGTTGAAAGGAATGAAGCCTTGCATCGAACGTATCTACTCTCCAATGATCGAGTTGCAGAAGATCAAGCCATGTACATATGAACTCGGTAGGTCATTGTCACTTATCGACAGCAAAAAAATTCTGGGGGAGTCTGAATGTAGTCAAATGCCAAGAAGATCAAAAGTACTAATTCTGGTTTTTTAATTTTATTTTTCATATTTTAATTAACGTCCGTTTTGCTAAGCATTTTCATTGCATGGAAGCACACACAACCAGTACAGGTCAAAACAGACATGTACACATCAGTTCTGGGGGTCGATACCATAAAAAACAATGTAACCGCAAAAAATTTGTAATATTTAGGCTAATAACAACTGAAAATCCAGTTTTCTCCAAAAGCACCTTGAATTAACTACAAACTGTAAACACTTTTACAGTATTTTAGTTTTTGTTATTTTTTGGCCCAAATACTGATTTCTTGACTCCCATCCCAGACCGACCCAGCTGACTCCCACATTAGCCATGTTCAGCACCTGTGGTTACAAGAACATTAGGTACACGGGTACCTAAATTAAACAATTATTCTTAGCTATGATCAATTTTTGGTCTAGAATATTTTATGTCTTCCTTGCTGTTAGAAAAATTCATAATGCACACTGAAGTTTTTGCCTATCCCTATCTAACAAATTGTTATCCAACATTTCTCATTTTATTGTACTGAAAAGTCATCTAATAATCAAGTTATTCATTTTTTTAGTTTTTTTAGTTTATATGTATCCAGGCGTGGATTCAGGGGGCAAAATGTGGAATGCTATCGCCCCCAGGACCCTGTTTGAAAATTTTTTGAGCAGCGGATATACATTGAAAAGCGCTTGAAATTGAACTGAGAATGCAAAAACGTCAACAATTTATGACGCTTTGCACCGAATTTATTGTTTTTCTACGTGTCTTGTCTTTTAGCCTGCTTAAAACCGCTCAAATTTGAGCTTGACTTCCAGAATATGTCAAAATTTTTCCGGCGCTCCGCAACGGATTTATTGTTTTTCTGTTCCCGCACAAACCACTGAAATTCGAGCTTGACTTTCAGAATATGTCAACGAGTTATGTATAAATAACTTTTTCTGCAAAGCACAAAGTAAAAAAGTCAGGAGATAAGGAATTACTCATGAATTGAATTTTGAGAAATCGGTTGTGCAGATAACTTGAATGATAAATTTTCTGCATATCAATATTGAATAGAATGAAATATTTTTGAAATTTTATTTTGAAACCTTTTCTCCACTATCTCATAGAGCTCATTAAGATATGCTCAAAACTGCCTTTGTTTTCGCATATCTCCTAATTGTTCTCGAGATATTTGTCTTCAAATTTTTGTATTGCGCCCCCTCTATTCCACAGTTGATCAAAAGCGGTCGAAAAAGATATTACTATCGGTCAAAGACAAGTGACTTTTATCATTTCGATTTTTTCTCAAGATTTGTTCTAAAATTTTCTAAGACGTAAATCTGCCGACAGATTTACGTCTTAGAGAATTTTGCATACCCACAACCAGTTGTGATCTTGGGGCTTTGGTGAGTTTTCATACCCCCAGTGTGGGCTTCGTTCATGCAAAAGGCAGCAAGAAGATTCTGGGGGTCTCGATTGGATAAAATTGCCAAAAAGTATCAAAAAACAGCAATTCTAGGGGTCAAGCGGCAATAATCAATTTCTGGTTGGGGTCCGCCAGATTCTCGAGGGGAGGGGCGGTTTAGCCAGACCCCCTGACTCCCCTACGCCAACTACAGAAATATTTCCCCCTTAAAATCCGCGACTTTCCACAAAAAATGTGAAAGAAGTTTTGATTCTAGCTAATTTAACGATCTTTCATGCCAAAAGTTACAATTTTCCGGCGCTTCGAGCCAAACAGTCATTTTTCATTATTTTGTATTAAATTTCATTGATTTTTTTTGTTTTCAAAATTTTTCAGTTTTTATCCTCTTAAAAGAAGTGTATCGTCAAAATGCTACGTATAAAACAATGTTTTCAACACGTATTGATCGATTTTGCTCATAAAGACAAATTAGAAAAAAATTTTTTGGTTTCCCCCAAATAACCATGCTGTGTATGTGCAATACCTAGGTACCCGTCCTTAAAATCAAATTTGTGGCTTCAATATTATCGTAGTTGTAGTATGCTAAATTCTCGGCTTACCAGATAGATGTACAGATGTAGGCAGCAAGAAAATTCTGGGGATGTACTTGGGCAAAATTGCCAAAAATAATCCAAAAAAAGTTGCTATAAAATTTGATTCTAGGGGTCGTTCAGTAACTTCAGGGTATTTCAAGTTCTCTGGAGTGTGCATAACAGATATCAGCAAGAAAACTCTGGGGGTCCGGTTGGGGTCCAAACTCCAAAGCCCAAAAAGTGCCAAAACTAGCAATTCTGCCAGCTTCTTGTGACAAGTATTGATTTTTGATGGCGGGGATCCGCCACATTCTAGGGAGTCCAGATGCCCCTGACACCACGCTCACGTGTGATGCATATGCCCCAAACCCCCACGCCCACGTATTGAGAGTGAAGTAGACAAGTTTATATACATCCTACCTACATATGCTCTTTATATAATTAGGATGCACAAAACACGTAGCGACATACCTTTGAATAACAATCTCTAGTTCTCTAACCAGAACTCCGGGCAAGTTTGCCCAGTTTACTAACTTATAGACGAAGAAAAGTTCTTTTTAATTGTATACATGATAATATTAAATATCAAGTCCGATCCTTCCGATATTCTGCATCAAAGTCACACATCAAAAATTTGTAGTTTTTGGTATACTGTAGCCTATATTCGCAGCGTACATACAAAATTTTACGATTATTGCATAGGTTATTTATTTATACGTTGAACAGAAAGAAATTTTTGAAAAAATGTTGTGTATTGCAGAAGATATTTTTAAAAATGTTTGAGCAGTCAATTGTCGGATTTTGGGCATACTGTAGGTATAAACGGCGCTTTATCTCACAAAGCGCGTGATATTACAAAAATTCCCTTTACATTTTTTCATTATTAACTGACTGCTACCTTCGGTGAAAATTTTAGTGAAATCGGTGACTATCAATTGGCCTGAGTTGGTCGACCTTTATCTGCAGTCCCTGTTATATAACACATTGTTATTTGAACATAAGATTATACAAATATTATGCTCTAGTTCACTGTCGAACTTTATTTTTTTGTACTGCTCGCTTTTTTCCTTTTTACCATTTTTTGATTTACAAATTTTTGATACGAATCGTAAGAGCATTTTTCTCTTCTTTTTCCATCCATTCGTTAATAACTAGTAAAGGAAAATGCTCCGATGGAACCAAAAGTCGAATAAACTTAGATTGTGGATTATTAAGGATGTAAAAGGAGAGGACTAGAAAAAAGCTACCTATGTATATACCTAAAGTCGCTAAGTATGCTAAAAATCAGTCTTTCTTCAATGCAAAGCAAAAAACCAAAGTATATTCTGCGGCCTGCAGATTGAAACAAACTATTGAACGGAAAAACGATTGAAAAAGCTGCAAGTTAGCTATGCAGAAGCTACAGAAAAGTTGATGGAGCACACTATGATCGACGTTGTCAGCCGATTGAATAAGATAACAATCATCAATGCATTCAAGACAATCGAAGAAATTATTGGTCGCTGATAAGGGAAATTGGAATTGCACCTACAATAGATAAATCACAATGCTTTGTAAAGTCAGAATATCAGATTACACGAGTTATAGGTAGTAATCGAAAATACAATGCAGCAAATTGGAGTAAGTTTTGTTTTACAAAATTTATCAGAAAGTTGTTCAATAAAAAATAAGCACATTAGGTAATGGCAGGTTATTTATATGTGACACAAATATTAAAGCCATGATTTTGCTAAACTCCGCTTAATTCTCAGTTTTTTATCAATTAGGAGCAATTTTTAAATAAAATTTCATCTTCAAGTATTTCACCCAAATTTAGCTTCCGTTACATAAATTGTTATGACCAGACCGAATTTTCCCTTTTGTTATATTTTATTTAATATTAACAAAATAAAGATATTTTCTTTATTTTCGATTAAATGATTAAAATTTTTGCTTATTCATAAGATAGACTTCCTATCAGCTATTCAACTTTTGTTTCAGAATCAAGCATTAACCCGAAATAGAGTACTCAGCCAAAACTTTTTGATATTGTTAGCATAGTTACATGGGCAGAGAGATATATCTCATTGTCCAAAAATTTCTTAGGATTAGACGGTAGGGTCAGAAAGTACCATGTTCCGACGTTTTTCATCATGCTCTGTGTATTCACATGGAAAAATAGCTAAAAAGTTAAAATAATTACTGAAAACAGAATTCAATGACTGTCGAATCCTGCATGTCCAGATATATAAACCTTCAAAGGTGCTTAATAGTACATTCTTGTTGCATTTCAAATATGCAGGTGATTAATTTATTAGAAAATTCATTCAACCCAATTTACACGTAGTATTTAAAGTAGTAAGACTACTACAGACCAGCAAGAAAAGGACATTACTAATAGTTGCACTACACAAACATCAATTTAAAAACAAAAAATATCAAAGACCGTGCATTGCTAATGAAGAAAAGAATAACAAAATCGCCGGTTTATCGGAAATAAAAATCGCAGAAATCTCTATTTATCAGGACAACAGCAACCATGCCTAGTGCTGCAAGTACAATCTGTTCCGCAATCAGAATCTTCATTACAATATACCAATTTGCAAGTCCACGATCTTTTTACATGACTATTGTTACCCGATTGTTCGCCACTGGACAATAAATCTAGTATAAATGTATTTATATTGTGTAGCATATTATGTAATATTTTACTATACCGGATTAAATCTTATAACAATATTTTTATTTAATATTATTAATATATAATAACACATTACAATATTATAGGTTTAATCTATAGTAGAATTGTACAAGCCGAGTAAAATTTTTGACTAATTTACCGAAATATTTTACCTTCTTCAGATTGTGGGATTTAGACCCCTAAAATAGCATTCTTTTGGGGCTGAATGTTGCCGACCCCGTTATTTCGTTTCTTTCTGAGCCTTTTAGCGACTTTTTCGATGTAGAGTATGATTTTTTTATGATCGCACATTTTAAATATCTTCCATTATATCATAAACGTTTTCAATTTTGCGATAGCAGAAGTCAAAGACGCAGCGAGATTGTTTGTGAGTCTAAAACAACATTAAGAAATAATGGCTTACGCCGATATTTCTATGATGTTCTTACATATGTGCTGCACTGATGTAATTATTCATAAAAATTGAAATCCGTTATTTAATTTAATTTGATAATAAATACTATTCTTAAATTTATAACCATAACGAGACAAAGGTCGGCCTCGTTCTACATCTGTGGAAAAAATAAATTTCTAAGTTCGTCAGCGATTGGGTGAGTAGTAACATTTTAAACATGTTTTGCTGTTCCTAGCCGTTTTCGCAGAAATGAATATCTACTCATATATATTTTCTCAAAAATGGACTCAAGCGGTCGCATTGATTGGTCGTCTGTTCGACAATTTCCCAACCAATTAAAATCTAGGGCAGGGGATCAAATGGGACAAAATCACGGAAAAGTACCAAAATTCCAAAATTTTAATTCTGAGAGCCTATTATATTCTGCGGAGCCTGATGGTCAATGGACTTCTCGAAATCTCATCCCCTCAAACTGTCACGTACAGGTGTTGGACCAACATATCATACAAAATAGACTAATAAGTATTGAGAATTAAGTGCTGATAAGTTGAAAGCAAGTAAAGCGGAATTTTATTTGAGGAGGGATACGCCGAAATCATCATTACGAACGAGTATGACTCTAATTCAAGTCAATATACATCCGCAATTTGAATTATAGCTCTGTTGACTGATCTTAATCGAAAGCTGTGAATTAGGTACATCAAGTCGCTGAAAGGAATTAACAAAAAATTCATGAATATACTAACCTTTGGCTCGGCCAACTATAAATTAAAAATTTGAAATGAAGCATGTAAATCTCATTGTAGTTCTTGATTATATCTTTTGAGCTCCGCATGCGAGTGGGTGGCTCAGTAATTTTATTGTGGCATTTAACGAACCCATATGTGACAAATTTGGGTTAAAGTGTAATTGCTTATGCAAAAAACACCGTTTACTGAATTTTTGATAGATCTGACTGTGAGGTCATGTGTCAGAAAAGATTAAAATATTAGATGTATGTCAAGGCAACTTTCTCATTTGCGGTAGAGACTATTCTAACGCCGCTCATTGAGCAAAATATCCCTTTGCGAGTGGTGCAAAATGTATCAGCAAAGACATAAGGCATCTTCTAGTCAAAAATTTCAATCTCTTAGAAAATTTCAGATGCGCTTTGCAAAATTAGGATAGTCTCTCTGACTCTGTTGCAACTTGAGAAATTTTAAAACAGTACCTAATTACTTAACAACAAATAGAATAAGAATTTTGGTGTTTTTTAACGTGCCCTTTAGCTTTGAACCGGTTAGTATGTATTCATACATAAAAGAAACGCTATCTTTTGCCGTATGCACTTTTAAAATTTAAGAATAAAATGTTTTTTTTAACAAATATGTACCACTTAACGTAAAAGTCTGAGAAAATTGATGCACTGATCCTTCAAATTATTGAAAAGGCTGACTACATTTAGTTTTATAAATTTTTGAGGCGTCAGCAGCATTTTGCACTTAAACCATCCAAAACTCTTCAATCAAATGCATGTTCGCAACACTTTGGATAATGATTCATGTCTTACTCAACACTCAGGATGCATTCAAATTTTGATAAATTTTGTAATCCTTTTTTCTTCCGAAGTTTTATTAAACACAAAGTTAAAAACTTTAGATAAAAAATTTGAAAAATCTAAAACCTTTCTGATAAAAATTTTTGCACTAAAAAAATTAAAAAATTTTATTTTCTTGAGTCTCATGAATTGTTATAATCTAACTAAAATAAACAATGATAGAGTTGGTCAGACATGCAGTTAATTTTGGGCAATGAATCCGTTCCTCAGTTGCATATATAGGGAGCATCTAATGTAAACTCGCTTATACAGCCCCTTTTATTTGAAGTTAAAACATAAGAAATTATAGATTTTTTTGTTAAAACCTTAAGCAAAAACAGCACGATTAGTAAATCAAAAATAGTACTAACGTGTTAAGAATAAAAAATTTTAGGATAGAATATATAAAAATAACAAAAAAATAAATATATTCTATACGAGAATGAATAGGTAGTTTACGCTATTATTCACTTATTACCTGTTTCCAAGTGGGCTGAATCAAAACTAGTATTTTCGCACATAACGAGTACAGTAAGGGTGCTGTACACCACAAGCAGAGATAACAAAATTACAGTCTTGGACATCTGGATAGATTTAGTTTCGGAACAGCAAGTTATGATAAGGTAAAAAATATCGGATCATTTTTATACGGAAAAAAACCCATGTGTTTACGATCAAAAATGCCAGTCAGACGCATATAATTTTAATACCAATTGTAATTGAGCAAATAAAACCAAGCTATTCAAACAATCTCTACATTGTATTGCCCTTTTTCGCTAACTTTAAATCAAAACTTTGTTCGAGAAGGAAGTGTTGAGCTGAAAAACAAGTCTAGACAGAGGCGGAAGTCACGTTTTGTCTTTTACACATTTTCGTCTTAAGTCTTGTCGAAATCATATATATTAGTATGGATCAAGCGCAGATTTAGAGAGGAGCAGCCATCCCCCTGTTGCTAAAAAATAGTTATTAGCAGTAGGTAACATTGCGTATTTCTTGGTAATATTAGCAATCTTTTATTACAATTTTTCACATTTTTTCGGCGCTTCGCGCTTGGTAGTAATTATTGATGATCTTTACTGACTTTTTTGGCTCTTTATGAAATTTATTTTCACTTCAGAAGAGATAAAAAGAACAAGGATTTTTAGTTTTTACGAGGATTTCTCAAATATATTTTGGTGTTGTGCTCCGATTTTGCACTAATTTTGAGCGGTTTTTGAAAGGAAATTTTTTAAAATTTTTCGCTTTATAGATCACAAAAGATTCTATCAAAAGACGACAAAAAACTCCATACTCAAAACATTATAGACTAATTTTTTGTACAAATTTTGATACTATTAAGAAATGACCCTCTCCGTCAGAAAATCCTGGATCCAGCACATGTATGAATCCTTATAATTTCTCCCTTTGCGAAGGTAACTGACCGGAATTTTCCAACAAGGAGGGTCTAAGTTTTGAGTTATCCTAATAAAGTCAAAAAGTGGGAAGAAATTATTATTAATAAAAATATTGCTAGATTATTATAGGTCGATATTATATATAATCTTTATTGAAAAAAATTATTAATATGAGTAGTATAATAAAAATTTATTAATAATAAATGAAAAAATGTGAAAAAAATATTAATAATAATAATATTATTATTATTATTAATATTATTATTATCATTATTATTATTATTATTATTATCATTATTATTATTATTATTATTATTATTATTATTATTATTATTATTATTATTATTATTATTATTATTAATATTATTATTATTACTATTATTATTATCATTCTTATTTTTTATTTTATTATTATTATTACAAAAATGATTCATAATGTTGTCTCAGAAAAAATATAACGCAAGAGCCATGATGATAATTGCTATCCATTCAATTAAAGTCAATAGGTGGAACCTTCATACACGATTCACATGAATAAAAAAAATCAAAAGAACAAAACACAAAAATTGAATGTTGATAATTTCGGTGACGATATTCAACGCTTTAGCGACACATTTTAGAATAAAAGGTAAATATTACAAATAATTCGATTCTCTAAATATTCACATTATTGAATTCTTACTCTATTCAGACTGTTAATATCCATTCGAAACAGTGGGAAGTGGAACGGTTGTCTTTCATGAACAATGAAATTGCAAATATACATAGGAATCTAAGTAATCCCATCGACATCAAATCAATTATTCTAAGCAAATCAGTTGAATTTGCAGACAGGACAATAAATCGACCAATAAATCAATATGGTAACCATGCACAGGTTTAAGATTTTTTTAATTATTTTGTTTTCCATATAAATTTTTCCAGATTCAACTTGTGGAGAAAAAGCTCGAGATTATTCTCATCCCTTATTGATCATCTAGCTTGTTTTCAGTTTATTTTTCATATCTTTGAATCCATCCTAATTGTGTGCCACTTCAAAGTATTCATGCTTGAGCAGTTCTAGCTTACGACCATTAAAGCGATGCTCACAAGCTATAAGCGTCAACAAAAGAGCTGAGGGGGTTTGGCTCAATTCCCCACTCCAGATGTTGCGGACGACCGCAAACTTTAACTTTAATAAGTACTAATTAGCATTTATGCGTACTTGTTGCTACCTACGTATTTATTAAAGTATGAACTAAAGCCATTCTTTCTTTAACGACATATGACATGATTGTTGGAATTTGTGAAAACCGCCTTCCCACGCTTTCAATTAATAAAGATCAGTTCTGAAATTAGAAACCAAAGACAGACTGATATAATGTAAAAATTGTTCGTGACCTTTATTCAGCCCCTCGTGATCATGATTAATAACTCCCACTACATCCGCTGAAAGTTGTATATAAGGATCGTTTGATTATCACTTTTTATGGTTTGTGTGTGCAAATTATTATTCGTCGTATTATAGATATATTAAAAGCTAGTTTATTAGCGGTGAATTATTCTGTTAAACTATATAACACTAGTTGAGCTGCCCGGCGTTGCCCGGGCTGAACTTCGGCCTGATAGCTATATGGAATTAATATGTCTCTTGTTTTTTTTATTTTTCAAGACTTTTGATGTTTTTGGGATATTTCTAAAAAAATTGTTGGTACAAACCATATTTTATTTTTTGGATTTTTTTAAAATGTCTTTTGTCAACCATTTTTTGATCAAATCCATATTTTTGACGTTACAGAATGGTTTTGAAAATTGTTTAGCCATAATCATATTTTTGATGTTCTCGGGTGTTCTGGAAATTTTTTTAATAAAACCCATATTGTTGATGTTTTGGGATGTTTTGGAAAATTTTTTTCGTCAAACCATATTTTTGATGTTTTAGGATGTTTTGGAAAATTTTTTCGGTCAAACCATATGTTTGATGTTTTAAAAATTTTTTGTTTGTTGTAGAAAAGGGTGTCATATATCAAGTGATATGTTATAGCTGATGGTATCTCCTATCTTATATCACTGCATGTTATAGCACAAAGTTAAAGGGATCCGCATGACACACAGTTGAGTGTGTCATGCGGATCCCTCTAACTTTGACAATTTCTCCCAGCATTTCTCCATTCTTGTTCGCTACTCTGTACCCATAGTTTTTAGGCCCTCCTGCTACGAATTCCAAAATGTACGCATTTTCTCCATAGCCTTTCAGCTCGTTTGTCATTTCCCCAAGATAGCAGCCAGTTGGGACAGTATAGGAATCGCTCACTTTGGACAAGTAAATTATCGAGTCTATAAAATAAACAAAGAATCATTAATTTCATGTGCTCATAGGTATGAATTGCTCGGGCTGACTCCCACCCCTGACAATTACCCCTTGTTTTCATATGTAAAATATATGTATTTCACAAGAATATTTTAAAAAATGTATCTCACCAGTGTCAAAATATGGGACCCTTTCTTCAAGCTTCTCCAGATAAGAGTATAGTTTTAATCGGGAATGGGTGGTCACAAAGGATGCAATGACCGGGTTAGTGTTTTGCAGAGCCTCCAAAAACTGGTCCTCATTTGTGTAAGTCACGCAGGCAAGTGAGTCTCCAAAAAATTGGACGGTAGGGATATTGACCTTGTCGCTGAACACGAGGTCAAAAAACGGTTGAGGGTCCGCAAAATATTCTGTGTGGGACAAGTTGTTTTGTTGACCAAACTGAAAAAGAAACGGAAAAGCAATAAATTTCATGTTTTTGCGGAAATACACCAAAAAGCCATATTCTTAGCACACATATACTTCATGCAGATGAACTTAAATTTTTTCTCACCTTGCCCCAAAAGCAATTTAGCATGAGCTTTGCCAATGCTCTCATTCCGCTATTTTTTTCGATTTCGGTCGGGTCCAGGTGGATTCTCTCCATTTTGTTATAATTTTCCACATAATGGGCTTTTTCATGGTCGGTTTTGGCATCCGAGGGCCAGCCATTGGCCTGCTGCTTTAGCCACAAATATGTGTTTATGTATTCTGCGAAAAGGACTCCAGTCTTTGTTTTTGAGTCATATTGTTCGGTTTTGGAGTAGTGCCATACCTCGTGGATTTCCATAACCTAAGGAAACAAGGAAAAACGATTAATTATGTAAAATAAATTATTATTGGGGAAGTTATTCCCAGTTTTTTACATTTTAGCACAAAAAATGGGGTTTTTATTGAATTTTTAAGCCGGAAAAATTAAACGATTTTTAGGAATGGAATCTCCGGTTTCTTATATTTTAGCACAAAAATGATATTTTACCCCCTGAATTGCCGTGCACCATATAATAATTACATGTGTTTATTCAGAAATTTTTTCAGGAAAAGACGGTAATTAGGCATTTTAAAGAATTTTTGGATCTTTAGGCATATTTTTGGACCCCCTTATCCCTCTATGCGTGCATTTGTATTTTTTTCTCACTTTATATCCTTTTTCTAGGGCCATGTAAAGCTCCAACAAGACCCACGCTCCGCTCAACGCTCGCTCAGCATTTGAATGCTAACAAGAATCAATTTGCTGAGTGGTGCACATGTGGCACAGCGGAAACAGAAGCTTGCTGTTCATTCGGTAAGGCAAAACGGGGTGGTAAAGTCCTCCGGGTTTAAGAACTGTGCATTTGATCAGACTGGTGTAGGGGTGGCTGGCCAAATTCTTAAAATTTTCCATTATTATTTCTGGGTGTCTGGAAAAAAGAAAGAAAACGCATTAGTATTTCAGCATTTCAAAAATTAAACCTGAAAACGCCAAGGTTAATAAGAATACACGCGAACACTATAAAGTGCAATTTTAAAATAAACTCGAAAAAATCTCACTTTATCGGGAATAGGCCGTTCTTGCATACCCACGGATACAATGAGCACACATCCACGTATTGGATGGTCTCCCCGGGCTGGCACTTGTGGTAGAGCTTTATGGCATTTGTTCTGCCTCCAAAGAACGCTTTGCGAGCCCCAAGGGTTCTGTGATTTCAAAATTTTTAGAGAGTAACCTTCAATTCTTTGGCCAATTCGCAAGACCATTTCTCTACCACCATGTAGCCCATGGATTCCAGGTACTTTTTTGATCCATGGTAGCTTGGAAAGCCTCTTCCGCGGTTTTTTGCCGGTCCAGCATGGTTTTGGTCCGCTTTGGAACGCGTTTGGGGCACCCGTGCCACCTTAACAAAAAAAAAGAAAAAATTAGCATTACATTCAATTAAAAATATGCTTTTTTAGATATTTTAACATTTGTAAAAACAATAAAAATGCGTTTTTTAGACATGTGGTATTATATAATTGCGTATTTGCTTAATATCTACTGTTAAAACACAAATTTATTCATTTTTATTTCACAAAATATTAATTTTTTAATTAAAAAATTATAATTATTACTAATTTATTAGTATAAAATGCAAAATTTTGTGAAAACATTAATTCTCTAATATAAAAAGCGCTGTTTTTGGAGGGGTAATATATTTTTTAATAATTATTTGGTCTTTTTTATGCTTATTTATTCACGTTTTTTAATAATTTTTTGGCTTCAAAAATTACGTTTTATGGAAAAAATCCCAATTTTATTGAAAAAAAACATACCAGCAGCCCTGGAATTTGTAGATCGTTTGGCCGTGGATGCCATCCACCTTGTACTGGCCAATCTTTACTTCCCCACTGTTTAGCTTGTGCCTTATTCGGATGTTGTCCTTCTTAGCGAGCCATTTTAACCATTTCAGGGCTATGACCGATTGATTTTCGTTATTTCAATATCCCCCATGCAGCACAATGCCAATCGTTTCTTTGGACAGGAAGTTCTTCCGGAATACTCGATTGCATGCCGATGCAATGGTTAGGCTAGTCAAAAATGGGTCTACTCCGGTCTTGGTGAGGAAAATGTCACGGAACTTCATTGCGCATGTGGCCAATATGTGCACATCGCTCTCGCAGTACGAGACCAGTTCCGCTTTGAAGTTGAATTCTTTCCCCACTTCTTTTTCTTTATTATACCTGCAGAAAAAAATAATTATTATTTTCTGAATAATAATGCTTTTAATAAATAAGAGGGGTATTTTTTTAACTATTTTGCCAAAAATGTGCGTAAATTAGCAATATTTTTAAACCAAAAATATAAAGTTTTTTGTCGAAAATAGGGGTTATTAAAAAACAAATCATACATTCTTACTGTTATAAAAATTATTTTTAAGATTAATTAGTATATTAAATAAATAACTACTATTTTTTTCTAAAAGATGTATTTTTTATATGAATTATGAATATTTTTACTTAATTTTTGCATAAATACTTAACTTATCTTAAATATGCATATGATATTCTTCTTACCAGTCAAAAAATGCCGCTCCAACTTCCGATTTCATTGAATCATGGCCATAATATTCAGAATTGGGCAGGGAGCCGATGTAGTCCCAATTTGCAGAGGTATTGAAGAAGTGAGGGAAGTAGCCTTTCTTCAGCTCCGTTTTGCTAAAGGTTTTTGGAAAGGCGCTCAAGGGCATGGGTAGGAAATTGAGCGTGTCGATCACCCAAACTCCTCCAGCCTCCAACATGAGGATCTCCAAACCTTAAGAAAATAAAGTTCATGATTAGAAAAATGTAGTATTTACGCTTTTAATAATTATATTTTTAAAAATTATTTTTTGCATAAATATTTTCAGAAAAATATTATTTCCAAAAAATTTTCGTTTTCAATAGTTGTTTTTTCATGAAAAAATAGGGAAAATTTTGTTTTTGGGTCTAGACTAATAGTGAGTACTTAATAATGTTTTTATTGTCTATGAGTTAACATGCTAATATTTTTGAAAAACTATATATTTTAAATAATTATTTTACATTTTTTACGGTAAATATTAATTTCTAGCTTGAATTACTAAATTATTACTATTTGCTTTTTTTTATTCATAATTGAAATCATTTTATTTTCTTAGCTTCTAATTTTAGGCTCACCTTTTGTTACTACTTTAGGCGGAATGGTCCGCTGTTTGTGCAAATATTTGAGGAGGAACTGCGAATCAAAGCCATGCGCGTTATGGGCCAGCGCGGTCGCTCCATGGTCCTGCTCCGAGAAGAGCCATTTCCCAAACTCGCTCGGGCAGTTGTTCCCAAGGAAAAGATGGCAATTTTGGCCACGGCATTTGGTGCAAAATCCCAGCTCCTTGCCCCTGCATTGATCGCATAATTGGTAGGCAATGCAGCAGTTAGGGATGTGCTTGAAGATCGGGCTGTTTGCATTTTTGGACATTTGGGTGTCTTGCCGGGTTTTGAAGTCAAAGAAAATGAACACGGGGCGCTTTTTGTCCGATCTGGTGTCTTCATCCTTGAGGGACTGAAATGAAAAAAAGACAAATTAAATTAAACATTTTTCTAGAGATGCATTTTGAGGACTCTCCCTTTTTCAGGAAGATAATTTCGAAAATATTAATTAAGTTGTGATAAATTCAGCAATTTTGAAAAATAAAGATATTTTATGCCATTTTTAGAAAAAATAATCAAATTTCCATAAAATTTCAAAAATGGAGCATGGGGCCCACCTGAAACCCCCTATGCTGTAGGCATACATAGTTATTTTATAATGCATGTTCCAATTTAACATCTTTATTTTTTTTAATTATTAATTTTTTTCATATTTTTATTTTTTTCACATTTTTACCAAATTAATAACTTTATATAATTATCTGAGCTTTGAAACTTACTTTCATGTAGCATTCGTGCCCCTCATTGTCCACGTTCTCATTGCATGTTTTGCAGTGGAACTGGAAGCATTTGTGCTGCTTAACGTGACTGGTCCTAACTATTTGGTCGCAGTTCTTGCACCGTTTGACGCGGTCACAAATGGAATTGACCTTTTGGCGTTTACTGCTTTTTGGTTGGTCCATTTTATGGTTCAGGAAGCATTGGAGACTCGGGAAGTACCTTAAAATCAAGAAAAAAGAAAAATTATTAGATTGCAAACATTTATGTATTTTTTTCAATTAAAGTGTAGTTATTTTTCGAAATTTTCATTAAAAAGCCGATTTAAACCAAAAACATTTTACTTTTTTTCACAACTAAATCAAAATATGCTTATTTGAAGTAAATGTTTGCTCATTCAATTTATTTCTATTTTTTTGTGCTTTTTATTGCGATATTTATTTTAGAAATGACTAAAAAATTTTTGCTTTGCCTCAAAATAATAATAATAATAATATTAATAATAATAATAATTATTATAATAATAATAATTTTCACCTATTGCAGTCCTCGCATTTGGTCCATTGCTCCTTGGGGCACAATATTGGTCGCTGGCAGCCCGGACACCCTTGCCTATTGCATTTATGGTCCTCTTCATTGCTATAGCCGCAATCGCACTTGTCGCAGTAATATGCTCGAGCCATGAACGCTGGCATTTTTGTAATCACATTGTAGTGATTGTCATGCAGGTAGATGTGCATGATTTTTTCTGCAGCCGGGCCTTTGTAGATTAGCCCATTGAAGTGATCTTTTGAAAAGATTTTGATCTGGTAGTTGGGGCCCAGAAATTCTAGCATTTTTTGAGCTTCTTCAATCCCACAAAATCCCTCAAAATTTTCTAGCCCCGAGTCCGCCATTAGCTGTTTGGCAAGGCGCTTTTGTAGCGTTTTCCTCAATTCATTCCCTTTTCTTATAGTGTCCCATTGCGGGTGCCTGTCCAATTGGGCTTTCGCCACCACGATTGCTCGGGCCAGGCACAAATTATCCGCATTTTTGATCTAAATTTTGAAAAACAAAATTTAAGAATTTTTGAAACACTAACTATTTCTCATGTAATTTTCTTATTTTTCATCACTTAGAGTGAGAAAACCGCAGAGTATTATTTTATTCAGTGGAAATTTCCCCCCTGGGAAATTTTTAAGCATAAGAAACTGACAATATTAGGCAATTAAAACTAGTAAAAATAATTAGAATAGCGTTTTGTTAGCACAATAAATTACGTTTTTAACCGTTTATAGCACATTTAATACAAAAAAAACGCGTTTTTTTCAAATGTGTGTGTGTGTGTTTGTTATATGTAGATTTCTTGTCAATCTCGTTTGAAGTCCTTTTTTACATTTCAAGTAAAAACCAATATTTGGTGTTTATTCAAAAAAGCGTTTGGAATTTTTTTCAATTATGAAGTATTTATCATTAAAAATGAACATAAAGGTTATTATGTTTTTTCTTCCAATAAGTTTAGATATATAACAAAAGATTACAATTTTTTCTTGCGCATTTGAGACGATAATTGCGTTTTTCGCGTTTTTTTTCAATATAATTTATCATTAAAAAATTAGGTTTTTATTTGATTTTTTCTCACATTTTTCAAAATCGTTTTTATCATATACGTATTAATTTCTGCCAATGATGACTGTTTTGTTCCGCATTTGTGAATTTATGTTTTTCCTTTTTATTCAAACATAATTTATCTAGCTTAGGGCGCTTTAGAATTCTTATGCTATGTAAACACGGTGTGGAAATTTCCCCCGTGGGAATTTTTCATGCAGAAAAGTAAGTTGAGTTACGCAAAAATTGACCATTTTACTAATTTTTTACATAATAATTTTCTGAGACGTGTTTTTATAAAAAGTTTAAGCTAAGTTAAGCTAAAATTCAAATTTTCTGACCTGTATGAAGCAACCTCCGTGCAAGCCCGTGTGTTTATTGAACCATTCCTGCCAGTTTACGTTTTGCGATTGTGAAGCTTCGTTTTGACCCTTGCCTCCTTTAGGCGAATCAACGATGACCATTTTCATGGTCATTTGCTGATTGAGGTCAAATTCCTTTTTAGATAGCTGGATTCGCTCAATGACGTTCAGGATGCAATCCGCATTCATGGATTCAAGCAGGGCAAAAGCTAGCAAGACGCGAGAGTCGAGGCTTGGATGACTCAGTTTGATGCCCACTCAATTGCGGCGGTTGTGCCCGGACAAGACTCGTTTGACGATCACATCCAAGATTGCAGGAAATAAATTTGCGCTGATTTTATTGATATTTCTGAACTGAATGCTATATGATGCAGCTTCCACATTGAATCTTTTGACTTTTACACGTGATTGTTCTCCAATAGTAAAATAATTTTCAATCGGACCCAATCCTCCTCCGAATTGCTGCCCAATTTTGCTGTAGAATAACGTATCCCAAAATTCAGGGGTTCCAAAATTTGCTCGTTCTCGAGTTGATAAATTCAAATTAGCATAATTTTCGAAAATGAACCATAAAATTTTTGAATTGGTTTTCCATAATTTGCTTTGGACCAAAAGCTGCAAATTTTTGCAGGAAATTTTGGGAAACAGTAATTGCTGTGAGGAGCTGTAATCCTCCATTGAAGAAGCCCAAAATTGCTTGGTAATTAAATTTGCCCATTTGTGGTTGGTAATTATTTTCCATAGCTTTCCGATTAAGTGTGAGTTGCCAACCCATACATTTGATTCGATTATTTTTCCGATCGAATCTCAGTTAATGGGGAATTCAAAGTGTGATGCCATTTTGCAAAAGTTGCTGAAATTTTCATTAATCAGACCACGAATGACGAACGCTTTATCTCCCTCCCTATTTATATGTTCACTCTGGTGGTAATAACCCCTGGTGTTATAACCCCCAGGGTGAACTTCAGTATGTTATGAAATATGACGCAATTGTGTGCAAGATCGGACAAGTTGCCACGTGGTATGACGTAATAAGCATACGCGCTTAACAGAGAGGGTGATTTATTCAAGTGTTCAGATGAGTATGACTCATCGCCACGTGTTACCAGCACGTGCATGACGTAATGAGCTATAACATTGCATAAACCCCTAATTATGCCAAAAAAATAAGTGTTTTGCATTTATACACATGTACAAAGGATATACCATGTAAAAAATGCGTTATTTAGCACTAAGCATTGTGTTTTGACTGTGAAATTATGCTAATTAATTGCTTTTTTGATTTACCTGTTGGTTCATACATATAAAACACTTCATTGTTGAAAAGTTTTTGGGGTTCACCCATCCCTAGCGTATCCTCAGGTGCCGCACTGCTTTTACTAGGCCTACAACGCTTTTTTGGAGTTATAGTGTCTTTTATTTTTTGTAAAGCACTTGTGTGAGGAATTTCGGTTTCTTCAGTTTTCAAAGACAACTTTTTTGACCTTGCTCTTGTAACTACTGCTTCTTGTACGGGTTCTTGTTTAAACTCCTCAGGCTGTTGTACCACACTAGCCGGTTTTGCTACCTCGGGAACAATATTTACAGTAATTAGGAGTACTTAAAGCCCTTTTTTGCTGCTCTTCTAAGACGCTTTGTTTATGCGCTGCATTAATATATTTACGCACTTTTTGTTCTGAATTTCCTTTTTTACTTTTCAATAATCTTTCTTTATCCGATTCAATTTGTACCTGAGCACTAATTACAGGATCTTCCGTAATTTTAGATTTTTTCATGAGCGAGTCAAAAAAATTGCTCGGGATGACATACATTTTACGAACACTGTTATTCATTTTGACAATGCTTTTTTCAAGGCAGACAAAAGTTCAAAAACAAATTCTGGGGGTTCCGCTATTAATACTTTTTGTTTATCTTTTTTGCTCGTAGACGGTACTGCAATCAGGTAAAGACTATGATCAAATTTCTTACAGTAATCTGGACGTTCGGAGCAAAACGTACCATTGAGAAGATGACGCGCAGATTGGGTCAAAACTGAGAAAAATTCAGGGAGTGCCTGTTTTGAGTAAAAGTTGCAGATTTGTTTTTATATTTTTGGTACCTAGTAAACAAAAATAAGGTTCACTCGATTCAATCTCTTTAAGAGCCCTAGTTTGCATATTTAGGCATAAAATCAGATGTTTTCTAAAGCTATATTTTTCTTGGTATTTATAGTTTTCATCACAAAGGTCTCCAAATTATCATGGGGCCACCATCAGCAAAAATGTTCAAACGCAATCTGTTTTTAATGGAATCTGAGAATACATCAATCAAAAGATAAGCATGGGGATTTTCGTGCATTGTTTTCAAGTAGGCTTGCTTCAGGGGACCTCCACTGCCGTACAGCTGCGTGTTCAACGTATCTAGCACATTCAGATGAGGGGTTTTTGTTAAAATAAAATAGTGAGTATTGCGGTTAATAGTTGTAGAAAGGGGGCCTCTAAAAAACGGATTTTGGGAGATGAAAAAATTCAAAATACATTTGTGGTGTCCAAAAACGGTAAAAAGTCTAGCGAATGCATCGCTTTTTACGGCAAGGTCAGCTAGGTCATCGCATATACATACATTAACGGTGCCTGACTCAGCGGACCAATCGTTTTCTATTTCATCTAAGGATAAGCCTTGCACAAATTTCATGTAAGGGAATTTTTCGAGAAATTTTTCGAAAAGCGGCTGCCATACGTTGTAAAAATATATCATTTTATTCTTTTCCGGTTTGAAAGGCCATTCTGTTAATAATTTTAGGAGAAAATATGTTTTCCCACTTCCCGTAGCCCCCGAAATTACAAAATTAGCAGGCGCTCAAAGATAATTAATGCTCCCATCTACCTGCTCCATTGCTGCATACACAAAGAGTGCTGATTGTTTGTACAATAACTTGGAAGTTCTAATGACCTGAATTCTTTTTGAAACCAATAGCAAATTTGATGATCATTGTCTGACTTATTATTTGAAAATTTGCGTAATATACTATTTATAGATTTTTGCCGGCACAGCTCCATGGCGAAATAAACGCAGTATAAGCGGCAGACGTTTGATGTATTGGACTGTAACACTTTATCCGAAACAACAAGAAAAGAGGAATCGGAAAAGAAATAACGTATTGCATCTTCTACGCATTTTCCGTAAGTTGCTGGAATCTGTGCTAAACTGTCGAAATGCAAACATTTTTTATGTCGAAAAAGCAGAATCCAATGCAGACCTGTTTGATGCGAAGATGGGGCCGTGTTTACTATAATGAAAAAATATTTGATTTTTGGGTATTTTTATGTCTAAAACGCGATCACAAGAGTGCACACCACACCTGGGCGTGGGGGGGGGGGGTTTGGGGGGGGGGTATGCACTTCCCCAGAAACCAAAATACCCCCCTCAGAAATCAAAATACCCCCTCCCAGAATTCAATTTTTGAAAATTTTTTTCGTTTTTTTCGCAATTTTTTGATGCCAATGGATAGTGCTTGATGAGAAACGTCGAAAAATAGTGTTTTTATTGCCATACCACCATTTTTAAGGCCATTTTTCGACCTTCAAAAAAATCTTGCACCCCCCCCCCCCCCACAGAATTTTCTTGCTGCCCACGTATGGTGCACACCCCCAAAATATTTGCTGCATACGCGATCTAGCTTTAAAATAATGCTAATCTGATTAGCATACATGTTTTACGGTATAAAATTGAGAATAATGTTCCTCCTCTGATCAATACTTATAACATTATCCCAGAGCATATAGAAAATTAGCGTGTAACTATCATCGAGCGAATTGACATCCCACTGTCCTGTAAAAGTAACCACCCCATTTGACCTGGTTGGGATTCCTCCCTCTACCGGATTCAAATCAAACGGGAGAATCTGATGCCCCCCTCTTGAGAAATCATCCAGTGTGATACCCATATTGGAATCTGTAAAAAGTTTTTGCACGATACGTAAAGAATTGATGTACGGGTCCATTAATGATTCGCTAGGTGTGTAGGCTATGGGTGGGAACAGGCGCCCATTTACTTCAACTTGGGCTCTAATGCATTTTCTTAATGTAAGATTAAAGGGGTTTTTTAAATAATGTCCTAACAACGCATTAGACACAACTAGTGATATTATTACGAGTCTAGGAAGCTGACCGTTATGCAGCACAAAATTAGCCAGTAAAGTTTGACCTGGCCTTAACTGAGTAGTTCGAACTGTAACATGATTTATATTATACTGTATGGGTTTGTGTTGCAGTGCTTGTTCAATGCTCAGAATCCCGCTATTAGTTAAATTTATGCGCCTTATTTTTAAAACAATTTTGGTAATAACAAGTTTTTCCGCAGCATTTGCAGTTCCCAATAAAACATGAAAAACTATAGGCGAGGGCGCTAAAGTCAAAGAAAATTTCACTCCTGGAACAATGAGTTTTGTTTGTAGGAGAAAATCGCAATGGATGCGCCCTGCCATTTCAACACTTGACTTTTTGCAAATTTTTCTGCGCATTTATCAAATGCGGGGTTGGAATTAGCTGCAGTTGCTTCAAATTTACCAGCCAAGTCCTTGAAAAACATTTGAGGGATCCCTATAGCTCATTTTTTTGCTGCAGATGAGTATGTGAAATTGGTTTCTATATATGCCCTGTACGGATACGTGTTTGTGGCTTGACTTACAATAACACCATTTGCCTTCAGTACGATATCTCTGAAAATTGCATGTAACATTAAATTCACGGGGCGCATCTAGCATCAGCCTTTAGCTGTGCTTCATCCCAATTTTGCACTGACTTTGAAAAGAAAATTGGGGTCGGTCATTTGAGTAAAAGTTTCAGGAACATCAAACTGTATGGGATCCCCCTGAATTAGAGGACCCATAGGATGATATTCAATCTCGCTTTCACCCATTACAGACGATTGCTCAATTGTGCTGTCCCCCTGCTCAGTACCTACAGTATTTGTTACAATTCTATGTCTTTTTACCATATTTTGAATCATAGGTAGCGCGTTAGCGCGTACCTATAATATACTTGGGTACCCCCAACACCTGGGCACCCCCTACAGCTATAACGGGACACTTCTGGAAGGTGCGGTTTTTTTTAAAAGAAAGATAATAAAAAA
The DNA here is from genome assembly GCA_036768485.1 of Mermis nigrescens. NCBI lineage: Eukaryota > Metazoa > Nematoda > Enoplea > Mermithida > Mermithidae > Mermis > Mermis nigrescens. Next base: position 135,448 of record JAVLUZ010000003.1, read on the forward strand.
ATTCGCTGCCCGTGTTTTTTTGTTTTTCTTGAAACTCAAAATTGACTGTGTAAAGAAGGTGTAAAGTTTTTGTGTAACGTTATAACATAGGACAAATTTTGGGACCTTTTTACTGCGGCATGTGGACAACTGAGTATTGATGACTCGAAGGATTGAACAGAATAGGATAATAGAGGGATAAATTCTACAGATGACACTTTTTTTGTTTTTTGAAATTCGCAATATTTATCGAACGGCAGTGTAAAGAGTGCGAAAATCTGGGGGTGAAAAAGCACTTTTTGGTCGAGTTTTCAACCTTCCTATGTCCGATACTAACTCCGGTTATGAGGTTTTTAAAATGTTTTCTGACAGAAATGTAGAGCGGATCAAGGGCTACATTCTGCATATAAGCAAAGTCTTCTATGCTCTATGGTGAGTTAGATCCTGGGGTTTAAAGTTTACACTCTAGTGGATGGTGTAAAAAAACGGATTTTAACTAAGATTTCTCTGCCAAATTTTTCCGCTTATGAGTCAGTGCAAATCGAAGACAGCATTAATAAAGTGCCTCACAGGGGCTAAACATCGCAGCAAACCGCATTTAAAAAAACGCAATATTGAGTTATTTATGGGGGTGTAAAGTTCGAAATCAGAGGTAAAAAATGGGCTAAAAAACACGTTTTTTCCGAAGTTTGATTGATAAATCATGCCAAATAATTTTTGCAACAGAATTTTGGCACACAGGAATGTACTACGATTTAAAAGCTACAAATTGTACCAAACCGAATTTCTTTAAACTCAATGGGGAGTTCGGTACGGAATTTTAAAGTTTACAGTGTTCTAAATGATGGAAAATACGTTTTTGTTGCGTTTTTTGTTCGCCACTTTCTCCGTCCAGAAGTCGGGATAAGTCTAATAGAATAAAAATAAAGTGCTTTATATCGGGTGCATGTCAAAGCAAATTGTCTATACATTAATATTTAGCGAGTGTAAAGTCAAAAATTTGGAGTTTTAAATGCGTTTCTGTCTTGTTTTTTCTGCCTGCTTCTCCGGTTACGAGTCAGGGACACGTTTATCAAGTCTAGAAATGGACCAGGAATCAAATTTGATATGCCAGTCTGGCGCATATGTTTACACTCTACGGTGTTGTAAAGTAGTTTACACCAATTGTTAGTTTGCCCATAGAACATTATGTAGACTTAATTTTTTCATAAATATTAATCGTAATATCGGAACAATATCAAAATTACGAATCTGACTAAAAACTTCTTTACACTAGGTGTTTACATGAAGTTTACACTACATATATATTTATCTTCGTTTTTGAGCATTCCTGAAACCTAATTTTTTCTTGGAGCCTAGAAGTTTTCAAAGGATCAAATGTGAGACGTCACGTAGGCGCGTTTGTTTACATCCAACAGTGATGTAAAGTAGTTTACATTCATTGTTTATATGTCCTCAGACCATTGTAGGGACATAATTTTTTCATGAATGTTGATCATAATATCCGAGTAATTTTTTACACTGCATGTTAGCCTTTGTTCTAGAGCATTGCAAAAATCGAAATTTTTTCCTGAGATATAAAAATTTACAGGGAATGAAATATATAAGTCAATTGGGCGCGCTTGCTTACACTCAGCAGTATTGCAAAGTGGTTTAAACCTAATGTTTATTGTCTTTAAAACATTATGGAGACTCATTTTTCCATAAATGTTGAAAGAAATATCGGAGCAATATCAAAATTACGAATCCGACTAAAATATTCTTTACGCTATGTGTTTGTGTAAAGTTTACGTTACGTGTTAACCCTAATTCGATAGACTTGCAGAGACTTTGTAACTGAAGTCAAGAAATTTTCAAGGATTCATATGTGAGACATCAATTAAGTGAGTTTGTTTACCCTCAAAAGTAATCTAAAGTGATTTAAAAATTATGTTCAAGTGTCCTTAGATCATTGAAGAGATGTAATTTTGTCTTAAATGGGTTGCATTAAAGTTAAATCTTTCTTAGCCGTGTTTATAATATGTTTCACAAAATCTTGCACATGGAGAGCTATCGTTTAATTGATGTAAATTGCCTGCAAAAGTGGTTTAAAATGAACCAGCAATCACACTACTGTGCACAGAAGTCGACAAAGATATACAGCTTTATTGTAATCATGTACATTAATAAGCCGTAAACTGTTAGTATTCTCTACACCTAGTAGTTGTGCAAAGTTTGCACTATTCATTTGTTGTTAATATGTAGTCTATACTACAAATTTATTTAAAAAAATTATTTAAATGGTATCTATAGCTTTTCAATATCAGAAACCCACGAGTCAAATTTAGGCGGGTAGCCTCTCAGCTCACCAAATAATCAGTTTTTTTGCCTTTTCTACAAATTTTTATAATTTTTTTAATCACAAATGAATCATCTAATTTTAAAATTACTTTCTGCAACTCGGTTTTGTAGAAAACACCCTCTAATGTTTCCCCCTTTTGATCTTCTAAAATATAAACGGGTGGCGTGTGAGCAAACCTCTCCTTAACAATGAAATATTCTTTGGTCCAGTTGGGCCAGAATCCTTTTCGAATGTGCATTTCACTTTACTTATACAAACTTTATCACCAATATCAAATTTAAAAACAATGTTCAGTTTATCAATCCTGAATGCTTTGTTCAAAATTTCTCTTTTGTTTTTATAGGTAACGTTAGCGGGGGATGTACCAATGGTCCTATGAAAAGAATTATTATAATTTTCAAGCAAATCGGGCAAAATGTCAATATATTTAAATGTATTCTTTTTAGTGAAATATCGCCACATGCGTTCTTTAAGCGTACGATTAAACCGCTCAACAATACTAGCTTTCATTTCGCTTTTTGTCGTGAAAAAGTCAATAAATTGAGATTTCAAAAATTGCTGAAATTCCTTGTTCATAAACTCAGTTCCCTGATCCGTTTGCAGTTTATATGGTCTACAGCCCGACAATTTGAAAATTTTCTGAAAAGATGTGATAATTTCTTTACCAGTTTTTGATTTAAGTGACACTGACCATGCGTACTTTGAGAAAATATCAATACAATTGAGTAGGTGCTTAAAATTATGATTGTGATCGACTAACAATTGCAGATCAACCAAATCCGCTTGCCACTGCTCATCAACCCCACTAACTATTACCTTGTTACGCGAATAATGTTTCTTTGCAGGTTTGTGTAGTGTATAAGTGGGTTGCTTTTCCAGCCATGCTTTTACCTTTTCCAATTTTGTAGCTGGGGGCTCCTTTTTCACTCAAGCAAAAAGTTGATTTGCCCCCGTATGTCCAGTTTGAGGGTCATAATATAATTTTGTCAACAATTTATACATTTTTTACATTTGTTTAGTTTTTTAATATTTATGCTCTTATTGGCCAATCAAACAGATTGTTTCCGGCTCCCACCACATGGAGGTTAAGAGCAATGGGAGCCTGCGCCTAGGTGGCGCACAATTTTTTACTACTTTACAACAAACAATCTACTTGTTGCAAAATACAGTTATCATACATGTTTTCCCACATGTTCTTTCCATTTTGATCAAAAGCCGCATACAAGCCGCACAAAGAATCAACATCTTTGTTTAAAATGGCTGCTTTCAGTCTCAATGCAAAAATCCAAAATGCTTCGCATTTATCAATTTTGCGCTGTTCCTGCTTGAATGCATTGCTCATGTATCCCCAGAAACAGGAGCCTATGCTTTGGACATTCCTGACGCTCAAGTAGCAATTGTTAACTTTTTCAATAAGCTTTTGGACAAAATGGTGGTACGCTAGTTCACCGGGTGAAGACATGCTTTCTTTTAATAAGCTGTTTATAATATACCTAATGCGCACCCTTATTTATAGACTTAGTAGGCTGTTTTGGCCTTTTCCTCCTCAGCCTGCTGATCAGAATAGCGCTTCAGCACTCTTTTGCCTGCTTCCTGCATGGCTCTATTAAACTTGCTGCACCTAGGGCACATTTGGATATTCAAGTACCACCTACCAGAATTTGTTTCGAAAAAGTCCCTTTCAGAACTATTTTTCTGACAAAAATAGCAAAGCTGGATCATTTGGGAGTACATGGGCCGATCCAAGTTCCTCCCACATAGCTCTATGGCCGATTTGATGGACCGGCCATAGGGCTTCTTCTCCTCATCCAGAAAAAGACGCTTTTGGATTTCCCTGATTTCTTCTATTTTCTCCTTATCATACTAAAAAGAGTGGTTAAACAGTGGACCATTATTATTAGTATTTATAGATTTCAAGGGGGAGGTGATTATTTTGATCAATTCTTCCAGTTTTCTACAATTTAAACCCCATTAATAGTGCAATAACACGCTAATATTTATAATGTATGTCCCTGCGGTTCTTCTACTATATGGAACCGTGATCCGAGCCAGTACCTACATACAGTGTAAAGTAAAAAATGGTCGGGTCTTAGTTCGCCACCAAGTGGCTTAAGCCCATTGCGCCCCGACAAGGCGCCCGACCTTTGCAACAGGTCTTACCTTTCTTCTTCATCCCACTCTTCTTCCTGAAAAAGCAGTGTAAACTGAAATTGGTATACTGTAGGCTGTGCGCTAAAATTCTGTACATACCATATTTAACATATACTTAACATTATCAGGAAATTTCAGCCTGATCCGATTGCTGGTTTTTGAGTTATGCCTCTTCAAAAATTTCCCCCATGGAAATTTACCCCTCCCCTGGTCCTGGACCCCTGACCCCCTGGGATGGACGCGCCCCCTCCCCGGGCAGGTCCGGGCACGCCCAACCCCTCCCTATGCTATAGCACAGCCTCTGCTACAGCATTGCTCCCTGGCAGGGCACTAGCCACGCCCCCTCCGCCTATGCTATAACACAGGCTATGTTATAACATTGCGGACTAGGGAAACACGCCTAACTACTGAAATCTTTATATGTACAATTTGAATAAGTCAAATAAAGCTAAGAATAAGCATACTAGATTAATGTGAGATTTTAGCCAAAATATTATGACAATTAATCGAATTTCATCTGATTGAATTTCAATTAGCCCATTTGTATATAGCTGACTTTAAAAACAAATTTTCTGGAGATTAAAAGTTGTAATTACAATGAATTTGTTCCTAAGGTATGATCATTTAATATTTCATTATCTACCGAGCAAATTTATAGTTCAAAATCAGCTCCAATGCCATACTCAGTCTTGACCAACCCTAAAATATTAAGTCTAAGTGTTTAACTAGAGAGAAAATCTAAAGTTTACCTCACACTCAAGTCCTGATACATAAGAGCTTAGAAATAATAAAATTAACATATTATTGAACAAAATATGTGAAGATTATTTCCTTCCTTATTCCACCCTCACAACCAACCCCACTACTATGATATTCAAATAAGGTTTATATGTGATCACAAAGATAAGTTACAATGATTAAGATGTCACCAACCACATAATCCTGATGACACCCGTCTTGTTTACTATTAAGAAAACCTAAAGGCCATGAACCTTTTTGAATGACACGCATGTAGAATAATTTTTCTGAATTATCTCTTGATTGATTAAGAACTAAAATTAATTGTATTCAAAAAGTCACACTTTCTCACATTACACTGAACTTAAAAAACATGAAATGAATGGTGAGGAATATACCCTAATGTAATAAATAATGTAATGATTGTTAAAACGTTAATTAACTCTTAAATATCCGATCATTTTGCTATTAAAATTTGACTAGTGCCTTAGAGAAACATGTAGGTACCAATCTGCATCCAAACCATCATGATAACCCCTGTACCCTTCATTCATTTGTGATTTCATTAATCATGCATTATTTCTTCTTTTTCCAATGCGATTCTACACCAATCATCCTCAAAGTTGACAATGAAGAGCATCAAGAGACAGCCGCAACCTAGCAGCAATACAATGAAGGACAATGGATGCAACCATGGAAACTATCACGGATCAAAGACTTCCCTTCTCCACTACAAAAGAGCACCTCAGCCCCCTAAGTTTAATTAAGGTCGGGAGGTGTGTAATGAAAATTTATACACTAAGCAGATTACAACAATAAAGAATGAAGCACACGCAAAACAACAAAAGTTACAAGATGCTTAGTAAACAACACACATTTTATGCTAGTTTATACTCCACGCTGACCACAGTAAACACTTTATCTATTCAATAGGAAACATGCAACTTTTAAACAATTTAGCTTCGGTAGCATAAACGACTTACCTTTTTTGTAAACACCCACTGATAACGCAAGTCCTATAAAAGCCCAGGACCAAAGCTAGAGAGAGTAGCTGCAGTCAACAATAATTCACGATATTCTGACTTTGATTATATTCATTCAACTATGATTGCATTATAATTTGTATATAGTTGATGATTATTAATGAAATTATACATAATGTGCCACGACGTATGTTACAAAAGTTCTAAAAACCAGATCCATATAATTTCTTTTCTTTTTTTCCAAAAATCACAAAACCTAAAGTTCTTCCAGCCCTGGTACATATATACAAAGTAGTAAGATTCAGATTATCAGTTATCAATTTTGACTTTTCTTTTTGCATTCACTGAGCCTAAACAAGAAACGAGAATCAAGCACCTTGAAAGATCATTCTTGGAAGGAATATATTAGCCAAAAATCATGTGAAATTAAGTATAGTGAGGTGTTGGTCGCTCGGTTTTCTGCATGTGGCCAGTTGTCCTAATATGCTTGTGTTTGTTCATCCTTACCTGATAGTTTTGTTGGTCAGTTGGTTGAATTGACTGGCTGGAGGCACAGTTTAATGGTTAACCCTGATTCTGTGATTCTTTTCTTTGTCCCTAATAGCTTTTTTACTTTGTCCTGATTTTTGGCAAAATGTTGCATGTTAAGCTTATTTTCAGATTTTGATAAGCTTTCTTGGCCAAAAATTGTGTGTTATTTACCCCTGCTCCCCAAAATATATTTAATCATACATGCAAATGGATTCAAAGATAGGGAAAGGGGGCCTGCCCTAACCCTTCTTGATAGTGTAAAATGATTCGATCTAATTTCAACGCGTTTTAATTGAATTTTTTTCTACTTAATGTAAAGTGGTTAGAGTCCATGGTCAGTTACGGCTTGCGTAACTTTTATTGAGCGTATGAGTGTAAATTGATTTGAGTTTAGAATTATGGTTTGAATCAATCTGCATTTTATCTTCTCGGGTTTTGACCGATTCGGTCTTACAGTAGCGACTTTTTTTGTTAAACTATCCATTGACCGCCCGCATATTGTTTTCATCTTGATCTAGCGTTCAAATTTTTTAATTTTTCTAAATTCTTTAACTTTCCATCATCATTTCCTTTCTTTTCCGGTCGTAATCGGGCACGTGTAGCTCTGGGGGAATGGGGGCTTCGAACTCTCCAATATTCGGAAAAATTGGAATTATAGGACTTTTTAAACGTTATTTGGCCTTTTTGGGCTTAGTCCCCCGAAAATTGATGTTGGTCCCCCCAAAAATAGGACGGCCAGCTACGTGCCTGGTCGTAATGCTTTGCATCTTATATATTTCTGTTATGACAACGCTTGCGCGTAGTTATCCTTACGTAGCGTGAATTTAAATAGGCAATTTACGCAGGATTTAATTAAGTAAGTTAAATCGTCTTTGATTAAAGGTCTGTGTAGAATGATAACTGCAACCAACGTCTTCCGGTCGCTGGGACATTTATTTCGACGATAAATCATCGCGCGAGATCGTCTGCGGCGAACCGCTTGAAGTAAATTAAATTAAAGTAAATTAAAGTAAATTCGGCACTCGCTTAAAGCTAAACGGATTTTTTATAAAAATAATTCAGAAATAGTCAAATCGGGCAACGTTTAAATAATTTGGCGGCCTAATTAAAGGTCTACTTTAAAAGACGGACTTCTTAACGGGGCGGATAATCGTTGAACTCTTAAAAGCTCCCGTTTTATCAAAATTTCGATTTTTTGACAGGGTCAAATTCGGCTAATTTTATTTAATTCATCGCAGTCTCGAGGGTATTCTAATTTTTTTCGGTTTCTTTGTTTTTATTCTATTCGATTTCAAGTTGAGCAAGCCCTAGAGGCGCGTAGGGTGGTTGTGAGAGGGTCCCCGCCATACATGATCTTGGGGGGGGGGGTTTCACCCCCCGCAGATTCATTTTTCACCCCTCGCAAAAAAAATTTTTCACCCCCGCCCCCAGAATTGGCGATTTTTCAAAGTTTCCTAAACTTACCTAAAAATTGGTAGAAAAAGTGCTCTTTTCAAGGTTTTTTGGCTATATATTTGCTCAAAATCGCCAGATTTTCGGCGCTTCGCGCCATATATTCATGTTTTAAGCGATATATTGATCAATTTATTCGACTTTTTTCGAAATTTTTTTTCATGATTTCATGCTCTAGAAGGATAGAGTATCGTCAGAAACGCCAAAAAACGATGTTTTTTAACGCGTACCGGCCATTTTTTGGGCCCAAAAAACGGCACTTTAGGTTTTCACCCCCCAGAATTCCCATACTGTGCATGTATGGTCCCCGCTAAAGAGGTTTGAGCCGGTGCTGGGCGAGTTTGAGCCGATGGAACGTTGTTTAGCATCTTTTTTGCGGTCAGAAGCGGTACAAATATCTTTTTTTACTCAAGAACCGCCTCAAAATGGACGAAAAATGCTTTTAAAATCCGATATTACCGCGAAAAGGCGTTTTTTAGACTTTTTTACTATTTTGGTCTCGTTAAAAAAGCAAAAAAAATTGTGAAATTTAAATTTGATGTTTGGGATCCCTGGTATTCAACCATCTCTCCCTCGCCGACCCCGACCTTGCGCAGCTATGATGCGACCTAAATTAAATTTAATCAAATTTACACGTAGCCGATTCTCATTTTATTTTATTTTATTTAATTTTTACTATCAAATTTTGTACAATTTCGTTAATTTTGCATAATTGAATTCAGTTTCGATTCATTTACCCAATTTAACTTTATTAGCCCGATCGCGCCTCCAACGCCGCGGTTCCGCGAGAGCCCGAAATTTTCAGATTGCCCCAAAAGACGGCCCGTCGTATTAACGAAATGGATGAGGATAAAAATTGCGGCCCCCGAATAGCCCAAATTATTTTCGAAAAGGGCAACGGAGGCATCGGGCTTAGCATAGTCCAAGCGCAAGTGCTAATTAAATCGTCGATTCGTTTAATTAGAACGTTCTAGGAAATTAAAATAAATAAAGTCAAATTATACGCATTTAACTCATTGAATAATTACCCGAGTGACGAAATCAAAAAATATAAATACGCAAAAACGAAATGAAAACCTAAAACAAAAAGAAACCGGCTATTCGCCTAATAAAACTTACTAATTAATTCGCGATCAACATATATTTAATAGTCTCGGATGGTACGCTCCGGCAGGGGCGGATTTAGGTGGGGCGGGGGGCGGCCCCCTTACCCCATTGGCCCAAAATAGTGCGCAAATATACAAGCATTTTTGTGCGATTTTCGGGTTAAAACGGCTAATTTTTCCGCCCAAGTCAGGGTTCCGCCCCCTTAGGGGTACCGCCTCCCCCTCAATAAAATCCTAGATCCGCCACTGCGCTCCGAGAATATTTTTCGCGGTACTCGCTAAATATATGAGTCAAATTTATTAAAATCTTTTGAGAATGATTTATCGTTTTCGATTTAAAATTTGTTAAATCGGGACGTACCCCCAATTCGACTATCGAGGCTTCTACAAATTAGTTTATCGGCTTAATCTAACGCGGCGTGCGATAGGCGGCTTCTTCGTTTTAGGCGCAAAATTGCTTTTCAACGGGAACTCGGTTAATTGTAAAATTAGAATTCGGCAATTCGAGTAACTTTAATTTCGAGTACTTTTGTCATAAACTTTACAAAATTTACAAAAAATATCGGAACTTCCGGAATTTTATATATATTCCGCAGATTTTTCAAAAGATTGCTCCATTTCGAAAAATTCGGAAAAATGAAGGAAAAGCTTTTGCGGATTATCGGGCGATAATTTTGATAATTCTAATCAAACGTTTCAAATAAATCCTTAAATTTCTGAAAAAACTAGCAATTTATATTAAAACGCTAATACTTTTGAATTGATTCGTCAACAATTCGCGAGTTCTTTAAATTTGCGACTTATTTAGGGCAATGAAGAAAATGAGCCGGGCATTTTCGTCAAGAAAGTCGTTCCGAATAGCGCCGCCGCTAGAGTGAGCCGTTTTAAATTATTTTTTCTTTAAACGGAATTTTTAAGATTAAGCATACGTATTTAATATTCGACTATTCTTATATTTTTTAATGTTCCGCCGTTATTATCGATTCTTCTCGTTAGAAAAATGTACTTTTTATTCTAGTGGAATTTTGTTTCGAGAATTAGGCGTATTTCGTAATTTTTTAATAAATTTCCGTTTCGTAGACGTTTTAATTTTAAACTGTAAAAACTTAAATTTTACGCGGCAATTCGTAGACACCCCCTCTTTTGAATTTATGTTGAAAATTTGAAGTAATTTCTCGCTTACGTATTTTATTTATAAATACGGTCCAAAACGTCCTTAATAAACACTCGGATAGTAGACGCTGCCGCTTAATAAACGCCCTCCTTTCGGTCCCCGCCAATTTGCTACGCGCTATCGCATTCGGAACCCGTTTAATAAGCGCTCGATTAACGGATAATAAACGCGGCTATGCGACAACGCGCCAATGACCTCGATTAAACGACGCCGTAAAGTCGTTTTTCGTTAAGTAAACTGATCTTTTTGGATATTAGACGCGCTCTGCGCGCAGTGAAGGTTAATCACTAATATTCATCCGGGTTACGGTAACGTTCAGCCGTATTATAGTAGTCTTGGATATTGCGGCGCTATGCGACGCGAAGTAAATGATTGTCTAATCGGTTAGTAAACACGGAGTCCCTCGTTTCCCCCGGGTTGTTTATTAATGGGTATTTTTAAATGGATTATAATTTACGTACATATTACGCGTTATAAATTTATAATCGAGTATTTATTGCTTCGATGAATACCTAATAGCTTATTTTACGCGTCGGTATTGAAAATTTAAGGACGGGCGTTTGCGAGCCGGCGACCAGCTTCTCGAAGTTAATGGGCGTAGTTTGGTCGGCGTTTCTCAGGATCAGTAAGTTTAAAGCAATTTTTACGGAGAATTTTTTTATATAATAATACAATTTACAAGCTATTCGTTTTTTACTTTCGTCCACGTTCATATATACGAGTATAATCCGTTCCGCCCTACTTTTATATATTTGTCATTTTTCGTTATTTTCGCTAGAACGGGATGAAAATGCGATAAAGATGCTAAAAATTATGAATAAGGGACAAATAAATAAAAATGCTTTTAGCATAGTATAGTATACGTACGCGTAGGCCCGTATCCAGGATTCGGCCGAGGGGGGGCGGACCCGACGTACGTTGGTCCTCATCTCGGGAAATTCGTCGCGAGACACGCTCCATCCATTAAGATCAAAAAATTCATACATCCGGGTGTAGCCTTTTCGCTCGGCCCATCCTGCGTAATATAAAAAATTGTTTTCTAGAAACAAATTCTTTGATTCATTTTGAATTTTCTTATACCAGTTTTTATAATTTTTTTAAATATTTTTGTATTTTAAGCTTTTAATAATTGTTTATTTATTTCTTTATTCTTTTATTTCGATCCTTTTTCTAATTCGAGAGCCGCTCAATTAATGGCCGCGTCCGGCCCGACCGTAACGTTCTTAGTAGCTCAGGGAGCCGTTTATTACAACGGATTAGCGCGTTGGATGGAGCTGAGCGACGAAAAGTTGGACGCGAGCCAAGAGACCCCTTCTTTCTTCGCCTCGTCGAGGACGCCGTCCGTTCATTCCGCTAACCCCGTGAGTTTACGTTTTGCGATTTCTCTCGACTGGAGATCTCTTTATAAATATAAAAATTTCATATCGAAATATCCTTATTTCCTAGCATCGTATCGTAGGTTATTTTGAGTAATCGATTAGTTTTAATCGTTAATTCCCGGATTAATGCGTTTAATTATCATTTAAATTAATTTTTGATCATAGAACGGCGGATAAAAGAGTAACCAATTAATCTTGCATTTTTTGATTGATTTTTTCATTCGACTGCGATATAAATTACACGCTTTTCTAGGACGTATTTCCGGCGACCGCGGCGACGTCCGCTCCGCCTTTGCATCCGCGAAGCCAAAGTAGCTTAGCCGATAGCTGGAAAGTCAATAAAGACGCCTTCGGGCTAAAATCGCCCACAGTTTTCGGATCCGACGCCCAGTATCGCGTTGGCACATCGCCGGCTCGTCATCCCGAGCATCTTTATCAAAATTTTCCGCCGCACGAGCGTCAAACGAACGAAGCTTCGCATCTACAGTATCAACGAGTAATGCTACGGTCGGTATCGGACGTACGCGGTGCGGGAATATTGGGGGGTTTAAACTGCCTTTTTTGTGTGGTCTAAAATGATGGGTACGCGTCAAAAACATAAGTTTTAGGCGTTTCCGATCATGCCGCGTCTCGATAGAGCATAAAAACAAAAATATTCCAAAAAAATCGAACAAATTGAAAAAATATAGTTCTAACGCGAGTATATGGCGCGATGCGCCGAAAATTAAACGCTTTTGAGCAAATATATGGCTAAAAACGCTTGAAAAGCACTTTTTCTACGAGTTTTTTTTCAAACTTACGAAAAATCGCGAATTCCGATGGGGAATAGAACCTCTCCTCCAAATTGCCCAGATCGCGTACGTACGGTCGGTCGGTATCACTGCGCCAAAAGGGGCTTTTTCGTTTAGGAATACTATTATTTACCGGTAAATTTATTGTATAACGTAGCGTAACTTAGTTCTTTTTCATACATACATTTTATTTTTTAAACATTAAATTTATGATCAAGATAGGACGGAAACGTAGTGCGAAAATACCTATCGTATTCGTTTGGATCAATGTCGTTGTGTTGCCGCGTTACATGCAAGGCGTTCGCTAAAAAAGGACACATTTTGTTTTTAGTCGAAACCTTACGAAAATTCGAAAATTATAAAAATAATTTTTGACAGTTTATGGCACAGCTATACTCTAAATATGCTTACAATTAATTACCGTATATCGTCCGGTGCTAGTTGTTTGGCGCCGTATTAACCAATAGTAAGAAGTCATCAATACGGTATAAAAAGCAAAACAAATAAAATAATAATAAAATAAAATATAAAAAAATTTAAAAATGAGGAGAAAAATAAATAAGTGAATAAATAAATAGATAAATAAAAAGTCAAATACTAAGAAAAGAGAAAAAAGAAAAAAGAACATACCCGCTGACGCGGTTTTTTTGTACCCAGCAAAGATTTTTCCCGATGTACAAAGTCTTTGTGGGACCGTCTTCGTACGTGTACAAATATTTTTGGGAAGACAAAAACTGTAAAAACTGGGAAGACAAAAACTGTAAGATTTAAAAAAAATTTCGGCATTTCTCGCCGAAACGAGTAATTGTCCGTCTTATTTATCTTTATAATGGCAGAATTTGCATTTAGAAAGGAAAAATTTCAACTTTTTCGGCGCTTGGCGCCCTTTTGAGACACATTTCGGTCATTTTTGGCGTCAGAAACCCAGAAATTCGTTAAAATACGCTGCCAAAAGTCGAAAAGCACTCTTTTACCACACTCGAATCGCTACCGTACCATATCGTAGTGAACAACTCTAAATCCGAAATTCTGCTTTCAGCGCCATTCTAATATTTTTCTCATTCAAATATCACTACTCGAGCTACCCGAACAAACTCAAACAACGATTACGTAAATTTGTACGGCACTGAGCCAGTGACGCATCCAGGATTTTCTGACCGGGGTGGGCGGAACCCAAAATTTTCCTAGAAGCGTCAAACATTTTCCCAAAATTTGTATATTATGCTCAAAGTGCCGGTTTTTCGCCGTGTTTCAATATGCAAAATTATTTCTGACGCAAAACGGTAAAAAAATGCGAACTTTTCCAAAGTTTTTTGTTGTTAAAAAACTCGCAAAATCAATGCAGAAATCGGCACAAATCGCCGGAGGTAAAAAATCATTGTTTTGTACAAAAACTATTCCTCTGACGTAAGTTTTAGTGTTTTAGAACGCCAAGAGAGTCGGCAAATGTCATTAACGGGTAATATCCCGGCGCGGAACGCCGGAAAATTTTAAAAAATATTATTAAAATGGCTAAAATTATCAAAAACTACATATTTATTGTTCATTGCGCCCAAATATATTTTGACGACGGGGGGGGGTCGCCCACCCCCGCTACCCTCTAAATCCGCCAGTGCGCTGAGCTTCATCTAGACGAAATTTGGTGTCTCGGATCTAGTTTAAGGCGCACTGATGAATTTGCTCCGTAGTATCAGCGACGCGTATAGTACGACGATGAACTCTTAACGCGAGGTTGGCGATATCGGGTGATTCGTGGCGAGGTTCATCAACTTTGCTCGAGTAATAAAAAAGTTATTAAAAAATAAAAATGCGTTTTTTTTCCGGACACTCCGATATTTCATTCAAAACTATACGTATTTATTTATTTTTTATCCGCGCTTCCGCTCTACCGAAATATTAATTAAAACGTTGAATCGACAGGTCGACGATCAACGTTTTCGTCAACATCCTTCGTCGGGTTACCGCGGCGACGATCACGTTGGCAACTTGCCAAAAATGCCTCGTCCGGTCCATAATTCGCCGCCGGCCCATCAGCGAAATGGACAAAACGAGCCCGTATCCGAATCGAGGTCCCAAAATCGGCACCAACTCAGTTTTGGCGATTCTCGCGATTCGGGGGTTAGTGAGTTATTTTCTACCGTACGACATTTTGACGGAAGACCCATTATAAATGGTTGATCCGCAAATTATAAGTTATTCCGATTCCGCGTTGTTGCGGCGTTCTCGTCGAAGCCCAACTTTAGACTCATTCGCTTCGCGCTTAACTCGATTCGCGCGTTCGACGTCTTTTTAATCAGACCGTATCGGAATTCGATACGCGCGCGTAAACTTTTCTACGACCGTCTTCTGTATCGAAATTTTTCTTTGTTTACAATCCAGTTTACGCCCAATTTTTGTTTAAAGCCCGCGAACGTCGACGAATCGCTAGCCCCTTCGCGTCAGATTGGGATCGCGCCCGAAGTTCCCAACGAATCGAAATCGCGTCGTTCTATCCCGGATTATAAAGCCGCTTCGGATCGTCAAACTTACGGCTTCGCGCCAATGAGCCGCAGCGTGACGCGTAGCGATACCAACGAGCAGCCTATTAAGTATAACGCCCATATAACCGCCGCTTGTTCCTCGACGCCCGATCTGCAATCGAATCAAATTTTTCCCGCCGGGGATACGGTAAGACGTTTAATTCGCATTTGGCCGCCTTTACGCTTTTTATTTTTTCTCATTTCGGCGCACGAATACGTACGCGTAAATTTGCTGGTCCTTTATCCTCGCGTACCGTACGCGAATCTCGACTCAGTTTTTTAGATCTCGCTGGAGGTGTAAACTTTTCGCTCGAAATTATTACGACATTTAATGTCGGCTTAAGATTATAACTAAGCGATTTTTTGTTAACGTATACGTATGGAATTTATAATTTGATGGAGGTAATTTTGAAGTTGTAAGGCGATAAATTTAAAGGCGGTTTAGTTCGACTTTCCGATCGCGATGCGATCGGCGCCGTTTAAAAGGCTTATACGTCGTAATAAGGCGCAAATCCGCGACGACGCTTCCTCGGTCGGTAGGTATATATATTATGTATTTGTTGTTTCGGATGGTCTAGAGTTTAACTTTTACGCCGGTTTCGATCGAGCGCGTAGCGCGTTTTTGCGCTATTCGACTTTGGGCATTCCGTAGCTTAATACGAACAAATTTTAGGCGTACGCTTCTACGGTAAGACCGGTCGTTTCGCCCCCGCCTCCGCCGCATTTTTCCAAAAGCTACACTTCCGAAGAGGAATTGGAGAAAGAAATTGGAGACGAAGTATTACGAACAATTTTTTTTACGATGGGTCTCGTTTTAAGGGAGTTTTTCATCGCGCGCGCGGACGTAAGTACATATAGTCAGGCACGTCGCTGGCCCTCCTATTTGGGGGGGCAACACAAATTTTGGGGAGTCTAAGCCAGAAATAGCACATAATAACGCGTGAAAAACCTATTTTTCCGTTTTTTTCTGAATTTTGGGGGAGCTCGGACCCCCCATTCCTCCCCACAGCTACGTGCCTGCGTATAGTCATTTATTTGCTTATTTTTATACGTTTTCGCGCATTTCGTTTCAAGTTATTTTATTTGTAATTGATAATTATATTTATTTATCATTTATCTCGCTTTACGAATTAAATTTATTTATATAATCGTTACTTCGTATTCTAGGTCGAACTTCTGATGAAGGAAGAAATGTCGAGGCTGAAAAATAAATCAACTTTGACCCCGAGCGAGCGAAAACGCTACCACGCTCTTTGTTACGAACTGGAAAATCGGAGAGGGGCCAGAATTGACGGAGAATAATAATCTTTCGAAGGAACGCGAACCGGTCTTCGCTAAAACGGAACATCGAAAAAAATACTCATTCGAGCATTCAAATGCGGTAATTTTTTCAATTTGTTTTTTTAGTTCTATTCCGCTTTATTACATCTAACATTTTAACTTTTTCAATTATTAGGTACATAATTGATAATTTATCCAACACTGAATATACGTATCGCGCCAGTTTATTTTTATTTCAATTTTAAGCTCTAATGTTTTCATTTATTTTTCGATTCATTTTTATCGCGATCTTCTTAATATTGGCTTTTCGCATTTTTTCAATTAATCATTTCTATTTATTTAAATCGCCGTATCTTATATTAATTCGATACGTTCGGTGATATGAGTAATTATTCACCGGATTTACTCGAACAACGAATAAGATTTTTTCAAATAATTCGCTTATTGAAATCTCCGCTAAATTCGGTCAATTAATTTTTCGATTAATCTATTTGAATTTTTATCTTAAATTCACCGATTATTACCTTTCTTCAACGTTGTATTGATTCGATTTTTTCCTTATCGGTTTTTGTTATAATTTCAATAAAATATTTAGCTAAATTTTTGAAATGAAAAAAATAAAAGTTGAATCTATTTTCTATTTTTCGCAGCTCTCCGTCTCCTAATGACTATTATAGCTCTTCGATCGAACCGACGATTCGAAATTTCAACGAAGGTTGTAAATTTGTCCAAGATTTTGACCAAAACTTGCGCTTGGACGTTGACGATGATTTTGGGTAAAAAATATAATTTTCACCCTTTTCTTCTACCATTTTTGTAGTTTTTTCTATAAATTTTTTGGTCCCTCGCCAACGGGTGCCGATTCGTTTGAATCTCCGAGAGCAACAACGGACCCTATTTGGTGCGCGGCTATGTTTTATTATGCATTAAAATGGGATTCGGGTTCACCTCATCTCCCCAAAAACTGAGCTTTTCGCCTTTCTCGTCCGGTCAACGTCGGGCAAAAATATAAATATAAATGTATTCGCCTCTACCTTCCCTACCATTTTCCCCAAAACTGAAATAAATTTACATAACTCATTCACTGAATTTGTCGAGAAAAATTCATTTTTCATGCCCTTTTCCTGTGGTTTTTAGAAGTTTTGACAAAAAGGATTCATCTACTAATCTACCCAACTAAATATGAATAGCAAGGGAAAATGCTCCAATGGAACAAAAAAGACGAACATAGTTGGGATCAGGCTCGTATTTAGGGGGGGGGCGGCCGCCCCCCCCTCGGGTAATGAAAAATAATTTTTGAAACACTCATGGGTATCCCGCAGGGAAAGATGAAAAATTCTCGAAGTACATAGGTCCGAAACACCACCAAAACAGCTTTTTAGCTTCTTTTTCTTCGTTAATCACAAAGATTAGATACAAAGACAGACGCTGGGAAATTATTTATCGATTGAATGATGAGAAATCAGTTGCGTACATACCTGGGCAATGGCCGACGGTTCGCCCCGTCCAACTTCTAGCCAAAAGGGTGGGTGGGTCCCTAGACCCTGAAAAAGGTAGGTCTGTCCCTGAAAAAAGGTGGGTCGTTCAGCTTAATCAGTGGGGCAGTCACTCAAGAAAGGTGGGTCCATCCATTGAAAAGGTGTCGAACGGTGTAATAAGATGGTTCCTGTGCATGTTTTGCAAACTGATCATGATATACTGTGTCTAGCATTTCCTTAAATTATCTCCAAAAATTTTCTACCTGTACAAAACATAGCCCCGTCCAAGTTACCCCTTCTCCCCGTCTTACTTTTCGTTCGGCCCGTCCTGGTGATGGGCCGATATCGAGGCATTTCCCAGGCGTGGTTGTGTAATTCATTTAAACAATATATTTGTATAATATGGAGTAAGAAATAAAGTGAAAGTTTCTGCAATTTTTCCTCGAAATTTTTCTTTATCATTGCATAGAGCTCGTCGAGATACGCTTAAAAATGCCTTTATGTTCGCCCTTTGCCCATCTCCCAATGATTCTCGAGATATCTGGCCTCGAAATTTTCGTCCCTCCCCCTCGAAATAAAATCCGGTATACGTGCCCACTTGGGATTGTGGGTCATTGAGGATGTGAAAGGAGCGGACTAGGAAAAAGCTACCTTTTATACCTAAAGTCGCAAAATCTGTTAAAAATCAGACTTTTTCTTAGCAACGCAAGAAATCGAAGTATATTTTGCGGCATGCCGATCGAAATAAAGCATCGAACCAAAAAACGATTAAAAAAAGCAGCAAGTTAGCTATACCGTACATAGGTATGGGTAATTACATGGAGTAACTAAGAGCGGCTTCGCAAGTCAATTGAATGAAATCGCAAACATCGATGCATTCAGAGAAATTGTTGGTTTAAAGCAATAGGAAACGCGTAAGCTTACGTGAAACGGACTACGTGTACATAGGTACACTTGCATGCCCGCAACGATTGTGTGCACTAATCACCTGACGCCAGGTTTGCTCGCTTTAATGATTTTGATAACAAAATAAAACACCTTCACGTACAGTTGCAGCAATCGTGATACGAAGTAAGTCGGCGTTGCAACTTTCAAGCCATTTCCAAAAAGTTTACATTTTAGATTTATGTTTACACACTCTTATGCGAAGCATTGAAAACTATTTAAAGAAGGTTACACTTTTTCGGAGGCCGCAAAATATACTTCGAGTTTTTGAGTTGCTTAGAAAAAGTCTGATTTTAGATTTTGCGACTTTAGGTATATACATATGTATATATCTTTTTCCCGTTCCCCTCCTTTTACATCCTTAATAATCCACAATCCCAAGTATATTCGTCTTGTTTTTTTCCATCGGAGCATTTTTCTTCGCTAGTACCCTACTTTTATTTAGCATTATTTGAGTAAATCAGTCAGTAAACACGTACGGTAACATGCCACAATAATGACAGCAGTACAGGAAGGCGGAAAAAAATTTCATCCTGGACATCAGCATTATCCTTTTTAAACAAGACGGCCTTACCTCATTAAAACTGATCAAAGGCTTTTAGCGTAAACATTTCGCAACTATTGGGTGTAAGGAACACTTAAGCCTGGTTTATACTTCACGCGTCGCGCCGAACTTGCGAAATATCGCAGTCGCAGGACAGGCACCTATCTGTGGGGGAATGGGGCGTTCGGACCCCCTCCCCCTCAAATTCAGAAAAATCTGAAAAATAAGACTTGTTAAACGTTATTTTGTGCTATTTTTGGGCTTAGTACCCCTAAAAATTGATGTTGGTTCCACCAAAATAGCACGGCCAGCTACGCGCCTGTCGCAGAATGGAACATTGCACGCGAATTCGATTCATACTAATGCGCGAATAATCGTTCGCGCGAATCGCAGGATTATACGTGATGCGATTTTTCGGTCTATACTCCTGCGAAGTTAGCATCGCTTAACAATTCGCTCAGGCGAGAAATTTAGTCGTGCGATAAATCGCATTTCCGTTTATACGTCATCGCGCTCACCTGCGCGAAAAATGCCAAATATTTCTAATTTTAGTAATGAATTGACGTCCGACGCGTATTCGCAAAATTGGGCTTTGAAGCGAACTCGCGTCCTTTTTTGCGCTCATTTTCAATTGAACTGTCAAATTTGGCATGTGCGCCGCTGATCGACGCAGGTCGACATGCATGCGCGGCGCATAATACGAATCTGATTGTACGTACGGTAGTACGTGCTTCCAAAAATTTCGTATACACGCGTATTTCTTTCCTCGCAGGGATAAAAATTTATTAATTTTTTCTCTGTACAATTAAGCAATTACGTCATTATTTTATCTAAAAAATGGAAAATAAAAGAAAAAAATATTAAAATATAAAAAACTCATGAAATTTTTTTAAACCTCTAGTCATGAAGAATCGTAACACATTTGAAAAATGTAAATTAAGAGTTGAAAAATAATTTAACAGATTAATTAATGCATGAATCAAAAAGTAATAAAAAAATAATTAATAATCAGTTGAGAAAATAATAATTTTTTCAATTAAAAGTAATGGAAATACCCTAATTTTAGCGGGTAGATAAATTAATTTACAGCAAAACAAAATATTAAGAAGTTAATTCGTGTCATTTACTTCAAAATTACCGCCTGGACAAAAGAAATGTTTTATACTAACTAAATAAACACGGGATTTGATTTTTTGACAAATGTTTCAAAATATTTATGCCATTCGCAAACAATTACCATTTACACGCATGCGCGCACGACCATAAATACGTACCTACTCGATCATTTATCTCGTGCAACAATGTTTTGAATTTATAACGAGGTCCGGCGAGGACGAAAATGAGCAAAAATATGCGCGGTAAAAAAATCGTGCGATAGTTCGCAAGAATCAAAGAAAAAAATTGCAAGATTTCTCGCAGGATAATCGAGTTAGCGAGAAATCGCGGCAAGTATAAATCGAACACGCGATGCGACGAATTTTGACGATTATCGCACGATTTTTAGCAGGAAGTATAAACGGACGGCGCGATGCGTCAATTCGCACGATTTTCGCACTATTTTTAGAAAAAAAACACGCAATTTCATTCTGCGAAGCGATCTTGCTTGGAGTATAAATACGGCTTTACGCTCAGATTTGTTATGCTGACGTTACATGAAACATTTTAAAAATAAATTGAGCTTATGCAACGCTCCGGAACTCAATACAATTTTCAGTGTTAACTTTACGTAACTACTGGATGTAAAGAAAACAGACAGTCAGTTTCTTAATTCTGACCTTACGGAACCTAAAAATTCACGTTTTTCAACGCTCTGGAAGTAAAATAAATGTGTAGTGTAACTACACATTAACAATAAATGCATAGTGAAAACTTTACACAACTACTGGGTGTAGGGAAAAACAGTCAGATTCGTAATCCTTACTTTACGTAGAACATTTAAGCTTCCGTGAGGCTCTAGAACTAGAGTTAATTCGTAGTGTTAATTTTACGCAACAAGAGAGTGTAAAGAAGATTTTAGTCAGATCTGTAATTATGATATTACACTGATATTACGATCTACATTTATGAAAAAATTAAGTCCTTACAATGGCCTGAAGACAAATGGATATTAAACGTAAACCACTTTACACCGCCGATGAATGTAAACAAACGCTCCCAACTGGCGTATCATATTTGATTCCTGGTACATTTCTAGACTTGAGATCATGTTCAGACTCATAGCCGGAGAAATTGGCTGAAAAAAGCAAGACAGAAACACATTTAACACACCCAATCTTTGACTTTACACCTCCCGAAAAAGCTAAATATTGATGTGCATAAACGCTATTTGCTGTGACGTGCACCCCTTCGACAGTACTTTATTTTTTTCTATTCGACCTATCTCGACTTCTAAACGGAGAAAGGGACGAACAAAAAACCGACAAAAACACATTGCCCACCATTTATTACATTGCAAACTTTAAGAATCTGAATCTAACTCCCCATTGAGTGTAAAGAAATTTGGTTTGGGCCAGTTTGTAGCCTTTGAATTGTAGTTCGTTTGTATGTGGAAAACTTGCCTTTGAATTGTAGTTCGTTTGTATGTGGAAAACTTATGTTGCGCAAAATATTCGACATACTATTTACCAATCAAAATAGGGGGAAAACGTGTTTTTTTGCCCATTTCACACCCCTGATTTCGAACTTTACACCAATATAAATAAATCAATATTGCGTTTTCTAAACGCGGTTTGCTACGACGTGTAGCCCTTACAAGGTATTTTATTTTCTTTTATTTAATTTATCCCGAGTTATAAGCGGAAAGCGGTGGAGTTGGCGCAGAATTCTTAGGGACAAAATCTGTTTTTTTACACTATCCACGCGAGTGTAAAGCTTAAAACCCCTAAATTAATTCCGTATTGAGTCTAAAAAAGTTTGCCGGCAAGCAGAAAGTACCGTATAAACCATAGTACATTTCTATCAGAAAAAATCTCTTAGGACTCACAACCGGAGTTGTTGGCAGACGTAAAGAAGTCGTAAACTCGACCAAAATACGTTTTTTCACCCCCAGATTTTCGCACTCTTTGCACTCTCAATCGAGAACTGATGTGAAATTTGAGAAACAAAAAAGCCTTATCTGGAGAATTCTTTCTTCTACAACTCTATGCGATTAAATTGTGTGAATCATTTATACTGACTTGTCTACAAGCCTTGGAAAAAAGTGACAAAACTTGTTATATGTTATAACGTTATGCCAAAACTTTACACTTTCTTTGCACAGTTAGTGCTGAATGTAGAGAACAAAAATATCACCGGCAGCGAATTTTTCTATTATCCGTCTTTAAAAAAATCACACCTCCCAAATGTTCCCGTTATAGTAGTAGGGGGTGCACGGTGTTAGGTATACCTGCATATTATAGGTACGCGCTAACGCGCTACCTATCATTGTCCGACCAACCTCGCCTAAAATTTCGAGCCAACCATCTGCGCTCTCCGCCGAACTTTGGGTGCTAATAATGTTATTACTACCATAAATGTTAAATACGAATGAATTAACTACGAGTTTTAGTATCTACTGATTACAGAATACAAAAAATTTAAAAAATTATTTTTTTATTGTCAAATTTTGGCTTCGACGCATTTTTCTGATCATCGTGCTATATGCATAGGTAGGCGGCACCAAAGTTCTGGGGGGTGCAAGATTTTTTCAAAGGTCAACAAATGGCGTTAAAAGTGGTGGTATGGCGAAAAACACCATTTTTCAACGTTTCTCATCGAGCACTATCCATTGGCATCAAAAAGTTGCGGAAAAAACGAAAAAATTTCAAAAACTGAAATCTGAGGGGGTATTTTGGTTTCTTGGGGGGGGGGTGCATAACCCCCAAGCCCAGGTATGGCTCTATGTGATAAAAATTTCGGCGATTTTTCTTATTCATTGTCAAAAATGACTATCAGACTTTTCAACCGGCTGAGCCATTTCTAACGGCGTTCCCTTATTTTACCGCCTTTTACGAGATGTGTAGTTTATTTGGTCTCTTTTTTCGATGCCGTCGCGTCCATATATAAATAACGCTCGTTCGTTATAAATGCGTATATGCGCAATATTGTCTTAAATTGATTGAAATTTCTCGGATTTTCATTCACGTCGAAAAAATCTTAGTTTCTAAATTTATTCGAATGGACCTTAATTCAAAGTTATAAAATACTTTAAAAATATAGTTTTGCGAGCCCGCAAAGTCAAACGAAATATATTTACGACGAAAATTCGGAGGAGACGACAAATGGCTGCCGGGCTCGAGTGATCGGGGCGCAGGAAGTTTATCGAGATCCGCGTCAAGAAAGATTGAGAAATTTGCAGAAAAGTTCACACTCCTTCATCGTAAGCCAATCGACGTATGACGTAAAATAAAAAAAATTTGATTATTTAAACGCGAATTATTTATTAAGGTAGTAAATAAATTTTGAAAAAATAATTTTATTAGATATTCATTAACGTCCGAAACGAAAATTTTAATCAATACGTAGGTAAATAATTATTATAGATGGAACGGATTCGGGTTGTTTCGAATATCTGGTCCGGGTCCGATACGGAAGATACGAATTAGACAGACCACTAAATTATATGTACGTTTGTTTCTCTATCAATCTAATTTACGAATGTGGAAAGTTCAAAAAAAACGAGCTACGTTCAGCTCGGTCATCTCGGAACTGTGGTAAAAGTACAGATTTACTACGTACGAAAACATCTGGAAGCTAGAAACGGTGATTTGTAAAAGGAATAAAATCTAAAAAAATGTGCAGAAACGAAAGCCGCATTACGTTATGATCCTAAATGGTGGTGCATTAGCCTTATCTAAGAAAAAAGCTAAAAAAACGACTTTGAAAGAATTTATTTTCCCTTTACCCGTTATTTTTTGCAAGAAAAATTTACGGGGTCCGGGTGTCGAAAAAAATCAATATCGGGTCCGGCTCCAAATAAACCGTGTAACAACGGATCCGGCTACCCGTTGCATCCCTATTAAATATGTTTAAGTAATTAACTATTAGTTATTAATGATAAAATTCGATTTTTTTATTTTGTTTTTTATATTTCTTTTATTCTTAATCTTTTTAGATATTGATTCCTTTACTTAAAAAATCCAAATCTAATTTTAAGTTAGGACTTCAATTGAAATTACTTTAATTTTTCAAATTAATTATCAATTTTATTATTGTTATTAATATTATTATTAAAATTTTATTACTTAGAGTACTTACTTCATTTTCACTCGTTACTTTATTTTATATACGTAACTTAATTAATAAATTCGTTTTATTCTTTTGAATTATCCGATCGTTTTTTACCCCTCGCAGCCAGAAGTGGAGAAGCTAAGCTTCAAGGATAAGATGAAGTTATTCGCTAAAGAAGTCGGAGACGCGACGCCGAAAACTAGGCTCAAAACTTCGAGCGCCCAACGCGAAATCGAAACCGGCATGCAATAATTAATTATGCAATTAATCGATTAAACTATTTTCTTTCGCATTGAGCATTGTAAGCGTACGCGCGATGCCTCTAAATTTTAAGAGGCGGTTTGCGGCTATTTTTACAGGAGGAGGGGGTAAACGACCTCTAATTTTTGGCCAAAAAACACCTAAAAACGGCCAAAAATCACAAATTTTTCCAAAATCGGGGAGGGGGAATCAAAAGTATTCCGACTTCGAGGGATGTGGGACGACCAACTTTGGGTGGGGATCGACCCCCCTCCCGTTACGCGTCTGACTATAAGCGCTTTAACTGCATCGTATACGTATCATCTCTTGGCTAGCTAATTAATGAAGCATTGATTAATTTTACAACTGATTTCTTCACTTAACGCCACGAGCTAAAGATCCAGCTTACTGTAGCGCTGTCTCTAATTCACTAATGTTATAAATAAATATGTAAGCTATGAATTTAATTAGCGAATGAAAACCCTAATCGCGGCTTCCGTTTTTATGCACGCAACGTAAAATTCCTACTTTGTTGGCGAGGGCGTACTGTTATTAGGAACAGGGATACGCATATAATGCGCACATTAGGTAAAATTCCATTCTCAGTAGAAAGTATGTAGCTCGGCTTGATTTTTTTACAGTATGTGAGGCTGTATAACTTATTGTACGTAATCTTTTGGCCGATGAAGCGGATAGCAATTATATCGAGCTATAGTAATCCAGACCGTTGCTATTCGGTGTAACGTATGTTCAAATTGGGTTTAAAGTTGATGTTTCTGGGAACAGCATCCGTGCTGTTACTGCGGCGTACTCTCTTATAAAACGTGTATATCCAAAATACGAGCCTTCGCGCGCGCGTTCATTTTTTTGTATTTTTTATTTTCGTGCTTCTTTCTGACTTCAGTGCATAAACACGTATGTCTATAACGTTTGATAACAATCGAGATATTTTATCCTATTTTTCGACATCGTTTTCCACTGCGTTTTCCTGTAAAATTCTAATATTTTCAGAGCGCGCGTTTTATGTTGTGCGTATTTTTTGATTGTTTCTATAGCTACGCTTACGTTATTGTACCTATTTCTAACGTTTTGACGGATAGAATAAGAAAAATTTCAAAATTTTTTGGATTAATTTGTTTTTCAAATATTTTTGACCAAATTCTTTTAGAAATTTTGGGCCTTACGCGATTTTGATCGGATGAATTATATAATTATCATAATGTTTTAGCAAACTTTCTCTTTAAATTTTATTATATTTTCTAGTTTACGTCTAATTTTTCTGCATTACTACTTTTTTATTTGTTTTTTCCAAACGTACAATGCATTATCGGATCAGCGCCTTTTGACTAAGATATCTCGACATTCTTTCTTTACGTATTAGAACTTTTTTTGTACATTTCCATTGTTTCTTTTAATATGTAAATTTTAGGCAAAATTCATGTCGCGTGATAATTTTAACATCCGAATGATCCGCGATAGGATTTTTCTTTCCTTCGCAACACCGATTTATTTTATAATTAAGTGCGAATTCGAATTTAATGATATGGTTTTTAATATTCTAAAAATTTAAAACAATGGAAATTTTTGAACATTATAAGAAAATTAGATTTAAAGTAGATCGTAAGAAAATGAGATTCGAGCGTAATCGAACATATTAAACTACCTACTGGGACTTTGGAAACCCGTATTTAGCAGATCTCCGAAAACTGGCCTCCAAAATCACATTTTTTGCAAACAAGTCTGTTTTCAACTTTTGCCGAATGAGCTCGAAAGAAAACATCACGAAATGAAGATCGTGCTCCTCTATCATCAATTATTGACCCTTTTTTACCGTAGAAGATTTGTTAAGCATTCGAATTTTGACCTGGCCGTTTCGGGGTCATTACTGTAACAGTCTCGCATGTAAACTTTGATTTTAAGCATTCTCTTTATATAAATGTTTCGAAGCATTAAGCTTACTTCGTTTTTATCTCCATTTCCTTGAATTTCCAACTCGTAGACGAGCGTATGTTCTACAGCCCTTCTGCGTAAAACAAAACAATGAAACTGATGAAAATAAATGAATTTTACAATGATGTACTTTCTCTAAACCCTCCAATTACATTAATTTTGAAATATTATAAAGATTATATAAGTTGACTTCCAGTAAAGTTACGAATTGGCTAGTAGAAGGAAGACCTTGAATGTATGTAGGGCAGATGGGTCTTTTTCTTGAGTAACGAGTCCAGGGTTTGCCGCAGGAGACTTTATTTGAGAATTCTTTCATTCGACAGATATACATAGTTTAACCGACGAATTCTTTGTACGATTATAATGTATGGGTACAAGTTCGATCTCAAGTTAGAATCGTGGCTTTTTTGAAATTTATTTCTCCTATTTTTATTTAACTAAATCAAAATATGACTATATGTAAAGTTGAATTTATGGATTTTTTTCTAGAGTTCATGTTTTACTCTAAGGAGAGCTCGTTAAATTTGTCTTCTGCTCGTTTGATTTTGAAAGTTCTTCGTGTAAATTTTTTTAATCGAATAACTTTCGCGTATCTGCGCTTCGTTCGTGCCTATTGGTGATATGCATTTTAACGTTATTATGAAGCTGCTATCGTTATACTGTCTTCGTTCTACTTAAACAAGACTGATTCGTTTGCATTATATATGCATTTTGTTCGTTTACGCGTCTAACTACTTAAAAGTTCCATTTTTCGCCTTTTTACTGTATCATACTACATATAATACAGCAAACTCGTTAATGTTGTGACGAATTTTCTAATAAACATTTGTTTTCGGTTGAGAATTATCTGCGGAATATCATTCATTTTATACAACGGAAGCCTTCCCAAAGATTCTATATACATGTCTGCATACGTGTAACGGGGAATGGGTAGGATCCCTCCCACTCAAAGTCGGACGTCCTCTCCCCCCCCCGAAGCCAGAAAATTTTTGATCTCTGCTACCTTTTTGAAAAAATTGAATTTTTTGGCCGTATTTAGGCGTTTTTCGGTCGTTTTCAGCCAAAAATTGGAAGTAAATACCCCACCCCCATAAAAATGGCCGGGACCCCCTACCCCCCTCAAAAAAAATTTCGATTCGTTACCTTTATGCATATTTGATACGTAGTGGGGACACGACAGATAGTGAATTTTAGTGTATTGGGGTTAGGGTAGTTCACCATAGTTTATTTGGAATCTGACAACCCAGTTCAGTTTTATTCGATTTGGGGTATCCAAATTACCCGATCGGGTTCGGGTAGTTTAGTAAACATATACGCAAAATAAACTAATATATGGGGTAATATGTAATATAATATATTAAACCAATATATATAATCCATAAACATATGGAGGCTTGGTAGCACACCTGGGCGTGGGGTATGCACCCCCTAGAAACCAAAATAACCCCCCTGAAATCAATATACCTTCCAGAATTCGATTTTTAAAATTTTTTGTTTTTATTCGCAATCTTTTGATGCCAATGGATAGTGCTCGATGATAAACGTGTGTTTTTTCGCCATACTACCATTTTTAAGGCCTTTTTTGACCTTTAAAAAATCTTGCACCCCTCCAGAATTTTGGTGCTGCCCACGTATGCTTGAGTCTTTTGTGACCATCAGTAAAAAAATATAAAATTTTATGAGGACAGGTACGTACTCGTATGTAGCTTAAAATTAAACAAAAAATGTGTGAAAAGATACTCTTGAGCAGTAAAAAGGTAGCTTTCGTGCTCTAATCTTTATACCTACCACATATTTAGGGTTATTGAAGTGGATAAAGTTACATAATTTTAGGTCTTCAATCCCATCTGACCCGTAGCCTGGGCTGACTCCCAAACCATCCATCTTGTGCGACTATGGTGCCTTCTATTTCTTGGGTGCCAAAATTTGTTTTACGACTTTTAGTACTGCACTTCAGCAATTTCTGGGTCTCTGACAATAAAAAGGGCGATAATTTGTCAATACAGCGCGAAGCGCGGGAAAATTTTTTTAGATAGCATTTTCAATTTGAATTGAGGTTTTTTGATCGCAGATACATCAGAAAATTGAATTGGCCAAAGCGCAATACAATTTTGCCATTCTCATCATCTGAAACAAAATTTTAAGGTTTTGTAGGGACGAATATGGTATAAAAACTCACAAAGTGACTTACTTAAGCTGCGCGTCACATATCGCTCAAATGTTCTGTGCTGCCATTGCAGTATCTTTTATCGATCGAGTCTCTCATTGAGCGTTTTTCTCATTCAATGGTATATTTTACATATATTTTTAACAAAATAATTATATTTTTAGGCAATTTTTTAATTTTTTACTAGTAGCCTTGATTTAATTAATTCGCTAAAATGTAGGGGCTTACGCAGGGTTTTACTGAAGGGGATCCATAAATTTGTGACCCTATAATTTGGAATTTGTTTGGCGGTACGCAAAATAAATTTCATTTTCTTACGTATCCGGACATGTTCTAATTCATTAAGCTCATAAAATTAAAATATGAATCATACGACGCGAAACGCAAAAATTATGAGGGTTTTCTAATAAAAAGATGCTAATTTTCATTATTTCCCATGCATTATCTTATTATTCCAAAATTATTTTTGCGCTAAGGGGGTCGCCTCGCCCTGCGTAAACGCATGCATTATATGTATATGCCAAAAACATTGCCAAAGCTGTGCCTAGGATCATTTTGAGATAAGAGCCAATAATTATTTCAACTGCAAAGTTTGCTCAGTTTGTCCTGTGTGAATAAATCGCTTGCTCACTGGCCAAAAAGCTGCTATTTATAAAGTTTAATGTGATAGAAACAAATTGTAAGAATGAATAACGAAGCATTTTTTAGAGCGAAATTTTATTTGACAATCATTTTGTGAGAAAAAAACTTCAAAATTTAACGTGGAGAGATTGAAAAAAACCTGCGCGAAGCGCCGAATTGACATAAAATTAAGGTGTTTTAGTGCTTAAGAATACCCTAATAAACCCGAATAAATTGTAAAAGCATTTGGACTCGGGTAGTCAAAATAAATTTATTCGGGATCGGGTAGTCGAGTTCAGTTTATTCGGGTTCGGGTCGGGTCCTGAAGTACTAGAGTATTTGGGTTCGGGTAGGTAACCATACGTGGGCAGCAAGAAAATTCTGGGGGGGTGCAAAATTTTTCAAAGGTCAAAAAATGGCCTTAACAATGGTGTGGTGGAATGGCGAAAACACCATTTTTCAATGTTTCTTATCGAGCACTATCCATTGGCATCAAAAAATTGCGATCAAGGCACTTGAAAATTTACATTAAAATTGTATGAAAATGCGAGAAATTTTAGCCTGAAAAGGAGTAGCTAAAAAGAAAGTTTTCAAGCTGGTCTACAATCGTTTATTTTTGCTTTTCATATGCGAACAGGTTGCGTAGACCATATTTATTTCCAAATCGGTTAAATCAGGCTGCACAAAATTCTTTACAGTAAGAAGGACGCGTTTTTGATACGAATACTTTCCATCCCCCTTATAAATGTAAATTCTTCATCGGATACCTTTTGATCAAATTTAAGACGCTTATGGCACTCAAAAATTTGCTGTCTCTCTGAACCCTTAGCGAGGATAAAACCCGTCCATGCACTTGATAAAAGTAAATGTTGTTATGCATATTATTTTTGACAGAATCTTTTTGATCGAGTACAATGCGTTGCAATTGCACGTGGGAAGGGATGCGCGTGTGAGAGGTATTCTTTCGCTTAAGACTCCAAAAATTATATGTGTCGAGCGATTTGGGCCCAAAATGGCGTCTTTTTCAGTCATTTTTAAATCTTACCTTGTAAACGCAATTCGCAAAAAACCTGTGGGTTTCACCCCCTCCCGTTGACTACAGTTTTGAATTTTATCCCTCCCTGACTATGTGCTTCTTTTATGGGACTTATTGCGCGACCTTTACTCAGTTGCCCTCCACACAATAGTACACGCAATCCCTGGACCCTCAGTGAAAAGTATAAGCAGGTCAGACGCATGAGAGGATTCAGATCCCTATAGAATCAAACCCTCAGTGGACCCCGGAACAAAATTTTTAATGTGATGATCTTTTTTATCGCAATCTTTTTATGCTTATGGATGTATAGAGCTTGATGAGATACCTTCAAAAACAGACCATCAATTTTTAACTTCACTTATTTTAACCTCTAACTCTTGAATCTCCTAAATTTAAATTATGTTCATGTGATGATGATATGGTAAATGGCCAAATGGTATGTTTTCTGTAGCGAAGATATTCCACGCTCTATCGACTCCTTCTTTTATTTTCAAATCGCTGAAATCGATTTAGAGCAAATGGCTTGGAAATTATGTTGCTTTAATCGCAAGTTTCTCACACAATATGTACGTTAGATCCATTTGATAAGATCTTTTAATTTGAGTTTCAGTCATTTTTTTCTCATGTTGCAAATCGGAATTGAGGCGTCTCGCAGAAATGCTACGTTTGATGTGCAAAAAAGCTTGTGCCTTTCAAAAGCCGATTTGAGCCGGAAGGGATCAGTTGACGAACCTATTATTGATCTAGTCGAATTAATAAATAGCTCTAGTGATTATTTTACAACTTCTTCGTGCTCCGGCCGATTAACTATAATTTCCAATGAAAATTCGAGGTTAATTTTTGTTGTCCGAGACTAAACCATAACTAACCTACATGTTACTGCAAATCCAATCTATATCAGTATATTCTTTTTATTTTCTGGCAATTTCCCGATTTATTAATCGTTTTTGTTTACCTCTATTTTTAGTATATATCTTCAAAACTTTCTAGTCTTTCTAAGTTGTTTGAACTAAAAGCTGGTGTAAAGCACGATTTTCTCATTCCCTTATATATGTTCTTTGCTTTTAAGGAGAGAATGAATTTTCAAAAATTAATGTTCTCGTACCTTAATTAAACTGCATCGCAGCCCTTAGAAATAACAAAATTGAATAAGCTCTTATCACACTTTCTAACTTTAGATAGCTGACAACAGTGTGTGCTTGTAGTCGTTGTTGTATATAATAAGAAATCTAGCGTGTGAAACGGGTCTGGTCGGACCCATACATGGGCAGTAATTAAATTCTGAGGGTTTGATGGGACGAAATAGCCAAAAAATAGCACAGAAATTAAATCGAGGGTGTATCGATTTCGGGTGAGTAGTATACCCTGCGTCCTAGGTCCTTATCTTATAGCGTTGTAGTGTTATAAGATAGGCAGATCTGCTCCCTGGCCCAAAATCGAGGTTGCGCGAGGAGCAAAGGGCGGGACATGCCCGAGCACGCCCAAGGAGCCATCCGGTCAGCCAGGAGGGTCAGGGGCGCCGATCATTGGGAGGGGGATGAAATCTCCTAGGGAGAATTTTCCCATGGGTAAAAATCTGAAGGGGATTTACCTCGAGAGCTAGTGGTCGGACCGGGCTCCAAATTTTCAGGGTAGGATGAACACCTTATTAGCAGACTATTACAAAAATTTTGATGGAGCACCTACAGTATACCAGCATTAGTTTACACTTTTGCATAAATCGAGAACCAATGGCCGGATTTTGTTCAAATATTCAGGATATGATGTATATAGGTGAGGCACGCGGCGCACGAAGTTTAGCGCGCAGACTACAGTATACCACTTTACTTTAAACTTTATCATATAGCACTGTATCTCAAGAACTATAAAGGCGGATTTAGCTCAAACTTTCAGGAGAGGATATGTAAATTGTTGCTGCGCTATGTACAAAATTTTAGCGCGCAGGCTACAGTATACCAGTTCACTTTACACTTTCTCGTATAGCACTCTATTCTAAGAATCACCGGCCAGATTTTGTTCAAATTTTCAGGATATGATGTATAAACCTTAGTTGTGCTATGTGCAGAATTTTAGCGCGCAGTCTATAGTATACCAGTTTACTTTACACTTTATCATATTCCAAGAATCCTGTGGATCTTGTTCAAATTTTCAGAATATGACGTATAAACCTAAGTTGTGCTATGTACAGAAGTTTAGTGCGCAGTCTACAGTATACCAGTTTACTTTACACTTTCTCATATAGCACTATATTCCAGGAACACCAGCCGGATATTGTTCAAATTTTCAGAATATGACGTATAAACCTTAGCTGTGCTATGTACACAATTTTAGAGCGCAACATACAGTATACTAATTTACTTTACACTTTCTCGCATAGCACTATATTCCCAGAACCGCAAGCCGGATTTTGTTCAAATTTCCAGGATATCATATATTATTCTTAGCTCTCCTATGTACAAAATTTTAGCACACGACCTACTATATGCTGATTTTTGTTTGCATTGTCTTTACAATGCTTGATTTTTAGCAGTACCTGTCTAATGATGCCATTAGGGATTATTTTTGCCTAAAAAATGAACCACTAATATGAGCAAACATTGCTCAAATTTGATTATCATGCCATTTTGAGCTCTCAAAGTTTATCAGAAAACACATGAAAAAGGCCCGATCTTTGCCTGCTGTTCAACTTGTGGAAATTTTTAAACTCTGAGCTGAGGTTTACTTCACAGACCTCCACACAAAATTCATTAATGAACACCTAACTTCATCCATGTCATCAGTATTGATCTAAAATTAGCAAAGTTTGAATAATTTTGCAGAGTTTGGAAATTTTTTGAAAAGTTTAGAAATTTTTTTGTAAATTTTGGAAATTTTTTGTAAAGCTTGGAATTTTTTTTGCAGAGTTCGGAACTAATTTTGCGTGCTTAAGCATAAGAATTTTGCAGAGTTTGGAAAATTTTTTGTAAAGTTTGGAAATTTTTTTGTAAAGTTTGGAAAATTTTTTGTAAAGTTTGGAAAATTTCTTGTAAAGTAATTTGGCATTGCTCAAGCATTGTTGAGACTATTTTATAGGCTATATGCACCTCATGCTTGTGTTTTGCAACTGTAAGAATCATTTTTCCGCTTGTAAGCGAAAAGGTTACATTTCTAAATTTGTATACTAAACCAGGAAACAATTCTACTTCATTCCTGCATTTCCCATTTACCAACTCAAAATTTACTGATTAATACGATACCTAAATAAGCAGAACCCACAAATAGGTGGCATTTGCTGATTTCAGAGTTTATAAAAATAATTTTTTACGTGATTGAGAAAAAATTTTTTTCAGTGATTTCAGTGATTCGAATTGAGGAAATACGGTATAATAAGCACAAAGTTGGCATAAAAGTTAAGACTCATTTCAGCAAAATTTGATATGTCTTGTGACTTAAGTAAACGATGCGTAAGGATTTCAAGATTTCTTTGACCATACGATTAAAAGCACTTAAGCTCTTCAAGTTGCGTGCCTATGGAGGTGAAGTTATTGCACATAAAGGTGACAAGCTAAAGCATAACTAGGAGACTGTGTATCTGCAAGAATAAAGATGAAAAGATGAAATAACTTAAAAGTACTGAATTTTACTTATAACCTCCTGAAATTCAACAAATTTCATGCAGAGTTTAGAAATCGTCTGATTAGAAGATTTTAGGTATGATTCATTCTTTACAATTTCTTATGTAAGCATATAATTTTATTGATTAAAATTAAAGAACAAGTGTTGTGATTTTTGTCTTATTGGTTTGATTGGAAATTGCTTTCAAGATAGTATTAGTTAAATACAATAGAAAAATAAGTGCTACACGAGTTTTGATCGTTTGTATAAGGCTCTTGAGAATTATTTTCTCAACACGCTAATAATGTTTTTGATCTAAGTGAACAAATTTTTGTATGTTTTTGTAAATTTTTTGTAAAAGTTTGGAAAAATTTTTGTAAAATTTGAAAACTTTTTGTAAAGTTTGGAAAATTTTTTGTAAAGTTTGGAAAATTTTTGCAGAGTTTGGAATTAATTTTGTGCTTAAGCATAGGACTTTTGCAGAGTTTGGAATTTTTTTTGTAAAGTTTGGAAATTTTTTTGTAAAGTTTGGAAATTTTTTTGTAAAGTTTGGAATATTTTTTGTAAGGTTTGGAATATTTTTTGTGAAAGTCGGAGCAAAACTTGTAAAATTTAGAACAAAGCTTGTAAGTCATAGGAAAAGTTTTTATAAATGTTCAGATATCTGAATTCAGCCACAATTAAAGGGTATATTTGCCCATATTGCATCAAAATCCTTGTTTTTATTGCCTAACTTAATAAGGCAAGTTCTAGAGATAAGTATACTGCTAGGCATCTGAACAGAAATTTGTATTTGTGAGGCTGCGATATCTAGCTTATTAGGAAGGTGTACCATGATATCAGCTAGTATTGCACTGTGCGCTTAAATTTTGCTTGTTAATTGATAACGATCATGATAAAGATAGCCTAAGAACACATCAAATGTGCTAGAAATACACATTGTAAACACAAAACTATTCAAATTCCACACTTTATTGTGATAGCGTGAGCTGCCGCAGGTTAGCGAACTTGTATTAAAACCTGCAACATTAAGTAAGCAATTTAGCAACAAACCAGCATCAGGCTGTATGCTTTCTGACAAGTTTGTGTTT
Organism: Mermis nigrescens; assembly: GCA_036768485.1. Taxonomy (NCBI): domain Eukaryota; kingdom Metazoa; phylum Nematoda; class Enoplea; order Mermithida; family Mermithidae; genus Mermis; species Mermis nigrescens. The sequence goes on from JAVLUZ010000003.1 coordinate 170,747, forward strand.
ATGGCATAGTTTCTCAAGGTCAAAACTTCAGGGAAGGGATACAGTCCTGAAATTCGAAAACACTAATTTCGAGTTTTAATTATTTTTTCGATTGACATATGAAAAATAATTAAAACATCCTATACAAAAGCTTATAGTGCAAGCTGCAATTCTTTTTATCGAGTTCTGACTAGTTTTGTCATCTTTGTAAGTTGAAATATAATAATTCATTGCAAATTTTGACTTAAGCTCATCCTATGCATTTGATAGGTTAAAACAGAAATGTACTACTTGGCGTGAAGGTTCGCTAAAATCGTCTAACAGTGTTTTAGCCTGAGGAAGGGGGATTCCCCATATAGAAAGCTGTGCTTTTCCTGCTGCTATGAGGCACAGCCTACCGCCTACCATTAAGCAAAATTAATCTTTTCTTGCTACAAACCATAGGGCAAACAGCAGATGATGCTAAGAATTTTTGCTGTGAGCAATAATACTGTTAAAAATAGATTGTAACACTATCAGCACCCCCTGATAGGCACATATTTGGCTCATGCAGGATAAGTAGTTGTTGTAAGCTATAGCTTTTTTGATCGGTGGGTGTAAGCCAATATGATTCCATTTCAGGCATGCAGGGCTGCTCATGTATGCAGGCATGCGCATTGTAGCCTGCTTGTGAGAAAAATAACAAAGAGAATCCTTTTTTGCAAAAACTGACCAGAGCAAATAATGCACACTGCTTTTTCTTCTTATTTAGAGCAATTTTATCTAAAACGCTTTCCCTAGCAGGCTATGTTACACAAATAGATCAACAATACCTCAGTAAATTTGATTAATTGCAACACTGAATACTGAAAATTTTGATTCTCATCATGTTATAGTTCCTAAATGCACTGAGTTCTGGGGTGCAGCTTCAAAGTATTAGTTGGATTGTGCACACAACCTAATGCTGATACATTTTGTGTGAAAATGTCAGTCAATGTTACAGGACAAGGACCATATAGCTTCACAGAAACATCTTTTGATTTCATTCAAACGCCCTATACACGACCCTTCCACGATCTTGATTTATACAATTAGTATTACACAGTATGCACTGACCAGTTTGTTACCAACTAGTATATATCAGTATACTTAAAGATAATAACAGATACACAAACTGACTATGTGAGCCAAATGAGTCAATGAGATGCATGTGTTTCTGAACAGCTTAAAATCAAAGAATGTCAATGAGTACATCATAGTGAGTATATTAAGACACAGTATTTTGTTATTTGTTGCATGTTAAGTCAGTACAGATAAGGTATGATATACGTTGGTAAGCACTATGCCCCTGCAACCCTGCCTAAAAGGCAGCCCAGCAAATCTCTACTCCCTTTGCTGATGTTTTGTTTCACAGGCCTACATAAACGCCATTTTTACATGTATTCTGCAGATAAATGCTTGTCTCTTCTTTTTAAGCATCACATTATTTCCGGGTGCCTCATAGCAGCAGGAAAAGCACAGCTTTCTATATGGGGAATCCCCCCTTCCTCAGGCTTAAACACTGTTAGACGATTTTAGCGAACCTTCACGCCAAGTAGTACATTTCTGTTTTAACCTATCAAATGCATAGGATGAGCTTAAAAGTCAAAATTTGCAATGAATTATTATATTTTCAACTTACAAAGATGACAAAACTAGTCAGAACTCGATAAAAAGAATTGCAGCTTTCTGCACTATAAGCTTTTGTATAGGATGTTTTAATTATTTTTCATATGTCAATCGCAAAAAATAATTAAAACTCGAAATTAGTGTTCTCGAATTTCAGGACTGTATCCCTTTCCCTGAAGTTTTGACCTTGGGAAACTATGCCATAAACATAAACTTGTCAGAAAGCATACAGCCTGATGCTGGTTTGTTGCTAAATTGCTTACTTAATGTTGCAGGTTTTAATACAAGTTCGCTAACTCGTGCAGCTCACGCTATCACAATAAAGTGTGGAATTTGAATAGTTTTGTGTATACAATGTGTGTATTTCTAGCACATTTGATGTGTTCTTAGGCTATCTTTATCATGATCGTTATCAATTAACAAGCAAAATTTTAAGCGCACAGTGCAATACTAGCTGATATCATGGTACACCTTCCCAATAAGCCAGATATCGCAGCCTCACAAATACAAATTTCTGTTCAGATGCCTAGCAGTATACTTATCTCTAGAACTTGCCTTATTAAGTTAGGCAATAAAAACAAGGATTTTGGATGCAATATGGGCAAATATACCCCTTTAATTGTGGCTGAATTCAGATATCTGAACATTTATAAAACTTTCCTATGACTTTTACAAGCTTTGTTCTAAATTTTACAAGTTTTGCTCCGACTTCCACAAAAAATATTCCAAACCTTACAAAAAATATTCCAAACTTTACAAAAAAATTTCCAAACTTTACAAAAAAATTTCCAAACTTTACAAAAAAATTTCCAAACTCTGCAAAAGTCCTATGCTTAAGCACACAAAATTAATTCCAAACTCTGCAAAAAATTTTCCAAACTTTACAAAAAATTTTCCAAACTTTACAAAAAAGTTTTCAAACTTTACAAAAATTTTTCCAAACTTTACAAAAAATTTACAAAAACATACAAAAATTTGTTCACTTAGATCAAAAACATTATTAGCGTGTTGAGAAAATAATTCTCAAGAGCCTTATACAAAAACGATCAAAACTCGTGTAGCACTTATTTTTCTATTGTATTTAACTAATACTATCTTGAAAGCAATTTCCAATCAAACCAATAAGACAAAAATCACAAACACTTGTTCTTTAATTTTAATCAATAAAATTATATGTTTACATAAGAAATTGTAAAGAATGAATCATACCTAAAATCTTCTAATCAGACGATTTCTAAACTCTGCATGAAATTTGTTGAATTTCAGGAGGTTATAAGTAAAAAATTCAGTACTTTTGGGTTATTTCATCTTTTCATCTTTATTCTTGCAGATACACAGTCTCCTAGTTATGCTTTAGCTTGTCACCTTTATGTGCAATAACTTCACCTCCATAGGCACGCAACTTGAACAGCTTAAGTGCTTTTTAATCGTATGGTCAAAGAAATCTTGAAATCCTTACGCATCGTTTACTTAAGTCACAAGACACATATCAAATTTTGCTGAAATGAGTCTTAACTTTTATGCCAACTTTGTGCTTATTATACCGTATTTCCTCAATTCGAATCACTGAAATCACTGAAAAAAATTTTTTCTCAATCACGTAAAAAATTATTTTTATAAACTCTGAAATCAGCAAATGCCACCTATTTGTGGGTTCTGCTTATTTAGGGTATCGTATTAATCTGTGTAAATTTTATGAGTTGGTAAATGGGAAATGCATGTACGAAGTAGAATTGTTTCCTGGTTTAGTATACAAATTTAGAAATGTAACCTTTTCGCTTTTTACAAGCGGAAAAATGATTCTTACAGTTGCAAAACACAAGCATGAGGTGCATATAGCCTATAAAATAGTCTCAACAATGCTTGAGCAATGCCAAATTACTTTACAAGAAATTTTCCAAACTTTACAAAAAATTTTCCAAACTTTACAAAAAAATTTCCAAACTTTACAAAAAATTTTCCAAACTCTGCAAAATTCTTATGCTTAAGCACGCAAAATTAGTTCCGAACTCTGCAAAAAAAATTCCAAACTTTACAAAAAAATTTCCAAAATTTACAAAAAAATTTCTAAACTTTTCAAAAAAATTTCCAAACTCTGCAAAATTATTCCAAACTTTGCTAATTTTAGATCAATACTGATGACATGGATGAAGTTAGGTGTTCATTAATGAATTTTGTGTGGAGGTCTGTGAAGTAAACCCTAGCTCAGGGTTTAAAAATTTCCACAAGTTGAACAGCAGGCAAAGATCGGCCTTTTTCATGTGTTTTCTGATAAACTTTGAGAAGCTCAAAATGGCATGATAATCAAATTTGAGCAATGTTTGCCTATACTAGTGGTTCATTTTTAGGCAAAAATAATCCCTAATGGCATCATTAGACAGGTACTGCTAAAAAATCAAGCATTGTAAAGACAATGCAAATAAAAAATCAGCATATAGTAGGTCGTGTGCTAAAATTTTGTACATAGGAGAGCTAAGAATAATATATGATATCCTGGAAATTTGAACAAAATCCGGCTTGCGGTTCTGGGAATATAGTGCTATGCGAGAAAGTGTAAAGTAAATTAGTATACTGTATGTTGCGCTCTAAAATTGTGTACATAGCACAGCTAAGGTTTATACGTCATATTCTGAAAATTTGAACAATATCCGGCTGGTGTTCCTTGGAATATAGTGCTATATGAGAAAGTGTAAAGTAAACTGGTATACTGTAGACTGCGCACTAAACTTCTGTACATAGCACAACTTAGGTTTATACGTCATATTCTGAAAATTTGAACAAGATCCGGCCGGTGATTCTTGGAATATGATAAAGTGTAAAGTAAACTGGTATACTGTAGACTGCGCGCTAAAATTCTGTACATAGCACAACTAAGGTTTATACATCATATCCTGAAAATTTGAACAAAATCTGGCCGGTGATTCTTAGAATAGAGTGCTATACGAGAAAGTGTAAAGTGAACTGGTATACTGTAGCCTGCGCGCTAAAATTTTGTACATAGCGCAGCAACAATTTATATATCCTACTCCTGAAAGTTTGAGCTAAATCCGCCTTTATAGTTCTTGAGATACAGTGCTATATGATAAAGTTTAAAGTAAAGTGGTATACTGTAGTCTGCGCGCTAAACTTCTGTGCGCAGCGTGCCTCACCTATATACATCATATCCTGAATATTTGAACAAAATCCGGCCATTGGTTCTCGATTTATGCAAAAGTGTAAACTAATGCTGGTATACTGTAGGTGCTCCATCAAAATTTTTGTAATAGTCTGCTAATAAGGTGTTCATCCTACCCTGAAAATTTGAGCCCGGTCCGACCACTAGCTCTCGAGGTAAATCCCCTTCAGATTTTTACCCATGGGAAAATTCTCCCTAGGGAGATTTCATCCCCCCTCCCAATGATCGGCGCCCCTGACCCTCCTGGCTGACCCCGGATGGCTCCTTGGGCGTGCTCGGGCATGTCCCGCCCTTTGCTCCCTCGCGCAACCTCGATTTTGGGCCAGGGAGCAGATCTGCCTATCTTATAACACTACAACGCTATAAGATAAGGACCTAGGGACGCAGGGTATACTACCACACCTGGGCGTGGGGGTTTGGGGGGTATGCACCCCCCCCAGAAACCGAAATACCCCCAGAAATCAAAATACCCCCCAGAATTCAATTTTTGAAAATTTTTTTCGTTTTTTTCGCAATTTTTTGATGCCAATGGATAGTGCTTGATGAGAAACGTCGAAAAAAGGTGTTTTTATCGCCATACCACCATTTTTAAGGCCATTTTTCGACCTTCAAAAAAATCTTGCACACCCCCCCCCCAGAATTTTCTTGCTGCCCACGTATGTATACTACTCGGGTGGTCCATACCATACATAGGCAGCGACCAAATTCTCTGGGCGGGGTCCGATGATTGTGACCCGCTAGTCCCACCATTTTGCGACCGTCTCGCTAGACCCACTGTCTCGGAAGACCCACCCGAAAAATGAAGACATACATATTACATGTGAAATGAAAAATAGTTATCAAGACGCTTAAGTGAATTCTCCAAAATTTTTTGTAATTCGAAGCTGTTGTTTATGAAAGTGCTGCATTATTTGAATGAGTGACTCAGAGAATTTTGTGTGAATAATGCGACTGTAGGTCCTTTTTTAGCCCGTTATTTAACAGCAGTGGCGGATCTAGGATTTTTCTAAGGGGGGGGGTGGTACCCATACGTGGGCAGCAAGAAAATTCTAGGGGGGGGTGCAAGATTTTTCTTGAAGGTCGAAAAATGGCCTTAAAAATGGTGGTATGGCGATAAAAACACCATTTTTCGACGTTTCTCATCAAGCACTATCCATTGGCATCAAAAAATTGCGAAAAAAACGATAAAAATTTTCAAAAATTGAATTCTGGGAGGGGGTATTTTGATTTCTGGGGGGTATTTTGGTTTCTGGGGGGTGCATACCCCCCAAACCCCCCCACGCCCAGGTGTGGTGGTACCCCTATGGGGGGGCGGAACCCTGACTTGGGCGGAAAAATTAGTTGTTACAACCCGAAAATCGCTAAAAATCGCTCAAAAATCCTTAATTTTTCGCATCTTTTTAAGCTAAATGAGGGGGGCGGCCGCCCCCCCGCCCACCCCCCTAAATCCGCCCCTGTTTAACACTTATGTTTTTGGTAAGTTTGTACGTGACAATTAAACACGAAAGTGAAACCGATTAAATTTGTGTCTTTTTCGAAAACATTAAAAGATTATAATTAATTGGAGAGAAGAGTTGAACCTGAAAAGGGCTAGTCGGAGTTTTTTTAAGCCAAACGGGCTTTTTCGACTTCACTCTTGTGTTATTCCACATGCATCCCCAACCCTACGTGCGCATGTGAACTGGCTCATACTAGTAGGAGTAGCTGCAAAAACAATAGCTATTTAGGCAATTTTTAAGTGAGGCAAGTAGGTATGTATATATCCGTTTCAAACTCATAAAAAAACAACTAGCAGTTCTAAGTATCCAAAAAGGCTATAATAGCTAGTTTTTAGAGCCCAAAAAGGGCTATATAGCTGTTTTTTCGCCAAAATGGCTATATAGAGATCAGTTTTTTGGTCGGAATAAACTACCAATTTTTCAGAGCTCAGGGGTGTAATCACACGTGGGCGTAGGGGGTTTGGGAGTATGCAACCCCCAGAAATTGGAAATCCCCCATAAATCAAAATATCCCCAGAATTCAATTTATGAAATATTTTTTTGCTTTCTTAGCGAATTTTTGATGTTATTGAATAGTGCTCGATGAGAAACGTCGAAACGTTCTGCACTCATAATATTCACTAACTGAATCGTCGCTTAAACGTTTCTGCGATTTTTTTTAAAAAAGATAAAAAGTTTCGTTATTATTAGCTTCACGGGCTAGCATAGCTGACTTCATGTAATGAGTTTAAACGAAATTAGCGCGACCGAAATTCATGGCTCGATTCGAAATCAAAATTTCTATATAGTCTTTGAAGCGATGAAATAAACTGAGCACATGAACATTAGCCCTCCTTAGTCCTATTTTTAAGAACAGATTCGGATTTATTGACAATGACCTAATTAACATATCCGATTTTTTAGTGAGAATTTGCAACATCCTTTCGGCCTGATTATTGTTGAGCCGTCTTTGTAAAATGCCTACATGCGTTTCATAATATTCATATGTGCATATCTGTACTGTTATCGGAATGCAGTGTCAACGCTTCAATATGTGTGCCTAAGTGTGCGGAAATTCCCTGATCGAAGGATACAAAGAGTACAATACCATTACAATAAAAAGCAAAAAATGCACTCTGAAATGTGTTTGACAAGAGTGAATTCCTTGGCATGAAAAATAAAAATTTATTCTTAAAAAATAATCGGCCATGGCTAGTTACTTTTCATTGCCACACACATGCACGCACGCACGTATCTTCTTTGCATGTTATAATTTGTAATGTACACAATTTCATGCAATAATATACAAAATTTATTCATTTATTGATTAAATTTAATTGATTACTCGGTTAATTGAATGTAATTATTTTTTAATTAATTATTTATATATTTGACTAAACATATATACTTGAATGAATACACTCGTTCTAACTCGTTACATGAAGTCAGCTATGTTAGTCTGTGAAGCTGATAATAACGAAACTTTTTATATTTTTCAAAAAAAATCGCAGAAACGTTTAAGCAACGATGTAATATGTATGTCTTCATTTTTTCGGGTGGGTCTTCCGAGACAGTGGGTCTAGCGGGACGGTCGCAAAATGGTGGGTCTAGCGGGACACCTCATTATGCACGTGGTGGGTCTAGCGAGACTTCCGGTGGGTCTAGCGGGACGAAAAGTGGGTCTAACGAGGACGGTGGGTCTAGCGGGACGGTGGGTCAAGCGGGACGGTGGGTCTAGCGGGACGGGACCGGGTCCGATAGCGTAAAATTGCCAAAAATAGCACCAAAAATTCAATTCAGGGGGTCTATCGATTAGGGGGTCCAGGCCTTCACCACGCAGATGTGTGGTCCATACCCCATTTTGTGGTCTGGACTGGGTTGATAGTTGAATTTATATACCTACTCGAAGAATTTGCGCTAGGTTTGCAACTTTTCTAGTCTATTAATTAACTTCACAGGGAAGAATCCGAAACTGACATCCAATCAACGGATGAAACTACGATCCACTCCGTTTCCGTTCAGAGACACAAGGCAACTTGTAAATTTTATTTGAACAGTCATAAAATGATCGATTTTGATCAATTCGTTAAATCACTGCCCAAATCGGTTGATAGTGATCAGTCGATTCGTCTCAAATTCGAGCCATTGATTTTGCACGTTAGATGTCGCGATTTAGAAAGTGCCAAAAATTTGCACGATTTGGCGTTGAGTTGCGGATTTCGAAATTCGGGCTTAACGTTCGGTGGCAAAAATTTTCACGAGAAAATCACTTTGGCTATCCGATCAACGTTAACCATGGAAACGCCGTTGGGCTTTTTATTTTGGGACGAAGCGTCGTCTAATTTTCCGAATCAATATTTTAATTTATTGCTTGAATCGGCGAAGGAAAAATTTGACCGCAATACAGTTTTGAAAGAGAAGCTCGAAAATAAAATCAGAACATTTCTGCTTCAATGATCGATTGATTGTGTATTTTATAAAATTACTTGTTTTGTGTCTCAGTTGATAAACATTCTTTTATACGAGATAAGATTCATACAATGTATTCAGTTTTATCATATTTTCTTTTGTTTTTTACTTTCATGCTTTTTTGATAGCTCACGAAATCAATTATAAACGTATTATACCCAGGGGCAGATTTAATGGGTAGGGGGCCCCATTGGCCAAAAATATTTACCGAGACAAAGAATGGATGTTATTTCCAATGATTGATTGCCGCCGTTGATCATAATTTCGCAAATTTTTTCGTCGCTTCGCGCCGGATAATACCTATTAATGACATTTATTTACTTTCTTGGTAAACTGTAAGTCATTTTTCGCTCATGGATTACATTTCGAAACAATTTCAAGTGCGGAAGCAGCTATTTCGACGTTGATTTCTTCTTTTTTCAAGAATAACTGAAAAATTTCGAGGCTCGTCGTCAACCGCTGCAAATACATGAAATCGAGCAGTAATTCAAGCTTTATTATGTCCTTCCACCTTAATTTCACAAATTTACTGGTCCTTCGCGCCGGATAAGAAATTCAATGGTTTTTTCGCACAAAATTGTCTAAAATTTCAAAAATTTCTGAAAAAAATGTGCGTCAAAAGTGATTTTAAGTAAAAGTAGACAACGTAAAACGCCGGGAAAATGCTGTTTTGCACGCAAAGAGCAAATGTTTGGACCTATTTTGAGTGTTTTTGGAAAGGTTGGGGTAGCGTCCCTCATCCCCCTTATACGAAAACGCTAGGTTCGCCACCGTATATACTGATATTTTCCCGATCTTCAAGCCGCATTGGTGCCGGAAATTTTTTGTAATTCTTTTAAAACATAATTTTGAGACTTACTATAAAAGATGAATGAAACAAAGAATTGTTAGGCTGACCCACGTGTACATACATATAAACAATTAGGTTGTACATAAATTAACTTCACTTTATTGGTGTGAATCTGTTATTTTGGCTGATTCAAGAGCTTATAAAGACAAATAAGAGCGACTAACCAACATGGGCGTGGGGACTCTGGACCATACATGGGCAAGAGCCAATTTCTGGTGAGCTGATTGGGCAAGGTTGCCAAAAATAGCACCGAGTATTTAATTCTGGGGAGGGGTCTGTCGATTTTAGAGGGAGGGGGTCCGACGGATTCTGGGGTCTTGATCATAGTTGGGCAGGGGCAGCGCCAGAATTCTGGGGGTGCGAAATTGTTCAAAGGTCAAAAATGGTGGTATGGCAAAAAGACCATTTTTCAACGTTTCTCATTGAGCACTATCCATTGGCATCAAAAAATTGCGAACAAAAAATTCAAAAATTGAATTCTGAGGGGTATTTTGGTTTCTCGGGGGGGTGCATATCCCTGCATGCTCAGGTGTGGTCCTTACCACACCTGGGTTTGGGGTATGCACCCCCACCAGAATACCCCCCCCAGAAATCAAATACCCCCAGAATTCAATTTTTGAAAATTTTTTTGGTTTTTTTCGCAATTTTTTGATGCCAATGGATAGTGCTTGATGAGAAACGTCGAAAAATGGTGTTTTTATCGCCATACCACCATTTTTTGATCTTCAAAAAATCTTGCACCCCCAGAATTTTCTTGCTGCCCACGTATGGTCCTTACCCCTAATGTCCAAGCGTGATATAGACCAGACATGCACGTGGGGGTCGGATGTATACGTGGGCAGCAAGAAAATTATGGGGGGTCAGAATGAGTAAAATTGCCAAAAATGTTACCTACTGAAAATAGAATTCTGGGGAGGATTTTCAACTCACGGGGTAAGGTATAAACTTCCTCACGCCCATATGTTGTTGGAGTCTGTACCATAGATGTACAACGTGGCATATCTTAAAGGTCAGCCAGTCTGGAAGGGGTTCAAAAATTGCGCTTTTGGGCCGAAATGGCCTCAAAAACTGATGGCACTAAAATAGCTTAAGTATGTATGTTATGTAAATCTTGCTGGCTGCCTTGGCGATACCTACATACATACTTTCGACAGCCAGCAATATTCTACCTAGCTTACCTAAATGTCTAGGTTAAGCTCAGCGCTGGTCTGGTCGTTAGCGACACAACGTACATATGTACATACATGCATAAGGCTGCGATCCAACCAAATGACTGGGTACGGCTTCCATCTCAGTCCTAATTGTTGACTCAAAATTCGAGTTTTTTTATAGTATTGTATTCGAACGTCGCGGAAACTCCTCAAATTGAGAGAATTACGAAAGGTGAATCTTTTCCGTATTTCCTTTCGTGTCGAAATTCAATTACCCATTTCTATACTCAAAACTATTAAAAATATTACTATATCTTTATGCTTGGATGGCTGGCCGGCTTAGAGTTCTTAGTTGTTAGAAAAAAGTTCACGAGTGTTTTTAGGAACCTAAACCTTTCGAGTCTGGTTGACATTCGAAAACAAGTTAAAGCGGAAGATACGGGAAACCAGTGCGGGTAAAATTTTGCTCGTGTAGCGGAAGGTATGCGGCGCCGCCCGTCACTGTAGGTACGGTTATCGCCGGTCGTTCTCGCTTACCGACAACTAGCGAAATAACTTACAACGTGCATCAGATGACATGGAAAGCCATCATGCTGGTTAGCTGATTTCCTACTTTCGAATCACCTTTCCGTAAAAAAAGTCAGGAACCTTGACACAGACTATAGGCAGCTAAGCCCTAAAAGCATAAGCGGGCAGTGCTTGAATTCTGGGGGTTGCAAGATTTTTCAAGGTCAGAAATAGTGGTATGGGCGAAAGAAACACCATTCTTCAACGTTTCTCATCGAGCACTATCCATTGGCACCAAAAAATTTCAAAAATTAAATCCTAGGGGGAGGGTATTTCGGTTTCTTTGGAAATTCGGCCTTCTGGGGGTGCATACCCCATGCCCACGCGTGCTTAAGAGTCTCAAGCTGACTAACTTGACCTAAACCCGAAAAATGCGCTATACATATATACACTAGCAAAGAAAAATGCTCCGATGGAACAAAAAAGGGGAATATACTTGGGATTGTGAATTATCGAGGATGTAAAAGGAGGGGACTAGGAATCTACCTATGTTATATGCCAAAAATCGCAAAATATGTTAAAAATCAGACTTTCTCTAAACAATGCAAAAAATCGAAGTATATTCTGCGGTCTCTGAAAAAACGTATTATTTTAAAATAATTTTCTCTGATTGACATAATATCTTAAAAGCATATTACGTAATGCAACTTTTTGCAGACTTCATTCAACTTTGAGTTGCTTAATAATGTGACTGAAAGTGAAATGCTGTTAACAAATCATAATTAAGTTGTTCGTATTTCATTATTACTAAGCATGTCACTTAGCAGATACAGCCATTCTAAGTGTAAAAGTGCAAGCAATATTCAAATTACCAAAAAATTGATTGAAAAAAGCAGCGAATTAGCAATGCAGTAGCTAAGCGAATTGAATGAAATAGTACATATCGATGCATTCAAGACAATCGATGATATTGTTGGTTCAAAGCAGTAGGAAACACGGAAGCTGACGTGCAACAGACCTTATGTAGATACTCTTTTACACATGTCTACAACAATTGTTTACTAAACTTTTACATTTTTCAAAGGCCGCAGAATATACTTCGATTTTTTGCATTGTTTAGAGAAAGTCTGATTTTTAACATATTTTGCGATTTTTGGCATATAACATAGGGAGATTCCTAGTCCCCTCCTTTTACATCCTCGATAATTCACAATCCCAAGTATATTCCCCTTTTTTGTTCCATCGGAGCATTTTTCTTTGCTAGTACCCTACTTTTAATTAGCAAGATTTGGAAATACAATACTAGATTCCATTTACTGTGCGGTTCTTCTAATAATTGAATGGTTTAAACTTTACAAAGCTACTAGTTGTAGAAGAAACAAACATTCTGATTAGTAATTCTTATGTTACGTAGAACATCCTGTAAAGAAATATGCTTCCAAAACTTTCTAGAGCTAAACTTAATTTACATTTTAAACTTTACACAAGAGTGTAAAGAATTTTAGTGGGATTAATAATTTCGATATTGCTCTGATATAACGATCAGCATTTATTAAGAAATGAAACCTCTATAATGTTCTAAGAACAAATTAACATTAGGTGTTAATCACTTTACACTACTCTTCATGCGCCCCTAGCAGACGTATCACATCTGTTTCCATATATATTTTACGACTTTAGGGAAAAAATAAGTTACCGTGAGGCTCTAGAATGAAGCTTATTATATAGTGTAAACTTTACACTAGCAACGAGTGTAAAGAAGATTTTAGTCGGATTTGTAAATTCGATATTACTCGGATATTACGATCAACATTCATGAAAAAATTATGTCTCCATAACGATTTAATGACAAATAGACACAGATGTAAACCACTTTACATCACTGTTGAGTGTAAACAAACGCGCCCAGCTGACGTCCCTTATTTGATTCCATGTAAATTTTCAGATTTCGGCAAAAAATTTAGGTTTTTGCAAAGCTCTAGAACGAAGATTAACTACTTTACATCACTGTTGAGTGTAAACAAACGCGCGCAGCTGACGTCCCTTATTTGATTCCATGTAAATTTTCAGATTTCGGCAAAAATTCAGGTTTTCGCAAAGCTCTAGAACGAAGATTAATTAGCAGTGTAAACTTTACACAACCGCCTAGTGTAAAGAGGACTTTATTCCGATTTGTAAATCTGATATTACTCGGATATTATTATCAACATTTATGAAAAAATTGCATGTCTACAATGGTCTGAGGACAAATAAACAATGAGTGTAAACTACTTTACATCACTGTTGGATGTAAACAAACGCGCCTACGTGACGTCTCACATTTGATTCTTTGAAAATTTCTAGACTCCAGGAAAAAATTAGGTTTCTGGAATGCTCAAAAACGAAGATAAATACATTTGTAGTGTAAACTTCATGTAAACACCTAGTGTAAAGAAGATTTTGGTCAGATTCGTAATTTTGATATTGTTCCGATATTACGATTAATATTTATGAAAAAATTAAGTCTCCATAATGTTCTATGGGCAAACTAACAATAGGTGTAAACCACTGTACAACACTGTAGAGTGTAAACATACGCGCCAGACTGGCATATCAAATTTGGTTCCTGGTCCATTTCTAGACTTGATAATCGTGTCCCTGACTCATAACCGGAGAAGCAGGCAGAAAAAACAAGACAAAAACGCATTTTAAACACCAAATTTTTGACTTTACACTCGCTAAATATTAATGTATACACAATTTGCTTTGACATGCACCCGATATAAAGCACTTTATTTTTATTCTATTGGACTTATCCCGACTTCTGGACGGAGAAAGTGGCGAACAAAAAACGCAACAAAAACGTATTTTCCATCATTTAGAACACTGTAAACTTTAAAATTCCGTACCGAACTCCCCATTGAGTTTAAAGAAATTCGGTTTGGTACAATTTGTAGCTTTTAAATCGTAGTACATTCCTGTGTGCCAAAATTCTCTTGCAAAAATTATTTGGTATGATTTATTAATCAAAATTCGGAAAAAACGTGTTTTTTCGCCCATTTTTTACCTCTGATTTCGAACTTTACACCCCCATAAATAACTCAATATTGCGTTTTTTTAAATGCGGTTTGCTGCGATGTGTAGCCCCTGAGAGGCACTTTATTACTGCTGTATTCAATTCACCCTGACTCATAAGCGGGAAAATTTGGCAGAGAAATCTTAGTTAAAATCCGTTTTTTTACACCATCCACTAGAGTGTAAACTTTAAACCCCAGGATCTAACTCACCATAGAGCATATAAGACTTTGCTTATATGCAGAATGTAGCCCTTGATCCGCTCTACATTTCTGTCAGAAAACATTTTAAAAAACTCATAACCGGAGTTAGTATCGGACATAAGCAGGTTGAAAACTCGACCAAAAAGTGCTTTTTCACCCCCAGATTTTCGCACTCTTTACACTGCCATTCGATAAATAATGCGAATTTCAAAAAACAAAAAAAGGGCCATCTGTAGAATTCATCCCTCTATTATCCTATGCTGTTCAATTCTTCAAGTCATCAATACTCAGTTGTCCACATGCCGCAGTAAAAAGGTCCCAAAATGTGTCCTATGTTATAACGTTACACAAAAACTTTACACCTTCTTTACACAGTCAGTTTTGAGTTTCAAGAAAAACAAAAAAACACGGGCAGCGAATTTTTTTATTATCTTCCTTTTAAAAAAACCGCACCTTCCAGAAGTGTCCCGTTATAGCTGTAGGGGGTGCACAGGTGTTAGGGGTACCCAAGTATATTATAGGTACGCGCTAACGCGCTACCTAAGATAGATCAGTTGACCTCTGACCTAAGCCCGGAAACTAGTGAAGACTCGGGGTGGACTTTACCGACCAAAGGTAGGTCAATTTTTAAATTAGCTGGTTCTAAGACTGGTTCCTACGAGCACAAGAAAAATTGACTTTGAGTCCAACAACAAAGAGCTGTAGCCAGACAATTCATCATTAAATAATTTCTAAATAAGTTTTTTGGAATATATCTGGAATAAGAGAGTAATTATAATTTTCCAAAAGAAGACACCTTCAAATATTCAATCCTACAATATGAGAGGAATCTCCGCGCGGTATAACTTACCTCCATAGCAGGGCGTGGGGGTAGCACCACACCTGGGCGTGGGGGTTTGGGCGGTATGCACCCCCCGCCACCCCCGAGAAACCAAAATACCCCCAGGAATCAGAACCCCCCTTAGAATTCAATTTTTGAAAATTTTTCTGTTTTTTTTCGCAATTTTTTGATGCCAATGGATAGTGCTCGATGAGGAAGGTCGAATAATGGTGTTTTTTCGCCATACCACCATTTTTAAGGCCATTTTTTGACCTTCAAAAAATTTTGCACCCCCACCCAGAATTTCTTGCTGCCCACGTATGGTCATACCACACCTGGGCGTGGGGGTTTGGGCGGTATGCACCCCCCCAGAAACCAGAATACCCCCCTCCAGAAATCAAAATACCCCCAGAATTCAATTTTTGAAAATTTTTTTCGTTTTTTTCGCAATTTTTTGATGCCAATGGATAGTGCTTGATGAGAAACGTCGAAAAATAGTGTTTTTATCGTCATACCACCATTTTTAAGGCCATTTTTTGACCTTCAAAAAATCTTGCACCCCCCCCCCACCCAGAATTCTCTTGCTGCCCACGTTGGTATGCACCTCAAGAAACCAAAACACCTCCACCCCAGTATTCAATTGTTGAAAACTTTAACAAAGTTTTATCAATAAAGAAAAATATAAAAACGTTATTTTACGTAGTTTTATGCCATGAACGTTTATACTTAACGAGAGCCCGGTTCAGAAGTAAAAGTCGGCGATATCGCCGATTTTTGTCGACGATATCGCCGATTTTACCGATTCAGTCGGGAAAGTCGGCGATATCGCCGACAAAATCGGGAAAGTCGGCGATATCGCCGACAAAAATCGGGAAAGTCGGCGATATCGCCGACAAAAATCGGGAAAGTCGGCGATATCGCCGACTGAAATCGGGAAAGTCGGCAATAGATACATACATAATTTTTAACGCGTACCCTTTGTTTTTAGCCCAAAAAGGGACTCCAGAAAAAATTTTTGCCTTACACCCCTCCCCCAGAAATTTTTTACTGTGCATGTCTGCGGCCAAGTCAGAAATTTTCTGGGAAAAATAGAGCAGAAAAGGACAAAAGGTGATAAAAATCACAATTTGTTCACAAGTGTCTGAATTTATCATGAATTGTGGTAGAATTGGCGCTAATTTGACTTTTCTAGCACTTTTTCAGTCGTTTTTGGCCTTGAAAACCGAAAAAATTTCGACCTTATGGTACCGGCTGATCCCCCAGATTGACCATGCTGTGCACCTATGGTCTGGAGGCTCTGAGCCACACGTGGGCGTGGGGGTTTAGGTGTATGCAATGCAACCCCAGAAGCCAAAATACACAACATGAAAACCAGAATACCTCCCAGAAATCGATTTTCGAATTTTTTTAGCACTTTTCGCGATTTTTTGATGCCAATGGATAGCGCTCGATGAGAAATATCGAAAAATGGTGCTTTTTAGCCCTACCACTATTTTTAAGACCATTTTTTGACCTTTTAAAAACTTTTACACTCCTCAGAATTTTCGTGCTGCCCACGTATGCTTTGGGCCCCCAGAATCTGAAAGTCCTCTAAAAATCAATTGACCTCGGAATTCAATGTTTAATGCGATTTGGCATTTTGGCCCCATTGGACTTGTAGGTACGTACGTACATACAAATATGTAATAGCACAAAGTGTCAAAACGTGTGCAGAAAAGTCAGTTGAGTATCTCAGCTAATTAAAATTCATGACGTAAGATAGTAAGCAGTATAGTTTTTCCGTACTCGCAGCTAAAAGTACTTAAATTGTGTTAATCAATAGGATTTGTTATGTAGTCAGGCACCTAGATTGGTGGTGGTACCTATATATGTCCTTCATGATGATCTACATGAACAGCTACGTGCTTAAGTAGACAACAGCATACCTAGCGCATACTTCAATGCACCAAAAATCGGCGATATCGTAGAAAAATAGGATGGGTTCCTATTCTAACGATTTTAGTCGGCGATATCGCCGACAAAAATCGGGAAAGTCGTAAGAATCGGCGATATCGCCGGCCGACTAAAAATCGGGAAAATCGGAGCACTTCTGAACCGGGAAAAAGTGTCGGCGATATCGCCGATTTTTACTTCTGAACCGGGCATTTTTGTGCGACTGTAATAATTTTCTAAAGCTTGCTCGCAGAAGTAAATTGAACAAAGCTTTTCGGTGCATTTTCACTTTGAAATCATAAAGTGAGTAATGCCTTTTTTCAATTCCGAAATGTTCGAAAAGTGCATTCTGAATACTACTTCAATTTAATAAACCTCAAAGACAAAATCACATGGCGTCAAGTTTAGAAAATTAGGTGATCAAATCACGGAAGGCGATCCGCGACTCATCCAGCCTAAACTCATAATTCTCTCAATTTAATGTGCGATTTTTTCTTTGGGGGATTAATTAAACCCAAAGCATTCACAACGCGCTTATTAAGCACTCGGCATTTACAAAAATTGCATCATTAACTCTTTCAATAAAATTTTAGTCGCGATTCGCCTTGAAGTTTTGCCTGAATATTCCTCCCGTAGAATTGCACTGCTCGCGAAATATAAAACTTGGCAAGGTAAAACTATGCAAAATAATTTTTTGGTGGAGTTTTATGTTGCTTGAATAAAAACTGTAGAAAAACAAAATATGGAATAGATACGCGCATTACCCTTTTCACATTACTATTTTGTCACTTGACAGCATGGCTAACATAATGTACCTACTGCACACATTATTTAATGTAGGTACCCAATACGAGTATGTATGCGCAGTTTTCTTTACTATTTTTTCTTTGCTTCTTTACCGACATCGCCGAGAATAGTCGTCCAAATCGCCCATATCCAACTTCTGAAGCGTTCTTAAATCAATCATAATTTGGGGCATTTCACAAAAGACCAGGAAACGTTTTTGAGCGATTTTGCAGAAAGCGGAGCAATACGTTTGAAAGAGGCTTTCGACAAATTGACGCGCTTTTTGCTACAATTTGAGCAAACGTCGGCTACGCGAATGATGATCGATTTTATTTTGACGCATACGTTCTGCACGCACATGGGATCATTGGAAGATGGAACTTTTTTTTTTAAAATATGTTGGAAATGTTAGAAAGACTATCGGATCCATGAAAGAAAAAATCGGGGGGGGGCGGTTCCGAAAATTTTAAGTCTGATATCTTGAGAACCATTTGGAGGTAGACGAAAATAATGGCATTTTCAGAACGTTTCTTGACAAAATTTCGAAAAAAAAGTGAAAAAAACCCACTCTTTCATACTCACGTTATATCGCCCAAACTATCTACGCGACTGAATTCTGATCATCCAATCCATGAACAGCTTCTTAGTCTTAATGTTTTGTAATCAATCTTTGTGTTTTGCTAAGAAAAACAACACGGAACATGAATAATTCGGCGCGAAGCGCCAGAAAAATTTGGCATGTTTTCTATGTTTAAGTCATATTCGAGTTTTTGAGCGGTCTAGTGGACAAAAACTAGCGTGCATATACATTCGCCGGAAAATTTCGCATTCAGTTGCTTAAAAGTACCTTAAAATCCTGTTCAGGCGAAGTTTTAGACGCATTTCGAGAATTTTTCAGTTCTCTCGCTTCTAGAGCTGGAGATCTGGGATGATGCGCTAAACCGAACATAGAAGGATCCGGACCATACGTGGGCAGCAAAAAAATTCTGGGGGGGGGGGGTGCAGTGATCGTACGGGGTCAGATTTTCACCCCCGATCGGGGTCGGGGTCGGGGATGAGAAACCCCGGTTTTCGGGGTCGGGGTCGGGGTCGGGGTTGAAGATTAACAATTAACATTGCATGATTACATACCAATTTGAAAAGGATATAAACGATACCTTCACTTGTTTGTAGAGCATACTAATAAAGTTAGTTATGTTCAACATTTTATTTTCATTTCAAGTTCAAGCATGGTTTTAGCAATTTAGCATTACTTTCAATTTTAATCACTAATCGCTCTCGCTTTTTCGTATTCTTCCACAGTTTTTGAAAAGCCGAAAATTTTCGAAATTTTTACAGTTTTCATGTAGAATTTACGCCTTTTTATTGATAAACAGTTCGGAAATCATAAGTGGCGCAAAGCATCAAGAAATTCAATCATATTTTACCGCCTAGACAATAATCGGCGGTGCTAAGCGCAGGAAAATTTTGACGTTTTTACTCTTTAAACTCAATTTATACCGCTTAAATCATACAGAACAGATAAACTAATTGCGGCGCGAAGCGCCGAAAATTTTTTAAAATTCCTAATCCTTTTACCTTTTCTGTCCTCCTAAAAATCTCTTTCAACATGTAGAACGAGATTGTACGGCTGGGGGTCTGGGGTGACGCGCTCAAGCGCCACCAGCGAGGTCCAGAGCAGAACCCCTGAAAATTTTGTAAAAAGGACTCTAATTTTCGATTAGTAAAGTTAAAATTTTCGCAAATTGGCAAAATCTCGGTTCTGAATTAAGTCCAAAAAAAACTTAAAATTGATGAACACCTACACTGCTCAAAACTTCTGAGCTGAAATGCGTTTTTCGACCTATGCTAAGTATGTAGCGCAGCAACGGGTCGCAGCAACTAATAAGTCATTGAAAGATGTATCAATGAGAATTTTGTTCTCACCATTTTCCGGCCCATTTGTGGTCTTCTTATTAACTAGTGCAGAAAACAGAAAATGCGCAAAAACACAAGAAAATTTGGCCTTTCCTTTCATTTAAAATAGAATTACATATGTGTCCTTGTAAAGAAAGATAAACAAAGCAGAGAATAGATAAATTGGTACGCAAACATTTTCGCACTTTCACTATTATGTTCAACAAGCATATGCTGTTTCATTCAATGAACTAATAGTGCATTAAATCACTAAAGTGCTGCGAAGTGCTGGATTATTTTATCAGATTCAAGCTCTTAAATTCATTGGATCTGTATAAAAATAAATAATAATGACTCGGCGCGAAGCGCCGGAAAATTTTGACGTTTATGCCTTTTTAAACTCAATGTTCTGGACACATTGCGCCAGAAAAATCAACATAATTTCTGAAAAATTCCGGGGGGCATGTGCCTCCCATTCCCCCGGCTACGCCTGTGATTCCGCAGTAATTTCGGCGCACTTCATAATGGAAAATATGCGAACATGTATGTACGTCTTAACAACATGGCGACCAGGCGTACTTTTTATGAAATATCGCGAGTGTCGAGTTTAACATAATAATTTTGCTGGTGAATGAATCGTCCTTGTTCCGAATTTATTTGCTATTATACAATTCTTCGATGTACCAACAAATAAAATGCAATATTTCACCCCCGAAAAAGGTTCAACCCCGACTCGAAAAATCATGCCCCCGGTCGGGGGTCGGGGTCGGGGTTTAGGCCGGGGTTTTTCGGGGTCGGGGTCGCGGTCCCCGTACGATCACTGGGGGGGTGCAAGATTTTTTGAAAGTCAAAAAATGGCCTTAAAAATGGTGGTAGGGCAATAAAAACACCATTTTCCGACGTTTCTCATCAAGCACTATCCATTGGCATCAAAAGATTGCGAAAAAAACGAAAAAATTTTTCAAAAATTGAATTCTGGGGGGGGTATTTTGATTTCTGGGTAGGGGGTATTTTGGTTTCTGGGGGGTGCATACCCCCCAAACCCCCACGCCCAGGTGTGATCCGGACTCCTGAAGAGAGCCCGAAAATTTTTGCGAAATGAAATATCGAATTGTAACGTTAAAACTTGAATGTCGAATTGTAACGCTAAGGCCCGATTGACAGAACGTGAGTTAGTTTAACCCATGGTAAACGTCATTCTCGAGTAGCTAACCCGCGGTTAAATTTAACCTAAGGTTAAATTTAAGCCGTATGACAGAAGGTGGGTTAAACTCGGGTAAGCTAACCCAGGGTTAAAGCAAGGTAAGCCGACTTTTTATTACTTTAACCCGAGATTGACGCGTATTTTGCAATGCCGAACGTATCAAAGGCGGTTAAATGTTCATTTGAACTGCTCAAATGATAAAGGTACAGCTAAGCGTACCGTTGGTCATGTTATGTAATATGCAGTGATGCTGCAAGTGATTCGTCAACCATTGCGTATGCGATAAAAATAATAAAACAAAAATCGGTTAAAGTAATGAATATAATTAGTAAGGACCTTAAATAAAGAAAATAATTAAAAATAAAATAGAAAGTCTCTCAATCTGAATCAGCTCGATGTGATCGCCTTTTGTAAAATATGTTCGGAACAATTCGAGCTTTTAAAAATTGTTTTGATCAATAGTGTAGGCACTGGTTTCTATATTTTCTCTAAATTTGAAACAGCTCTGATTAATTTTTGACCTCAGCCGAATCAAAACATGTTTGGCCAGTAATGCAATAAGATAGACAATAGGGATAAAAATCTCGGGCTAAATCGACCATTTTTAACCCACCGTTGGTTTAACCCGCTCTCTGTCATATCGACATCTCTAAACCGAAATACTATCCGACTTAATGTTGTGTTAAACTTGACCCGCTTTCTGTCATACCAAAGGAGTTTAACCCGAGATTTTTGCTGGATTTTACTCGACTTTAACCCAAGGTTACGTTTAACTCACGTTCTGTCACAAAATCTGCTTAATTATGGTTCTAAACTCAACCTAAAAACACATAGAATTCACTAGCTCCTTCATACTATCAAACTGTTTTTTCTACCAGCCTCATTGTACATAAATATCTCTAGGAAAGTCTTTGTGCGACCGAAAAATTTTTTGTACGTTTAATGTAACTACGAGTATACATAGATTTACTATTAAAGAAATACATGTTTGCATACTATCAGTTTGTGATCTTTGACTCACACGCTGCCCAAAAGTGTTACTTCGTCCTATCGGTTGATAATATGAGTTCGGCGCGAAGCGCCGAAATTTTTATCAGTTTTTGATTAAATTTACATATAAAAATCGACTGAGATAGCTGAAATAACTTGTATTACACAATCAGAAATGATACAGCAATTGCAATATGCAGACTGAATCTCGTAATCAACACGGATTACCCATATGAATTCAGTGCAACAAAACAAGTCAATTTTATATTCAAATGGCAGAAAGCAGTGTAAAGTTGTCAAATATTTCTTATTTTCGGCATAAAATCCATATAAAATTGCAGAGATAGATGCAAAAGATGTTAGATGCTTGAAATTAAACAAAGATTGGTTTTGGAGTGTTTAATGCCCGCGCTTTGAGCTAATTAGACTGCAATTACGATATTTGGCGCGAAGCGTCAGAATTTTTTGAAATTTCATCAAAAAATACTCAAAAAAGCATCAAAACTACTATCACTTTGCCCAACAAAAGTCTTTGTACATTGTGCAAGGGTGGCTCAAAAAATCTTTGTACGAGCCGCAAAATCATTATCTCGTACAAAAAGTGACTACAAGTCATTTCTAACTCTTGCTGATAATGTTAGTGAAATGCGATCTGCACTAAAAAACGAAACGAAAATTTGACGAACCAGCACAAAATGATTTTTACACACCTTTATCGCCATGTCCAACCAGCGTTTAGAGTTTCAGTCGATAAGTATTACATGAAATCACTAGATTGGTGACTTCAATATTTTGGTTGCTTCAGGATTCTAACCAAGATGTTGAAATACTATAACAAAAACTGAAGATGATTCGGCGCGAAGCGCCGAATATTTTTTATGTTTTTGCGTTTTTTAACTCAATTTTGAGCGCATTCCAACGTATGTATTTCTGCCGCTCTAAAAATTTTAAAAGGGCTTTTGGGGGGCAGCCGCCCTCTCCCCCTGGGATCAGCGTCTGGAAAAAAGCTTTGCCTTTGAACCAGAGAACAAAATTACATATGGCTTGTTACCATACATGGGCGTGGAAGTAGGGTCAGAACCATAGATGCACAGTATGGCCAATCTGGGGCTTCAATCGGTCTGGGGGGGTCAAAAATAGAGCTATTTTGGGCCAAAATGACTTCAAAAACTAGTAAAAGTGCTAAAATAGCGTTAAAACTACGTTATTACACCGTTTCTGGTACATTTAAAGCAGTTTTAAATTAATAATTTCCCCTTTTTCTATACTGAGGGTCTAGACTTCCCAAAGCTCCCCCCACGTGCATGTCTGGTCAAGTCCACACGTGGGCGTGGGGGTTGGGGGTATGCACTCCCAGAAGGCTGAATATACACACCCATTAGCTAAACAGCATATTTTTGATGTTAGTGGATAGTGCTCGATGAGAAACGTTGAAAAATGGTGTTTGTTTCGCGATACCACCACAATTTTTTGATTTTTGAAAAATCTTGCAACCACTGTTTTTTTTGTAAGAGCCTCTTTGTACATGTACAAAGATCTCCGAAAAAGTCTTTGTACGTGCGAAAATTTTTTCGTACATATAACGTATAGATATGCAATTGAATGTACACATTTTTACATACTGCTAGATTGTTATCCGTGACCCGCACGCTTCGCAAAAGGTGTAACTTTGTCCTAAATTCAGCTGGTTATATTAGATTCGGCCCGAAACGCCAAAATTTTCATGAGTCTTAAGTTGAAATTACACATAAAATTCGATCAGCAAGTTAAAATGACTTGTGTTACACGATTATAAATAACTAGTTGAGCTGCCCGGCGTTGCCCGGGCTGAACTTAGGCCTGATAGCTATATGGAATTAATATGTCTCTTGTATTTTTTATTCTTCAAGACTTTTGATGTTTTTGGGATATTTCTAAAAAAAATTGTTGGTACAAACCATATTTTATTTTTTGGATTTTTTTAAAATGTCTTTTGTCAACCATTTTTTTGATCAAATCCATATTTTTGACGTTACAAAATGGTTTTGAAAATTGTTTAGCCATAATCATATTTTTGATGTTCTGGGGTGTTCTGGAAATTTTTTAAATAAAACCCATATTGTTGATGTTTTGGGATGTTTTGGGAAATTTTTTCGTCAAACCATATTTTTGATGTTTTAGGATGTTTTGGAAAATTTTTTTAATCAAACCCATATTTTTGATGTTTTGGGATATTTTGGAAAATTTTTTTCGTCAAACCATATTTTTGATCTTTTACGATGTTTTGAAAAATTTTTTTCGGTCAAACCATATTTTTGATGTTTTAAAAATTTTTTGTTTGTTGTAGCAAAAGGTGTCATATATCACGTGATATGTTATAGCTGATGGTATCTCCTATCTTATATCACTGCATGTTATGGCACAGACAGGGTATCTATACCAAACCTATCTTATAGCATTGCCTATCTCGTAGCACAGGGTATCTTATATCCCATACTATCTTATAACATTGCCTATCTTGCAGCTCGGGGTATCTTATATCACTTCCTATCTTATAGCATTGCCTATCTTATAGCACAGAGTATCTTATATCACGTCCTATCTTATAGCATTGCTTATCTTGTTGCACATAGTATCTCATACCATGCCTATCTTATAAAATTGCCTATGTTATAGCATCATTTGGTTAAACCCGTATTTTGATGTTTCACAGTGCCGACCAATGCTATAACATATAACAATGTACATAGTGTCGCCAGGCATGCTCCTCTTGGCCGGGGTATCCCTATACAAACAGTATAAACTAATTTTTGAAAAAATAGCAAAAAATCGGCCATCTCCCGAAATCGTGGAGGCTTATAGCACAGGGGCCAAACCCTGCTCCTTCCCTGCCCAGGGCCAATGGGTGCGTTTGTCGAAATTTCAAGATCGCTACGGCTCCTTCCCCCATTGGACCGACCTCGGCCCAAAATATCAGCCCATCAAATTTCATTGGGCCGGAGCCAACCCGGCACAAACATACATACATACAAACAAACAAACTTTCAAAAATATATAGTAGATAAGCGGTTGCAATGTGCTGACTGAATCTCATAATAGACACCAATTTGCTTATGAATTTGATGCAACGCAAAGATAAAAGAGTCAATTTTATCTTCAAACGGCGGAAAACAGCGCAAAGTTGTTTAGTAGTTCTTTTTTCTGCATAAAATTTTTATAAAACAGTGGAAATAGATGTAAAAGGTGCTTCAATCTGTACAAAGATGCTTACAGAGAGATTTTGGAGTGCTAAATGCCCGCGCTTGGAGCTAAATAGAATGTAATTATAATACTCGGTGCGAAGCGCCGAAAATTTTTAGAAATTTTGCTAAAAAATACTCCAAAAAACGTTAAAATTACTATTACTTTGCCCCAAAAAGTCGTTGTACATTGTACAAAGATGGCTCCGAAAATCTTTGTACGAGCCTCAAAATCTTTGTCTCGTACAAAAAAAAAACAGTGCTTGCAACCCTTCAGAATTTTGATGGTGCCCAGCCCACCTATGTTCAAGACCACAGATATAGAGCATGGCGTATCTGGGGGGTCAGCCGGTCTAAAACGGGTCAAAAATTGAGCTTTTCAAGCCAAAATAACCACAAAACTGGTATAAGCACTAAAATAGCGTTATAACTACGTTAAAACACTATTTTAGACCTTTTCATCCGTTTTTACCTTTATTTTGCTTCAGTTTTCCCGCAAAATTTTCCATAGGGGATGTAGACTACAAACCCCTCACGTGCATGTCTGATCAGTGCTCAGGAGTCAGGAACCCCAAGAATCTGGATCACCCTCAGAAAATCGAGACTCCCAGAATTGAATTTTTGGTGATCTTTAGGCAATTTAGCCCCAGCAGACCCCCATAATCTTGTTGCTGCACACGTATGCTTGTTACTTTTCGAATAATAGCTTTTTTCAGTGTTTATAGAAAAATTTAAGATTGGTTCGACTTTTTAAACGTTATTTTGTGCTATTTTTGGCCTTTTTGGGCTTAGTCCCCCGAAAAATTGATGTTGGTCCCCCAAAAATAGGACGGCCAGCTACGTGCCTGGTTTTCTTTGCACCGTCGCCAATATTTTTCCTTATTTTGCATTCTATATGCAGACACGCACAGCATGGGAATTCTGGGGGAGGTGAAATTTCAGAGTGCTTTTTTGGGCCCACAAATGGAAGGTACACGTCAAAAACATCTTTAAGCGTTTCTGACGATGCTTTATCTTTCTAGAGTATAGAAACAAAAAATTTTAAAACAAAATTAAAAAGTCGAACCAATTGAACAAAATATAGTCAAAACATGAGTGAGCATATGGCGCGAAGCGCAGAAAATTCAATACTTTTGAGCAAATAGGTAGCTATAAACGCTTTAAAAGCAACTTTTCTACGAATTTTCGGATTTCTGGGAATTTCCGAAAAATCGCGAATTTCGAGGGATGAGAAAATTTCTGGAGGGGGTTAAAATTTTTCTGAGGGAAGGAACCCCCCCACCCTCAAAGCCCCTCCCCAAGATCATGTATGGTTATATTTATGTAGATTACGTAACATAATAGGTAGCGCGTCAGCGCGTACCTAACAATATACTTGGGTAACCCAACTTATGCGGCCCCCTACAGATATAACGGGACACTTCTGTATTGTACGGTTTTCTAAAAGATAATAAATAATTTGCTGCCTATGTTTTTGTGTTTTTTTAAATTAATACCCGGTGTGTAAAGAGCGTATAATGTTTTACTGTAACTCCGGTTATGAGTCCCAAAAAATTTTTTCTGACAGAAATGTACTACGACCCAAGGGCTACTTCCGGTTTATCAGTAAGCTATTTACACAATACGGAGTCAGATATAGGGCTTTAATGTATACAATCTAGTGGAGAGTGTAAAAAAACGGGTTTTGTTTCAGATATCTTTGCCAACTTCTCCGGTTATAAGTCGAGACAAATTATTTAGAATACATATAAAGTAGATTCCAAGGGCTACACGTCGCAGCAAACCGCGTTTACAAAACTCAATATTGAGTTTCGAAATTAGGCGTGCAACATTTAGCGAAAAAACTCGTTTTCTTCTCTTTTCTGATTGGTTGATATCTTAAACAGGATGCGGAACAGAAGATTTTCACACACAAACGCATTTCGATTCAAATCCTTCAAACTGGCATAAACTATATTTCTTTACACTCAATGGGGAGTTAGGTTTAGATTTTTAAACTTTTAAATGTGATGGATGGTGGAAAATACGTGTTTGCTACTTTTTCGTTCGCCCGTTTCTCCGTTTAAAAGTCGGAATATGTCGAATAGAATAAAAGCAAAGTACTTTTAAAGGGATACACGTCAGAGCAAATTGTGTTTATTTACATGAATATTGAGCTTCTTCGGGAGGTGTAAAATAAAAAATCGGGGTCTTAACCGTGTCTCTGTCTTGTTTTTTTCAGATAAATTCTCCGCTTATGAGTCTGGACATGATCTCAAGTCTAAAAATGTACCAGAAATCAAACATACGCCAGTTGGGCGCGTCATAACATAACAACGGTGTAAAGTGGTTTACGTCTAAAATTTATCTGTCTTTATGCCATTGTGAAGACTTGAATCTTTCATAAATGTTGACTGTAATATCAGAGTAATATTAGGATTACGAATCCGACTCAAGTCTCCATTACACTCGGTGGTTGTAAAAAGTTTACACTGCAAATTAACTTTAGTCTTAGAGCCTTGCGAAAGCTTAATTTTTCTCTCAAACTGTTTTATGTAATGTCAGATTTATGAATCTGACTGTAGGTTTTCTCAACACCTAGTAGTTGTCTAAAGTTTGCACTATTCGCTTATTGTTAATGTGTAAAGTTTTCACTAAAAGTTATTTTACTTCCAGAGCGTTGCAAACGTGAACCTTTTCAAAATATCTACCTCAAGGTCAGGATTACGAATCTGACAGTTTGTTTTCTTAACACCAAGTTGTTGTTTAAAGTTTACACCGATAATTAACTTTAGTTTCAGAGCATTGCATAAGCTTTTTTTAAATGCTCCATGTAATGCAATGATTACGAATCAGTGTGTAAGTTTTCTTTACACCCAGTAGTTGCGTAAAGTTATGCTGAAAAGCTTCGATCTATTTAAATAAGGTAGGGTCGTCTTGTTTTAAAAGATAATGCTGATTTTTAAATAATATCGTTTTCCGCGTTCTTGGACTGCTGTCATTATTGTGGCATGTTACCGTATGTGTTTACTGACTGATTTACTCAAATAACGCTAATTCAAAGTAGGGTATAGCAAAGAAAAATGCTCCGATGGAACAAAACAGACGAATATATTTGGGATTACGGATCATTAGGGATGTAAAAGGAGGGGACTAGGAAGAAGCTCCTATGTATTCCTGTATGCCTAAAGTCCCAAAACCTGTTAAAAATCAGACTTTCTCTTAACAACGCAAAAAATCGAAGTATATTCTGCGGCCTGCAGATTGAAATAAACTATTGAAACCACAAAACGATTGAAAAAGGGGCAAGTTAGCTATGCAGGAGCTATGGGAAAGTAGATAGAGTGAACTATGACCGACTAAGCCGATTAAATAAAATAACACACATCGATGCAATCAAGACAATCAAAGAAATTGTTGGTTTAAAGCAGTTGGAAACGCGTAAGCTTACGTGAAACCGACTACGTACCCTTGTACACCAGCAACGATTGTGTGCTCTAAACAATTGACGCCATGTTTGCTTGCTCTAATGCTCACCATTAAATACAATTGCAGTTAGTTTTTTATCAATCACGATATACGAAGCAAGTCGGCGATGCAACTTGCAAGCAATTTAGGAAAAGTAGTACCTATACATTTTAGATTATCACACACTCTTATAGGAAGCGCTTAAAATTATTTAGAGAAGGTTACTTTTTTTCAGAGGCCGCAGAATATACTTCGATTTTTCGCGTTGTTTAGAGAAAGTCCGATTTTTAACATGTTTTCTGACTTTAAGCATATAACCATAGGAGCTTTTTCCTAGTGTCTTCCTTTCACATCCTTAATAATTCGTAATCCCATGTATATTCGTCTTTTTTGTTACATCGGAGCATTTTTCCTTGCTTCTTGCTCTATCCATCAGATCAAAAAATCGCTAAAAAACGAAAATATTTTGAAATTTCTATTCTATAGTGGATCTTTCGGATTATTTTTGGTAGGATTTTAGATTATGGGGTCTAAAATCCAACAGCACGCATGTCTCTTGCACTAAAAAGTAAAATCACTTTACGATGGTCCACCATTCAACGCTGACGGCCGCAAATTGTTCAATGTCCGAGTTTATATCGTATCCGCAAGTCCCATGGCCTTTCGTAGAATAGTACGAAATTTCGCCAATTGTCTCCTGATTCCATGGTATGCCTGAAGTCGAAGTCGCAGACTGACCGCGGTGGACGATGGGATTAGCATCTCGTCTCACGCCATTGATTATAGCCGCAGTGTATATCAGTGGTAAAACCGATAAAAAGTCGAATGTCAACAGCATCCAAATTCTGGAACATCTCATTTCCGAGCCGCTCTCATATCAAAACTCATAAACCATTGTTTGTGTCCCATCGCAAATAAAACAACAGTCATTCGCGCACTACTACGTTAATATGTGCCTGTATTGAAAGGTTTTTTACGTTATATGCTGGAATTCCGGCAAGAGATGCTCATTCCTGTCCTTAAAATTAATTATAATAATTAATATCTATGAACCAAAGAATAAGCCATCACTGTACTGACAAGAAAAATTACGCGCATGTGGCTAAACCGGTTCTAAATTCTGAGCCCACCTGTTGTTTTTCTATTAGCAGTAGGTCATTCATTATGCTCATGTGTTAATTTCATTCAACTAATTCGAGAAATTTTTCCCGTAAATATTTGCATAAATTAAGCCGCAAAAGTGACTTAGAAGTCTGGAAGCAATTTTGCCCCCCGACAATGGAAAACTTTATCGTGTAACTTGATGTACAGGTTGTCACGAAATAATAGGCTCCCTCCAAGAATCGATTTCCAAGAACCGTGGAGAATTTACAATTACCATGTCGTAGAGTACATTTAATTCTGTGTCAGACGCTTATTTTTTAACACTCAAAGTGCCCCCTGTTAATTTTTTATTGAGCAGAAACAAAAAATTTCTAGTATTTCGGATTTCACGAAATAATTAGATATTTTACTACATCGATTTTAAAAACAATATAATCGCCCTCAGCTTCACCGACTTGCCTCAAATGCTAAGATATTGAACATAACAGATTTCCAAACAATTAAGCATCATATTCTAATTCATTTTAACACCATATGAAAATTTTTCGATGCTGTTTCTGCCAAATAGCAACCAATTTCCTACTCCGTGCAGACTCCGTGCATGGACTGTTCCACTCGATCCTTCAATTTCACGTTTTTTACTTTGTACGATCCGAAGCAAAATTGAATGCTCTACAAGATGATACTTGTAAATTTTTTCTCTCATACTTTGAAGTCGATTTTTACAAGGACCTATCATTTCGTGACACCCTGTACTAGGTCTATTAACTACTCGTATCAATCCTGCCGAATCAATTTATTCTTGAAGAAAACGACTACGTATAGTTTCCTGTTTATGTAAATAAAAATAGTTCATATGTACATACGGAGGGAGCTCCAGTGTACTGGAGGGATTCTCAACTGTGAAGGGGTGGAGACCTCACACATCAAAAGCAATGGGGGGACTAAAAACTTAATTATTTAGAAATGACATTCAAGGAGAAATGGATATGTAGGTACTTAATTCATTCTACATAGGGGATAAGCTCATTTACTTCATGAATAGTTTTAGGATGCTTTCAGTCCATTCTTGATCAATCTAAAGCATAGTTTTAAATATTTTTAAAAAGTGAGAGATTTATATTTACTTACTGCTTGAATGACCGACCAGACTATTAGCTAATAAGTAACAGTCTTCTGACACTGTCTGAAATTATTGAGTGATTTCTCCAATAATTACCTGAGAATTGATCCGGAAAGACTGACAAAATAAATTGGCATATCATTAGCTGCATGTGATAAAATTAAATAATTAATTGCATAAACTCCAAAAAAAGACAGTAAAAATAATAAATTCGACGAAGCGTGGTATGGTACGATTTAAATTGAACAACAATACGATGTTCATTGATGCGACGGTGCAGCATAATAATATGTAAGATATCAAAAGCGGATGAATGAACCGAAAAAATGTGAGTCGCAGCAAGAATTTTTTGTAAAAAATTTACATAGCGAAAAAAGGAAAAATACCAAAACGCTTGCATATTACAAAAGAAATACGTTTTATCAGTTATGCCCAACATATGTTTACGTAAATATATTTACGAATAACGATATGTGCATATTATGTCATACAACGAACGTTGAAATGGTATGCACGATACAATGAAAAAGACGTAATTATGTATATTACTCGTAGACAACATAATTAATGATAAATAATCGGAAATATTGAAATAAGTTTCACGATAAGATGTGTTTAAGTGATTAAAATAAAAACATACTTTTCCTTAAAATGTTTTCTTACGGTGAGTTTGGATCAAGCAAAGAATTTCAGAGCTTCATACAAATCCATGCAGTGATTTCATATTCTATTCCTCCGTAAAATGAAACTAAATGCTTGTTGAAGCAAGTAAACGTGTCAAAATCATTTTCTGCCAGTTTGGTAATTTTCCATTGATACATATTTCTGTTTTAATTGGTAAGATGATCAAATTCTCTACTGATGCGCATTTTATGTTTTCGCTGTTTATAAAAACGCAACAAATCCGACCTGAAAATTATAGAAAAAGATTCTGCCTAACATAGCAAATGTGATGGACGCACCTCTGTACCTGTGATATCATAAACCTTTCTGTAACTTAGTATCATGGGTGGCCATGAGCTACCCGGTTCTGTATTTTCACCCTTATATAAGCAACATGCGTAATTGTAAAATTCTGGTGTCCGATTATGAGGGTCGTAGGCACACCTGGGCGTGGGGGGTTTGAGGGGTATGCAATCCCCCACCGAGAAACCAAAATATCCCCCTAGAATTCAATTTTTGAAATTTTCTATTATGTTTCGCAATTTTTTGATGCCAATGGATAGTGCTCGATGAGAAACGTTGAAAAATGGTGTTTTTTCGCCATACCACCATTTTTAAGGCCCTTTTTTGACCTTTGAAAAATTTTGCACCTCTCCCCCAGAACTTTGGTGCCGCCCACCTATGGTCGTAGGACAGTAAGGCAGTAAGCCTGAGATGAGAGCAGGTTCGCTGGTATACTATATTTAAGTATATATCCCTCCGTTTACCATCGTGCTTTTGCAGTCAAAGGGTATCATCATAGAAAAAACTCATAAAAAAACACTACTAATACGGGTAAAAATTACCATGATAATGCTTCTATGTAATAAGATGTTCTTCATAGTGTTAGCTATGAATAAATATAAAACGTACAAGAGCAAGCAATGTTTTTACATCGAAACAGTAAAAAAATTTGGTATGGAGCCCGAAAACATGGAAATTTGGCAAAAATATACTAAATATGATATATAACTAGTCGGAGTAAATCTTAACCCCACACCGAATGAATGAAAACCTATCTTATTTTGTTTGTTTCGTGTCTTGCAGCTGTTGGAAGTATTCCAAGCTACTGTATGTAGCTCTAGCTGTCATTTCCATAAGAAACCCAATAAAACTAAAAAACCCAGAAAAAAACCACAAAAACCCAAAACTCAAAATATTCAAATCTAGGTTTTTCCATCCCTGACTACCACCCACATAAATCTAAGCATTAGCCTAGTAAAAATAAATAAGTTTGACCAGAAAAGGTGATTTCCAGAAAAAATTCAGAAGAAAATAATTTTTTGAACTTCCGTGAGCGCGCGCGCCATCATATACCTGTCGTGAACAATGTCTACCGGTTCAAATTTCAACTATAATAGCTCTTTTTGTAGATAAATGGACCGCGAATCTCATTAAATAAAGTATGTGTAGTCGTGTGCCTGGTGTAGTGAAGAGGTGCGTGCGCTACCTCCCTGAAAGGAGTTCGTGGGCGCACGTATACTTGTTAGACTTGCCGAGCGGTAAATACACACCTTATTTATATCCTGCGATCATACACTGTCCTATTACCATTTTGTACATTGTGTTAAGAATGTTTTTTGTATTATCTCGTGGCTGTCAAGCTTCATACGTCCCCGTCGTGCCAGCTGGGGTCCTGGATGCAGTAGACCTGCATTCATGATGCAGAATTGAAGCAATTTCAATTTTTTGTACCAGAAATAACAGCTTTTGATCAAGCTGAGACAACGGAATTGAGTGCTGAAAACTCATATTTTTTAATTTTTTCATCCATATTTTTTCCTTTTTTGTCCGATTGACGAATTCTCGTAAAACAGCATATGTTAAGCAAAATATAAAAACTGTAGAAAAATATTTCGCAACATTACAAAAATATTTCACACCTTGACAAAAAGTTTCACACCTTGACAAAAACTTTTCACAACGTGACAAAAATATTTCACAACTTGACAAAAAATTTTCACAACTTGACAAAAAATTTCCACAACGTGACAAAAATATTTCACGACTTGAGAAAAATATTTCACATCTTGACAAAAAATTTTCACAAGTTTTCGGTAGTATGCAGACCCATGCAAATGAGTGGGAAACGAGACATACACCCAGGCGTGTAGCTGTGGGGGTGTGGGGAATGGGGCGTCCGGACCATACCGGGGCGTGGGGGGTAGGGGTAGGGGTTGGGGGGTGTGCACCCCCGAGAAACCAAAATACCCCCCAGATTTCAATTTTTGAAATTTTTTTCGTTTTTCCCGCAATTTTTTGATGCCAATGGATAGTGCTCGATGAGAAACACGTTGAAAAATGGTGTTTTTTCGCCATACCAACACTTTTAAGGCCATTTTTTTACCTTTGAAAAAATCTTGCACCCCACAGAACTTTGGTGCCGCCCACCTATGGTCCGGACCCTCCAAAATTCGGAAAAATAGGTTTTTTTGCACGTTACTTTGTGCTATTTCTGGCTTAGACCCCCTAATTGGTGTTGGTCCCCCAAAATAGGAGGGTCAGCTACGTGCCTGCATACACCTATGGGAGGGGGCCTAAATGGAAAAGTTCCTGGGAATTGATAAAAATTAAAATTTTTTGCTGCAATGACCATCAATTTATGCCTATTTTTGAGGATAAAAATAAGCTCTTTGGCTGATCCCTAAAGCCGCCCTGCTATGCATCTACGGATGAGATGCTCAAAATCCTCAAAAAACACTTGAAATTACTGCGAATTTTTTCACGTAGTTTTCGCGATACCTACGACGATTTGTCATATCGTATTTCTTTTTATCAAGCAAGGCGGACAACTGTTACTGATCTATATGGCTGCCTCTTTCATTTTTACTGTAATGTTTAGCAAAATTAGTTGTACATCACTTGTTTATTTGTGACTTGTTGTGTACGCGCTTTCTTCGAATAATAAATAAAACATAAGCACGTCACAACGAGACATGCACGTGGGGGCATCTCGGCATAGAAAAATAGGAAATTTAAGGTGAAAAGTACGGAAATCGGAAAAATGATTGAAATATAGTTTCTATGCTATTTTAGCAAAAAAATTCATTGACACCACCCCCAGATCGACCATGCAACCTGAGGAACAACGCTGCAAGACAGACCATGCTATAACAGGCGGCGCGGTGGGGCCCCCTTACACACACCCCTCCCCGTCCTGAATTTCTATATACTTAAGCATTGCTCCCTCAGCTTACCTCAGGAAGCAGATTTTTACGTCATCGCCTATGGTATAACATAGGCTATCCTACAGCGTTGCAGTCCAGGGTCCCAGCCATTACTACCGTCAGCTTATTGTCGGAGATAGTTTCAAAACTTATGACCGAAGCTGTGTGAAACAGACTATAATTCTGTTGTTATAACATGCGCATTAGGTATCAGTGGTTTACTATAGTAAGACGTCGCGTTTTACCTGACACTTTTAACCGCCCACAAGAATTGTTTCCTGTATCCGCTAGAGGACACTCTAAGAAATGCTGATCGAAGCAAAAAATTTGTTGTGGCAATGCACACCGTACAAATCAAAGTGTTTATTGCAATGTACCCTGTAAAAAGATTTTGCCCCGAACCAAAATCCAGACTATGCCACTGAGACAAACATATCACTGATGCTGCACCCAGTGTTGGAGCGTGCCCCCGTCTATGCCCAAAGCCGGAACGCTTCTGTCGAAATGTATACATGTAGATAGTGTATCTACACGAGCCGTTACATGTACGGCCTTTGCGCACCTTAGTGCGCCAATTCAGACCATCCGGTCGTGTGTTTCCACTTTGGCGACCCAGCCATATTTTCAG
The DNA here is from genome assembly GCA_036768485.1 of Mermis nigrescens. Classification (NCBI taxonomy): domain Eukaryota; kingdom Metazoa; phylum Nematoda; class Enoplea; order Mermithida; family Mermithidae; genus Mermis; species Mermis nigrescens. The sequence goes on from JAVLUZ010000003.1 coordinate 206,277, forward strand.
ATCGACGATATGACATGCGGAGGCATTCCGACCACGCAGTGTCAATTGGTTGGACTCTTGTCGCTAGGTGTCGCGAGGGATACTATGATGCGACCTTTTTACTGTGGAACACCCCACAAGTCCCCTATCACTTTTCACATTTAAAACATAGGCGACATGACCGCTATTCACGTTGAGCCTGTGCGGAGACCTGGAAAATCTATGTGCAAGTAGCACACAATTTTTGTCATAAACACATTTTACAATAATTTCTTCTTCTATTACTGTGGGCCAATCCCCCTTAGGATTATTAGTTGGTTGGTGCCAGTTTGGCTTTTGCTTTTGCGGCGTGTCATCTTCGACTATATTAGCGCCATTTATTGTTCATTGTTTTAATTCGGTAAAAGCACGAAAATCCACTGCTTAGGGGTGCATTATATCGCAAGCAGTCAGGAATTGGGATCAGGCCGGCCATAGCTTTATTTCTTGCCGGATTTCGTTGGGTAAAGTTTTTATTTATCGTTTTGTGCAAAATTCATAATTCCTTTTTCAATCCAAAAATCTATAAAAATTATTACATAATTTTTATAGTAGATGACAGCCCGGAATAGAGCTCTTTGTTGATGTGTTTTAAGTACAGAGTGCTGTTGGAACCAGAAATCGTAAGTAGTTTCGCCATAGGTAATCTAGTGCGAAACCCTTTCAATTCTTTTCGCGAAAAATTACTCTTTTGGTCTAAAAAAGGTCTAAGGACCTAGGGCGAATACCGGATTATCTAATTACCCCTGGTTAACATCTGCGGTCATGCATCTCCTTCCCTTTTTCTCCATAGGTACCGGACCGATTACGTCCGTGGAGATTTTAGGTAGTTTGTATTCAGGGTCAGCTTGGAAGAGTGCAGGTTTTTACCGCAGCTTCTTGACCAGCGCTAGGTGTAGCATAGGTATCAGGTAAATCCCGAAGGTACTTACGGGGTTCCTGCTTTCGTAGTTGTTGTGTGTTGGGCATCTTCTCTGACGGCGTACTGTCGTTTGAATCAGCCAACTCGCGCTAATATACTCCAATAACTCGAAGGCGGACGGAACCCACTAGTTACATACACTTACGAAATATTATTGAAGCGCTGCTTGATTTATTTCTTAGAAATCCACTAATTTTCATTGAAAAGTAATAATTTTCGGAGCAAACTGTTTTTCGAAATAGGTACTTATTCGCTGGGCACCTTACTTTCGCAGACTATGTATTTATCATCTGTTTCACATAACTTCGTGCATTTATTATAAGAATTTTCATCGACAGTAAGCCGAGGGTAATGATGATTCAATGCTATAATCGCAACCTGTCGGCTTATTATCGGAGATAGTTTTAAATTTTGTGACCGAACTCGTGTGAAGCAGTTCACGCATGTTTTCTTCGGAGAAAAAACTGCTCTGCTGCGCTTGCAACTCATCAAAATATCAAAATTATTACCAAAAGCGGACCCTTGCGCTACAGATCGTAAATAAGCACGTTTTAAACCCATTTTAACATACGTAGTTCAAGTTTGAGGCAGTTTGAACAAGCTGACGTGAAATAGTGTGCATGCTCTATAAGTAGTAAAGTCAAGTCAACGAACAGCCAATTCTTAACGATTTAATAGATCAATTTATCGCACATAAGGCAACGTTAATGGTCAACATGGCGTAGAATCAACGCCCACGCTTATCTACAAAAACGGCACGTTCAAACCGGTTTAAAAACATATTAGTACAAATATTAACTTTGCGAACGTAGTAAATAATAAGATCGAGTAATATTCCTTGCGATATCTATTTGTTACAATTTGTAATTCGGTGTAATATAGAGCTTACTAGTAAGCGGTAAGTTTACTAAATTCAGTTTCAAGTGGCTCAGATCCAGTGTTTTTTTGTTCTCGGCAAAGATTTTTCCCGATGTACAAACACTTTTTGGGACCGTCTTTGTATGTACATGTACAAAGATGTTTGGGAAGACAAAAGATGCAGAAGGTCTGAGATTCGCAGGCGCCGAAATGAGTAATTGTGTGTTCTATATAGTTTTATAATGGGAGAAATTGGATTTCGAAAGGAAAAATGTCAACATTTACGGCGCTTCGCACTGTTTTAAGACGATTCTTAGTGACCTTTGCCCTTAAAGACCCAGAAATTAGCTCAAATACACTAACCACACTAAAATCGCTACTGTACCATATTACGTATAGTACCCAAAAATTTATGTGTACAAAATGTACAAAGATTTTCGGAAAGACAAAAACTGTGAAAAGGTATAAAATTGCCTAAAATTTTCGGCGCTTCGCGCCAAAATGAGTAATTATTTGTCCTTTATATCTTCGAAACGGCAGAATTTGCATTTATAATGGAAAAGTGTCACATTTTTCGGCGCTTCGAGCCGTTTTAAGACAATTTTTAGTAATTTTTGGCGTCAGAAACCCAGAAATTAGCTAAAATGCACTACGAACGGTCAAAAACCCTGTTTCATAACACTAATATCGCTACTATACTATATTATAGTACACAAACATTTACATGTACAAAATGTACAAAGACTTTTGGGAACCATCTTTGTACATGTACAAACAGACCTTGTACAAAAAAACAGCCTCGAATTAGCTAGCGTAAATGAACATTAGCGCTTCTTCATCACCACGCAAAGACTTTATAGGATAAAAGCTTAAATGACACAAAAAAGGCGATTTAAAAATAAATTGCTTCGTTTCACGTCGTTTGATCGAGTGTAATGTAATCGTTTTATTATAAAAACCAACCGCGTTATGTGCGATCGTAAAAAATAATACTTCATGCGCAGAAATGGACGGACAAAGGAAAATTACTATAAGAAGTTCGTCAAACGTTCGATACGTCCTCCGGCGTTTCCTTTACTAATTGAGCTTTATCATGATCGACGTCGTGAGTCGTAGGGTCGAGGCTTTTCTGACCTACTTGGCGCTGTGCCAATTTACCATCGATCTTATCAGCGGCCGGATTCGTCGTTAGACTGCTCGATCGGGCTACAAATCAGCTTTTACTTATTTTACATAAACTAATGCAGAATAAGTGCGAGTGAACGCAGTCAAAAAAGCGAAAAACCGCTGCTAAATAAATTTTACGAGCTTTCGTCTTAATCAAAAGTTCGCCATTTTAATATCAAAAAAATTAAGGAAACAAATGAAAAACGGGAATTAAGAAAATTGAAATATGTAACGTAGGCAATTTGCTAAATTTCCCTATTAGCACTTTACACTCTATGTAGCTACTATCTTTATTTGCATCTCTGCTCGGCGTCGAGCAATATCAAACTTTATTAAAATTCCCAATACGATCTTCAGTGGAAGATCCATCATTTTTATCAGGGAGGCTATCAAATAGTCAGAGCCACACGGCGTGAGGGAGTTGGACCCTCCGAAAATCAAATACCCTAGAATAGAATTTTGGCACGTGTTTTTGCGATTTTTCTCACTTCCATCCCATCCAAACCACAGAATTTGGTCGCCGCTTATGCACGGTCATAAAAATCAGGCATTTTTAGACAAATCAATGCTATCTTCACAGTAACGCAGCAATGACCTTCGAAGGCAATAAAAGTATCAAATACTGAAAACTCAAATTCGCCATCAACGTTGAGATAAGACTTAGTTGGAATAGATGAAATTAACAATATATCAAAGCCGAAACGAAACAATAAGCATACATTCATGCAGTGGCAATTATAGGATCTTACGGGGGGGGGAGTAGGCGGCATCCTAAATTTTCCTAGAGCAGTCGGAAATAGGTCGAAAAGTTCGCCCTTCACGAGCGAAATAGCGCGTTTTCGGCGTTTTACATTGTCTACTCTTGTTTAAAATCACTTTTAATGCAAAATTTAATCAAAACTTTTTAAATTTCAGGATTTTGAGCAAAAAATCATTAAATTTCTTCGGCTATAGTGGCGGATCTAGGGTTTTCCTAAGGGAGGGCGGTATCCCAACTTTTCCAAAAACAGTCAAAAATAGGTCCAAAAATTTGCCCTTAACGCGCGGAATAGCGTTTTTCCGGTGTTTTACATTGTATACTTTTACATAAAATCACTTTTGACGCAATATTTTTTCTGAACATTTCAAAATTTTAGGCAATTTTGTGCGAAAAAATCATTAAATCCTTTGACTTCAACAAAAAACAGGCGCGAAGCGTGGGAAAATTTGTGAAATTAAGGCGGATAAATGTTTAGAAGCATGATTTACTGCTTGACTTCCTGTATTTATAGCATTTAATGCGAAAAATCGAAATTTTCAATTGAAAATCGAAGGAAATCATGCGGAAATAGCTGTTTCTGCTGTTAAAATTGTTTTGAAACCTACATAAACAGAAAATAGCTTCCAGGCAGTGCTTTTTTGTACAAGGTACGTCTGTATGGTCCCAGAAAGTCTTTGTACATTTTGTACACACAAATTTTTAGGTACTATCAATGTGACACAGTAGCGATTTTAGTGTGGCAAAAACAGAGTTGTTCGACCTTTGCTAGTGTATCTTAGCTGATTTCTGGGTTACTGAGGGAAAAAATCACTAATAATCGTCTCAAAACGGCGCGAAGAGCCGAAAAATTTGACATTTATTCCTTTCAAAATGCGATGTCTTGACTATTATAAAGATATATAGGATACATAATTATTCATTCCGGCGCGAAGCACCGAAAATTTTTGCGAATTTCAGACCTTTTTTGCAGTTTTTGTATTCCCAGAAATCTTTGTACATGTACAAAGACGGTCCCGAAAAGTCGTCGTACATCGGGAAAAATCTTTGCTGAATACAAAAAAACCGTACTTCCAGGTCGCCAAGCAAGTAAATCAATATCATTAATAGGCATCATCCGGCGCCGTAAAAATGTGAGAAATTATGGTCTCGGAGGGCCAAAAATAATTGCAAATTGCATATTCATTCTTTATCTCGCCAAATAGTTTTGGTTAATGGGGGCGGCCGCCCCTTAAATCCGTCCCTGTTTGGCTGTAACGAAAATCCGGCGCGGAGCGCCGGAAAATTCTGAGAAAATTAGGCAAAAAGATGTTTAGAAGCTTGATCTATCGCTCGATTCCCTGTATTTAGACGCGAAACGTCGAAAAATTTTTAAAGGTTATGCGTGAAAACAGAAAAAATATATACTGAAATCAGTTGTTTCTGCATCTTGAAATCGTTTTAAAACCTATTTAATGAGCAAACAATGACTTCCAGGTCGTCAAAAAAGTAAAGAAAGGTGGTTAATAGATACGATCCGGCGCGAAGCGCAGGAAATATTCGAGGCATTATAATCACTGAAGGCCAAAAATCATTGCGAATTACATATCAATTCTTCATCTCGCCAACTATCCTGAGCCAATGAGGGGGCGGCCAACCTTCCCGCCTCCCCATAAATCCACCCATGCGTTCATGTAAATATCAGGTGCACAATGTAACACAAAACTGATGCATAAAAGTGTTTGATTACGAAAATAAAATAAACGGGTCTACCGAACTAAGCGGTGTAGATTCGTCAAACTTACGCGTATCGCAATCCTACGGCCCATATATGTATGCGGGGATACTACGTAAAGTAGGTTTTATCGAGTTTTCTACCGACCTTAAATTTCCAATTTTTCATTCTAAAAGTAGCGTAGAAATACGTATTTTTTCTTCCGTAATAAGTGCAGTAAAAACGGACCCCGAGCGCCCACTGAGACGACCGAAGCTCGATTATAGCGTACCCATAACGGCGGATCCTGGCTGATTAACCAAGTCCGTCAAGCTGATGTTTCGATCCTTATCGAGACGCCTTTTCCTCTTCGTCCTGCTGCCGCAGTTCGAGTTCGTAAATGGGATTTGAGAAATGGAACGCCTTATTGTCCAAATGCGCCAAATTATATTCGGGCGTCGTTGGCCCACCAACGGCGGCTCCTTTATACGCGCCGCCGGCTGCCTTTTTGAGCGATCCGCCGCTGGGGTCGGCGACGCCGCCGCTCAGGCTATCCGATCTCATCATCGGATTATCGAACGAAACGATATTACCGCGATAGCTGACGCTGCTCGTGCTATTTTTGTGTTTGAAGCGGTAGGTTAAGAAACTGAATAATTTTACGTACTCGAACATAAACGAACAATAATAATTATATAAAGAAAAAGTAATGAAAAAAGAAGAATAAAGCGATATAGAACGCGACACTAAATATATACCACGAAAAAGAGTATAAGCGGAAGCGAAAATAAATAAGGACGCGACAGAATATATAAATTGATAAGCATGAAAATGAAAAGAAAATAATAAAAATCGGTGATCGTGATTACGGGGACAAAATTTATCGAAAATCAAATAAACCCAGTCGACCGAAATTTGAGAAAATTGCGAAAACCCTTAAATTTCAAAACGACTAAATTAACGGCATCGGGTTTAAACGCAGCCTCGAATGAACCGCCTAGAATCCGCAATCTCACCCATCCCCGTATTTCGCTCCCACGCCCCCCGCGAACGATGCACCATCTCCCGACGAATGCGATAAGAATACGACGGGTATAGCGCTACCGTACGCGACCTAAACAAAGTTATTTTCATAGGTTTTAATAATAAAAACGACGTAACAATCTCAAAATGGGCAACAAACTGCTTAAAAAGCGGTATTGGCACGAAAAGCGTTTTAGGTTGAGTAACCATTCTGAGATACACTCCCGCACCAACAGAGCGTACGATCGGAACTTAATGGCGTCGAGGACAACGTCTTCGATACGTTTTAAAGCAAATACGATTAAACGTATATAAAATATTTAAAAAATGAAAAAATTAAATACCGAAAGAATCTAAAAGAATTTTTTAAATAAAAAGAATTTGCGATCGTTTACTTGAAAAACAACAATTTTCGGCGGTAAATCAAGCAGGCGCCGGCTACGATCGAGACGGCGGCCGTAATAAGAATAACCAATACGGCGATCACCGTACCGGCTCCTAAAAAGGTAGAATGCCAACGTAAAAACGCCCACGCATAAAACATGGTACAAATTTTAAATTAGGACGCTCGAAAGTCCGACGCTATGTACAAAAATTAAAAACGCTTAGATCTTTAGTTTAAAATTAATTCGAATCGACCGTATTACATCGTTTTTTGACTCGTCAAAAGTTTCCGATTCGCGATTACTAATTAATGCCGACATTGCGTTCTCCTCATTCAAATCATCAAACTTATTGAATAATGGTATTGACTTCGTTGCAGAAATTTTGATTTTTACGCAAACCGATCCTCGTGTAAAATCAGCGTTAAAATGACTTATAGGCGGGAACAGAGGAATTAGTTAAAAATCGAAACATTTCCATTAAAAAGTTGAGGTTCCCTCGAGACCGCAAGGAGAAACGACAACGCGCAATGACGAATTGACGCTCCTTTGACAAAAGACTTACTTCATTTTGCTATATTTCATGATGCCAAAAAACGTTTCATTAAGTTCACTTCAGAGACCGAAGCCCGCACTTTTAGATTCATTCGATAGAAAGTAGTTTCGCTTAGGACGAGGATCTGATCGCAAATTCGATAGAACGATTCCTTAGCGAATCGTGTAGGAATTGCGCGACGATTCGTCAGACGCGCTTGAATTGCGCGAGGCGCGCGCGTAAATGCAAGGTTTCGCGCGCGGCGTCCGAACCTCGTTTAATAGCCTAATTACCGCGGTTGATCGCGTCGACGGGATAGACCGACGCCAGGGCTCTGACGGCGCATCGGCCGCCTTCGAAGCCGTCGAGGCAAATGCAGGACCCGTCGAAATTGCACGTGCCTCCGTTTTGGCAAAGGCATCGGGCGGGAGCCGGCCGAGGCTCGGATTGAGTCGAGTCGCATTGGGAACGGGAGCCCGATTTGAGGCGGGCGCCGTCGGGACAGGCGCAAACGGCGCCGCCCGACGTTAAAAGGCACAAGTGCGAGCAACTGAGTCGAAGGCAGGGCGAATCGCCCGAAAAACGAGCTAGCGTAAAATCAAAAGAATGACGGTACGTTGAAAACGAGAGTGGGGTCGTAACAGTGGCGGATCCAGGATCTTCCTAAGGGGGGGGCGGCGGTACCCCTAAGGGGGGGGGCGAAAGCCTGACTTGGGCGGAAAAATTAGCCGTTTTAACCCGAAAATCGCTCAAAAATGCTTAATTTTGCGCACTATTTTGGGTGCGGGGGAGGGGCGGCCGCTGCCCCCTAAATCCGCCCCTGTATTGTAATCGCGTAAAGTGATCGCCGAATCGACCGGCACGGATTCGAAAAGAGTAGCTCAGTCGCCGAGGCGACTGAGAACGACGCTGGTACGATAAAAGTCGTAAAAATATATTACTTCGACGATAATAAGTTAAAATGTGACTCATTTTAAACTCCGTCGCGACATAGCGCGAACAAAAGAATTCACACGTATGCGCAAAATTTAAAATCCGCGTTTCCATTTTGCGCAAAAATATCAAGTTTAAGTACAAAATATTGTAAATTTTAAGTGCGCGGATTTCGCACGACCGAGAAGCTTAGCCGACGGAAGATACTCGTTAAATAAAAATGCGCACGCGCGCCCAACACGCGCATCGGGCGCATAGTTTCCCAAGGTCCAGAGTTGAGGGAGGAGTGAAATCCCAAAATGGGGGACCAGTAAATTCAGTGGTTCGTATTATTAGCCGACGCTATATTTTGTACGAGCGTCTCTGTAAGCGTACAAAGATCTATATAATATAGCTTTGCGCGAAGCGCCGTAGTTTTCGATTGAATTTACGCATAAAACTCTATTGAGAAAGCTGAATTAAGTTGTATTACGAGATTAGAAATGATACGGAGATTGTAATATGCTGATTTATTAAAAAACAACACTACCGCGATTACGAATTCAGCGCAACGTCAAAATAAGTTAGTCGGTGTTATTTTTGAACGTCGAAACAGCGCAAGGTTATGAAATACTTCTTATTTACATAAAATATTTTAAAACAATAGAGGCGGATGCGAAAGATATTTGAGTCTGCACAGAGATGCCTGAGATTACACGAAAATTGATTTTGGCGTGTTTAATGCCCGCGCTTGAAGCAAATGTTTTTGAAATTTTGTCGAAAAATACTCAAAAAGCAATAAAATGACTATCACTTTGCCCAAAAAGTCTTTGTACGTTGTATAAGGACGGCTTCAAAAATCTTTCTACGAGCCATAATTGATTTTGGGCGAAAATCTGCGTTTTTTGGCCATTTTGAGGTGTTTTTGCTATTAGAGGCCTCAAATGGGAAGTCACTTGCCCCCCCCCCCCTTAAAAATCGGCAAGGAAGTTTTGGGTATGATCCTCCATCCAAAGCTAGACGCCTGCCATGCTCCAAATTCAGAAAACTTTTGAGAACCCGGATTTTTGGCGAAAACTTACGATTTTTAGGTTTTTGCCATTTTCGGCCAAAAAATGGACATGATTTGCCCCCCCTTCTTGAACATGGCCAAGGACCATGGGTATAACAGAGGTTTGCGGGATGCGGGATTCCCGAACCGAAGTTAGACGTCCCCCATAAACCCGCTTGACTTTTGGCGACAACTTGCGATTTTTGGCTACTTTTGTTTTTGTGAAATTTTTTGCCAAAGTCGCGTACGCCCCTGAAAGCGACTGGGGATCCGCACTCAAAATTTCCAGCCGTTACGCGCATACTCGCTTACGTTCAAAAATACCGTATTACTTTATTAAATCCTCATAGCTTGATGCACTTTTGCCATAGTGAAAATTAAGTTCACAAAACTTTTGAAGGGTTTTCACCAAAAATCGTCTGAAAGCGACTTAAGTCTTGGACCCTCAGGGGTAATACCCCCACCTCATACCCCATGGGCGTGTGCGATTGGGTGACGCGAAATAATTTAGAAAAGAATGACAAATTAGTTGATATTTGGAGATATTTTATTACAATAATAAATAATTATTTTCAGGAAACGCATTAATTGTAATGATTATATAGCTAAACTTAAAGATTTGCTACTCGGTGAAATTTAAACAATGCTTTTCAGTGACTATTCCCGTATACTAATCCCTATAGCGTTTCTATTTATTACCGTATATTTATTTTATAGTTAGTAATGTCGATTAATTTAATTTTGATATTTACCCCATCTTTACTTTATTGTTAAGCGCCCCTTCTTTTCACGACGCGAACAAATTTTCTAATAAAAAGCACGCACGCGCGAGCGCACTCGTTTCGCGCGTAAAAAACTTTATCTTAGGTAGCTGCGGTAAAACGCAACGAGTATAAAACAGGATTTAAACCCGCAAGTCGGCTTCTCTCACCCGAACTTAGAGTCCAATTGTACTTATTGGCTTGATAGACCCGAAGCGATCGAATGGGCGACGGAATAGATTTGAGCAACGTTTTGGCCAATCGGCCGAATTTATCCTGCGCGTAAAGTTGACCAGAACTTTTGGGACTCCAGTAGACGTAATTTTCGAACACGTCCAAGCGGTAAGGCTTTCGTTCGTCCGAGAAAACCGTCAGTCGACCCGAACCGTCGGGCAAGACGCTCTCGACGCGGCCGAACCGCGGCGCCGCCCAATAAATACGACGCCGTTTGAAGTAATCGACGGCCAACGAAGACGGCTCGTACAATAAGTCGGATACTATAACCTTAAATTATCGAAAAAATTATTTTCGAGTTTATTAGATTCCTATAAACTCAAACTGTCAAATTATCATTAAAAAATGTAATAAATAGAAGTAAGAAACGGCGAAGTGGCGCGTATCAAACGAAGTAAAGTTGATGCGTATTAACCGACTGATAAATTTTAAAGTAAAGAAATAAGGATGTCGCGCGTTTCGGAGTATTATCGCAACTTTCTCATTATTTTACCAGTCGCTAGATTAAATATTCGAGCAGAAACGTCGAAATACGGGTTTCCAAAAAACTATGCATCGCACGCATTTGTTTCTTTTCGACTTCGCATATGTCGCGCAAAATCGTTGTAACATTAATGAAAAGCAAAAATAGGAATCGACGCACGCCGAATTAAAGTCGAGGCTTCCGAAGGTAAATATTTGTTTCGGGTACTGATTTTATCAATTTCGAGCATTTTCGTCTTATAGCTAACGAAGTCGATAAAAATAAATATTTTGAAAGAGAAAAATACGTACAGTCGCTCCTTTACATTATTTAAATATTACATTTATTCATTCGTAGTTCCCGACTTAACGTCCAAAAAAGAAAGATACGAGTAGCTAACCCGTCTATCCCGACCTCCCATCGCCATTCTTTCGATTTTGGGCGCATCGCCCGCATCGGCCCAAAACAAATAGCCCGATTCGGGGTCGACTACCATGTCGGACGGCACTTGCAGGTCGTCGTCGACCAACGTTTTCGAATATCGCCCGTCGGTACTCATCACGATAAGGCGACCCTCGTTTCCCGTAATGGATCGTCTCTATTAAAAAATTGGGCGCGAATAGAAAATGCGCAGAATAAAGACATCAATAAGTAGAAATTACAAAATAAACTAAAATGTTAGACAACGTACGCGGGCGCGCTCAGGTTTTAAGGGTTGAATGCATTTCCTAAAACCCGCAGTTGGTCACGAACGTATATGCGGCGCACGGTCGATCATGGGGGAATGGAGCTTTTCCGGGCCCGAACGACCCGAAAAACTGGTAGAAAATGCTCAAGGAGCTTCAAAACTCCGTTATTCTACAGTTTCTGGTCAATTTCAAGCATTTTTAAAGAGCGTTTTCTTTTTTCGTCTATTTTCGGCCTTTATTTTGCCTCATCGACCCCAGGAAATTTTCAAAACTCTCGCGGGTTTGGTCCCGTTTCCCCTCCAGGGTAATGGGGTTGCTCAGCCGCCAGGGTCGATTCGCTCGACCCCGTATTGATCCTGCGCCTATTAGGGATGCGCCGGTTAAGCGGAACCAGAATCGCCCATTTTTTTGAAACCGGACCCGAGAACCGATTTTTCAATTTTTCAGTAATCGGAATCGGAATAGATTTTTTTATTTTTCAAGAACCAGAATCGAGGTTTTTCGGATAGGTTCTCGGTTCCTCAAGAAAAGAAAAGAATTATGATTGAGCAAAGACGGAAACAGATTCTCAGATTCTCAGGTTTTTCAAGAATAAAGTTAAGGGAGAAAAGTATTTGCGATTATTCATATAATATTGTGAACAAACCCGTCGACGGACGCAAAATTGTGCACTAAAATTAGCCTTTATCGCACGTTTGTAGAAAACTTTTAGATTTTCTTCCTTCGCATTAAACACGTTTCTAACTCTCCGAGCGAAGCTGCCCAAGCCGAGGTATGTATGAAGAGTTCTACTTAAACTCCAACTTTTGAAGCTGAGAAACATCAATGTAATTCCACAATATCTTTAAAATGCTTCCGGTCTACTGTTAAGTATAATTTCTGTAAGTTATCTGGCGCTTCCCGCCAGTTATGAATGACTTTCTTCATTTTCTGAGCAGCCTTTGCGTCGCTGTAACGTTTTATCAATTTTGAATTTGAATCGAGACAAATGATTGATTAGAAGTAAAGGAAGCGACGATTTAAGTCCTTTTTTCTTCTTTCGCTTTAAATCTATCAAATAGTTCATAGGCTTTGCACCGTATTTTTGCGTTTAAATTGCATTTTCAATGCAAATAGGGTAGGACTTTTCTTCGCAAATTCAAATGAATTTCTGAAAAGGATTGCATCTGAAAGCTAAGACTAAACAACTTTAGAAAACCTTATTTTAAAATTTAATGCTTTACAAAAAGTGGGGCGTCATTCGCTACGAGTAACTGACGTTACTTTAGCTGATGATATTTCATCAAGAAGGCGATGACTCTCAATTAAATACAATCCTACCCTTCATAGTCCTATCAGCGCCATCAAAGTTGCTAACTTTTTTCTGGCGCGTTACGCCACCTTTTATAAAATTTAGTCAAAATTAAATAAATTTATTACGCAAGAGTAACACTGCGGATTTGAAGCTAGCGTAACATATTTGTTTCATCGCTTCGTCGCCCACATTATTAAAAATATACTACTCGAACATTTCGGAAAAATGCGAAGCAGTTTGAATGGAACAGATTCAAAATACATTTAGAAATGCAGTTGTTACGTAGCATAGTGCGCCGATGAAGCTCCGTCGTCGGATTTTCCGATAATAAATTTCTAACAGCATTTTTTGTATTAAGTTACGCGTATGAAGTCATAGCTAATATCCTAATTACAGGAAACGAGAACCTAACCGCCGGTTACTAGGTCAAAGAACCGTAATGGTCGGTTCCAACTTTCGTAAGAACCAGAACCGTAACCGAGATTTTGATTTTCTAAGAACCGGAACCGAAACTGACTTTTTCGGAAAAAAATGGAACCGAAACATCCTTCGCCCGTGTATGCTAGACAAAAAAAACACTTTACACTTTCGTATTCATCATAAACTTCAGTCAACTTTATACCCTTCATTACCGTACTTTCGCCCAATCAACTTTTGGTTCGACGCCTTCGTGGTGTATTGACGAGGCGTGATATTAAATCGATCGAAAGTCGTTTTAAAAATCGACTCAAAAAGACATAAGTTCGGCAGTCCATTTATTATTTAAGACGTTAGGACAAAAAAATCGATCTTGTCAAGCAAGTTTGTCCGTTTTTACGTTAACCTTCCGAGCATTAAACTGCGGGTTGAAAAGTGCCGCATATTGTAACCGATTTCATTCCGACTTCGGTAAATAGGTATTTATTTACGGAAGAAGGGAAATCGATTTATTCCAGGTTTATATAGCATACGGTTAAAAGACCCAATTGACTTCCTAGAAATTGCGTAAACTTAACAGAAAAATGAGAGTTCCCCTTCTGACGATGCGATATAAAAACGACTTTCTTAATTTACCCTTAACGCGTACTCACCGTAGCTTATAAAAGCCGAACGCAATGCCGAAAGCGACTGCCTGAATAAATTTAATGATCGCGTATCATCGGATCGATTAATCGTAAACGTGACTCACAATCTTAATTTTTAACCATTTTTTAAACACCCTTCAATTCGCATTCGCGAAAATGAGTACGATCGGAGAAAGTACGAGTTAAATTTTAACCTAATTTTAAGTTATTCTAACGTCATTTAATTCTTTATTCAACAATTTTTGACCTTTGGTCCGTAATAGCGAATCAACACCGTACTTTGCGATATTGAGCTCCGAGGCCGCTGATATAATCGCTGATAAGGACGGGATCCGTGAGACCCAAATACACGTTGCCGGTTATCCAGTCGGCGGTAAGCGACATGGGAGCCAGATTGGACAGAGATTTATCCAACGTCAAGTCCATTTTTCGTCCCTTGGCCGTTTGGTTGCCCTTAGGCAACGCCGACCACCAAACTTCTTTCCTCGTGCCGTCTATCCAATACATTCGATCTCGAATTAAGGAACAATGTTGAAATTCGGCGTAAAGTCGGCTTCAAAACCAATTTAGACATAGCGCGCGTAAACGAAAGAATGGATTTTTATAATTAACGAAAGTAATATTTGATAAGTTAAATGATAATTGTATGAAATTGCCAAATTTCACGACAAACCTCACGCGACGCTCACAATTTCTCACGGAAACATTTTCCTCATTACGCTTATTGACGGCTGTGCGCTAAATCTATAGCATTTTCTAAAACGAGGAATCCATTTTTCAAAATCAAATATATAACCTCGAATAGGATCGTAATCTATCGATATAGCATTCGTATCTTCGATCGAATTAGGCACAACGGCGCCTCCTTTGGCCATACGAACGCTGGCCACTCGAGTCGACGTGCCGAGGAAAACTTGAGCCGGTTCGCCTGAGCATTGACGTTTTATGCATTTAATCATCGTTTAATGACTTACTGAGTAATCAACGCATAAAAAATTAAAACGAGAAGCGTACGTAAATCTATTTACAATCAGACACGCGCGTGGGGGTTGCGGTCTTGATTTTAGAATGGAAAAATGGAAAAGTTTCAGGAAAGATGGGGCGATGTGATTGCGGGAAATGCGTGAAATTAAATTTTCTGTAAAAGTGTTGGAAATAAAAAGAAACGGTCGTTGAATATCGGTTTTAAGCTATTACAGCATTTATGACAGTTTCTAGGCCAATTCGACGGAAAAATCTCTCCGTACGA
Organism: Mermis nigrescens; assembly: GCA_036768485.1. Lineage (NCBI taxonomy): Eukaryota > Metazoa > Nematoda > Enoplea > Mermithida > Mermithidae > Mermis > Mermis nigrescens. The sequence continues at coordinate 221,350 of JAVLUZ010000003.1, forward strand.
CCGCGCTAAGCGTCTCGAGCGTACAATGAATTGAATAACGCAAATAGAAGCGTAACTTAAAAATAATAATGAAATTAAAAAAGCATCCTGAGCCGCCTAAAGATAGAAATAATCAATTTTTTCGAATATAGTTTGTAAGCGAATGAATAAATCTCCAAAAAGCAAAATTTATCATTTAAGAGCCAATTTCTGAGAAGTTCGACCTCCGCCTATGATAAGTCGAGAATTAATCGTATCTCAAAAAGACAAATCCGGTACAGTTTTTAATGCTGATTCTCGTAGCGCGACTCGTTTGAATTGAAAAACAAAATTTGCCGTGCTACGAATTTCGAGCATTTTGCAATTTTATATTAGTGTAATTTAATTTCAATTTTCTCCATGAAAAATTACTATGGTTTGTTAATACAAAAAGCGTTCGGTAGAAGAGCTTTTCTGCTACTAACGATAAGCCGATAATTCGTGTTTGCTCCACTTTACGCTTTAAACCATAATCTAAACTAGCATGATTTTGATTAAAAATTATGAAAAATCTTTACAAATTTATGTACCCTCCAGCGTGATTTCATATACAACAATAACACCGGGAACTAGGTTAACGAGCGTCCGAATGACCATTAGTATCATAATTTTTTGCATAAAAACAGTGCATTTGCATTAGCTTAAACATAATTATCACCGATTCTGCCTAAAATTTAAACGTCATACGCGCGAGCCTCATCAGTAGAAAGTCTTGCGTTTAATATTTTTGCGTCATTTCGTTCGCGCATTAAGATTTGTCCATTAAATTATGCTTGATATTAGAATTTAAATTTAATTTTCGCGTTTCCAATTATTTTCACTAAAATTCAATTTATTCATTGCGTAATGAATAGAAGCAGGTAGAATCGATAATGGCTTGGTAGAGAATACATTTTTCTAATAGAAAACTGCAAAAATGTTTCATATGCATTATTTTATAATTTAGACTACTATTTAAACTAGCTCAGTTTTCGTTAAAAATAAGAAATATTTATTCAAATTCCTGTTCCCCGAAGAGCTATTTTATTAAAAACAAAAGTTCTTTTATTCTTTTATGTAGCTACTCCATGGGTGCAACTTCTGAAAAATTTCCGAGGAAACGAGTGCACCGGAAACTAGGTTAACAAGCGTCCGAATGACCCACGCAGTAACACAATGTTCCAGAAAAAAACAACACTCGCACTACCCTAGCTTAAACATAATTATCACCGATTCTGTCTAAAATTTACGGGTCATATAGGCGTGGCTCAACAGTAGAAAAATTTGCGCTTAAGATTTTGCGTCATTTCATCCGCGCATTAAGATTTGCCCACTACAGTGTGATTTATATTAAAATTCTAATAATTTTGACGTTTTTTTATTACTTTCAGTAAAATTAGATTTATTCATTTAGTAATGAACAGAAGCAGTCATAATTTTCAATCGATAGGTAGGGAAAACATTTTTTTACTAGCAACACGCAAAAATTTTACGTACGCTTTAACTTATACTTTACGCTATTATTTAAACTAGCTCAATTTTTGTTGAAAATAAAAAATTTTACAAATTCGTGTCCTCTTTAGAGCTAGCTTATTTCCAACAGAAGTTTTTTTACTTTTTATGTTACTACACCATAAGTGCACTTTTGAAAAATTATCGTCGAAATGAATGTACCGGAAGCTAGATTAACAAGCGTCTGAATTACCCTTAGTAACATAATGTTTTACATAAAAGTTTTGCGTAGAGTCAACCAAAACGCATTTTTTCCTCCACAAAATAGCATACACGTCTCAGTGACTTATGCTTCTATGAGATGTTAAGAAAGCTAGACCGCACACTGAACGATGCATCTTGACTCATATAACCACATTCATAATATGTATACTAATCACTGTTTTATTTTTTTGCGCAAAAAGTTCGATTTTTCTTGTACAATCGAAAATCGGCCAAAAACTGCCTATACTTTATGCGCAAAGATGGACAAAAATTGCTCCACAAATCTATGTACGAGCCTCAAAATTTTTGTCGCGTACAAAATATTCGTAGAAAAACAGTGATACTAATGCATCTTAGTATTTTAGGCGCAATAGAAGATGAGTATGCTATTATTCAGACGGTTTTTTGCCTCGTTTTAGTACACTTATTTTAAGAAAACTCGATAATGCGCCAAATTTTACTTATCCTAGATAACATGTATAAAAGTTGAGTGGCTTCGCCTATTCATACTAATTATTCAACGAGTAAATAGATTTTTTAATGAAAGTAACGAAAAATCGCTGAAATTATCAAAATTTCAACATTAAGGATACTATAGCGGGTACATTTAAATACGCTAGCAAAACGACACAAAATATTAAACGCTAATTTTCCTTCTAACGATCCGTGCATAAATGACCTATAAATTTTAGTCAGAACCGGAGATAATTATAATTAAGCTATAGTCTGTTTCACACAAATTTGGGCATAAAATTTGAAAACTATGTCCGACAATAATCCGACAGATTGCGATTATAGCATTGATTTAATGTATAATTATCGTAATCCGTCGGCTTAATTTCAAAAAAACTTTTAAAAATTCATGCACAAACTTATGTGAAACAAACTATAGGTAGTGCAGATGTACACCTCTATGTACAAAATTGTGTTACTAAGAGTCATTCAGACGATTGTAAAGATGGTAAATAAATTTCGACGAGAATTTTTCAGAAGTTGCACCTATAGAGTAGCTAAAGTAAGTCGTAAATCAAACAGCTCTACAGGGAACACGAATTTGTAATTTGTTTCGTATTTTTAGCAAAAAATGAGCTAGTTCAAATAATACTGTAAAGTGTAAATTAAAGGTTATAAAGAATATTGCCACATTACTCTTAGCAAAGACCCAATTTATCAAATGATTATGCTTTGACCGGCTTTTGTTCATTAATCCATGAATGAATCGAATTTTAGTGAAAATAATAAAAAACGCAAAAATCACATTAACATTTTAACAATAAGCGTGCTGTAGTAGGCAAATATTAATGCATGAACAAAATAATGCAAAAATATTAAGTGCAAGACTTTCTACTGATGAGCCATGCACATATGACCTGTAAATTTTAGGCAGAATCGGTGATAATTATGTTTAAGCTAATGCAAATACACCATTTTTATATAGAAAAGTATGATACTTAGGATCATTCAGACGCTTGAAAACATAGTTTCCGGTACATTTATTTCGATAAAAATATTTCAGAACTTTCAACTATAGAGTAGCTACATAAAAACTGTAAAAGTTATTGTTGTATATTAAGTCAGGCTAAAGGGTACACGAATTTGTTAAAATTTGTCATAATTTATAATAAAAATCGAGCTGGTTTAAATTATGACGTAAAGTGCGAATTGGAGCAAACACAAATTTTCTGCTCATCACTAGTAGCAGAGGACCTGTTCTACCGAACACTTTACGTTTTAACGAAAAATACACATTTTTTATGAAGAAAATTGACCGGATATGTTGTTTTGAGGTATAATTAATTTTTGACTTATCACAAAGTTGGTCGAACTCCTCAGAAACTGTCTCTTAAAAACTAACGAAGGAAAAACAGAGCCGCAGAGAAGCCACTTTCGCTAGGGTGTTTTTACGCGCGATTAAAAAATCGATGATTTTACACGATTTCAAAGTCTATAAGAAACACCAACCAATAATAGAATCTCAAAATAGCGAACAAAAAATGAACTAATCAATATTTAGATAAATGGACAAGCAAAGAGACAAATAAAAATTAATAAAGAAGCAGACAAATAAATACTTAATAATAAAAACAAATAAACAAAAATGAATTGACGAATAATAAAAAACGAATAATTATCTACCATCTGCTCTGCAATCTCGACCTTTCATGCCCCCAACGTGAACGGCGTCCGAGTAATTAGCGGCGCATACGCACTCGTACGATCCTTTGGTATTGATGCATTTATGCGTGCACGTATTATTAAAAGTAGCGCATTCGTCAATGTCTGAATAAACTTATTGTATTGTTTATTTGTGCATTCCGCATGGCATAATCGAGTAAAAAGACGAAAATTTCAAAATTGGCCGGAGAAGAACTTCCTCCGGATAATGAGAGCTAACTCACGCACTACCGTTTGAATACGAGCGAGAAAGAAAGTTAAGATTTCTTTGATTCGTTTCGAAAATTTTCTTTCGTCCTTGTCCAGAAACGTTTAAATATGCCCTTGTTTTTGTCTAACTAATTAAAAGTTCATGGGTTTAAAACTGGCGTTTGATTGATACATTTGAATCGATTCAGGAGCAATTAGTTTAGAGCATTTAATAAAATAAAGATCAACTTATGGCTGTTTTGCCTAATTTTAGTTATACGAGTTGACATCGCACCTTCGCACTGTTTCGGATTATTCGACGACGGCTTAAATCCGGATTTGCACGAACATAAGTATCCGCCGTGGGCTAAATCCTCGCACGCGTACTCGCAACCGCCTTTATTCGTGCCGCATTTTCCAGGACCGGCTTAAATGCGTTTAGCGTAAGCAAAAATGATATTTTGCGAAAAAGAACGAAAGCTAATCAAAAAAACAGCAAAAGAAGCGAAAAAAGCTGAAATTGCCCAACATTTTAAGCTTAACCACCGACGCTAAAAACTGCTTCGATTTACACCAATAAAGCGTAGTTAACCGAATCGCCGTTAAATCTCTTAAACAAGACTAATTGGAAAGCGAAAGCCTATCTGATACTTTTATAATATAATGACGATCCGGAGGCCCGTAGCTAAAATAAAGAGAATGGAAAGCGGTGCGAAGAAGTTGCACAAAAAGCAGTACTAAAATATGAATAGGTCCAAAAATAATAAAATTTGGAACCGATAACGGCGCTGAATACGCAGTGCGTCTTATGATCAGAAATTCAGAGGATAGAATTTATTAGTAGAATAATGATCTAAAAGCGAATCAGACAGATAAACGCAAAAAATGGTTACGTGCGGCAGACAAAATTTTATCATAATACGAATACGTGCGTACGCATATATTTAGAAAGGTCCAATGTATATCTGAATAATAAATTGACCCAAATCCCCCGGCACGAATCCTGCTTGACCCCGAGTCAGCTTTGGAATACTTGTTCGCTCTGCTTTCGGACCTAAGATCATACGTAATAAAGTACAAAGACTAGTTTTGGATGGGTTTGCGGTTCAATTTCTGATGGGGAGGACGGCCATCCTATTCTGGACTAAAACTGATAGAATAACAAGTTTTATCACAAAAAAGGTGGACCCAACTTTAGGAAGATCCCACCAACACTCTTGTATCTTATTTCTTCAAATTACTGAATGCGATTTCGAAACATATTGCAGATATTTTCATGTCACAAATTGATTCTTCGTAAAATTATAACTAATGAAGGGTAATTTTGTACAGAAAGGATCCGCAAGAGAGTAAATTAAAATGTTTTGACTAACGTTCGGAAACCAGCCCATTATACAGAGTTCAGAATCGTCAGTGCTTAGAAAGACTTCAAATTATCAACCACAAATTCAGAAGGTTAGTATTAGCAACACTAATATCGATGCAACACTAATATCGATTTAGCGAACACGATACACGAAAATAAAAGACTCGACAAACGACCTAGACGATGATCTGACGCACACATGCACACTGAGAGGGTATTGGGGTGTCCCCCCACCAGGACTTTTGAAAGACCCCCACTCCTCAGGCCGTTTTGGGACCAAACCTGTTGCTTGAACGACGAAAACCCGTCAAACGACGTCTAACAGTATGATTTCAAGTAAAAAAATACATGTTTTTCATGCAATAGAATGTTCAATTCGTTCATGCAGATACTTTTTCTCCCATTATTCTGTATATATTTGATGTCACAGATCACTCAGTCGTCTTTATTATTATCTGTTTTCGCACAAATTTGATCACGAATATTCAAGAACAGTAAAATACAAGGAATTAAAGTGTTTTCACGGGTTATCAGGAGTAAGGAGCGACAAAAATGTCTAAAAATTACCATAAATGTATCATTTAGCTCCATAATTAGCCATACAATTTACCATTTAACCCCCCTCCAAGGAAACTCGGTTTCCCCCTACCAGAACTTTTAGCCGTGTGCATGTATGATCTGACGACATCACTTTGTAGTTCTAGCTTTTGCTGGCATAATGTAAAGCGGAACAAATAAACGTATGACACAGGAAATAACCTTTTCATTTTCTTGTATTATTTTCTTCATTTTCATTGCAATAATTGTGGGTAAAACCAGGCAGAACTTTAAATTGATTAAGGTCACAGCCGCGCTTAGGGGCTGGTGAACTGGGCGGCCATCCGAAGCCGCTAAAGAATTTCGGAGAACTTTGATAAAAATTGTTTTAGCGGTTTTAATGTGGCTAAGCCTATTGACGTACGTGTTATTTATGACCCGATTTTGGATTTAGGATTTCTGAAGCTGGAAAACTTACATTTAAATTAATCTTCAAATTTTACCGCGCACGTATAGTAATTTATTTCTGGATGTGTATTCTTTTTTACATCACTAAGGTATTGTCTGAAGCTCGCAAATAATTTTTAAAGCTACGTTTGTACAATATACGAATTAAGATTTTATGGGGTAAGTATAAGTTTATCGATTTCAACGTTGGAAACATTTTTTCGGCAGAAATCGAAAAGAATTTCGCCGCTTTTCTTAGCCGAATACTGACATGGTGTTTTATTTTGTCTTTTACTCCGTTTTTTGATGACTCTATGCATATGATTGACAAACATTTGAAAATTTAGCACCTTTTTGTTTGGTTACTGCTAAGATACGACTCGCTTCTTCAGCCAAAATTTAGAATGAAGTCGTATCCCTTTGACAGCATTCCTGTACTATACAAATATAAAAATTTTTGCTGCACGAAAACTTTTACGGAGATTCGCGTACAGTTTTAAAGAACTGACCGAAGGCATTTCAATTTGAAATGAAAAACTTCAGAAAATATCGTTGATACGATATTATTTCAACTACGCATCTTATCTTAAATAAATACTACGTACAATTTTATTAATTGATGGCTAATTTGACTGTTAAGAAAGCCATCAAATTAATGTGAAATAAACTGCTTCATTCTTTAATTTACGTGTTGAAAAAATCTGAAATGTTTGACGTACGAGTATAGTTCACGATACAAAATTTGTAACAAGCGCCTGAAAAATGCCCGACATACTTTATACGAATCGAACTTTCGAGGGCCGCTAAAACCTTAAGCACGGGTTTAATTAAGATAAAAGAATAGTTGCTTCTAGATTTACTCGAAAGAGGAATACGGTTTATTAAAAAATCAAGGGAGCTCAATACTCGGCTAAAGTGATTGAAACAGATAGACTTCGATTAAATTAGATTAACACACTATCTACTATATATGACCTTAATTTACAACACATTAAACATTACAATTGGGATAAAATAAATTACTTTCGAATGTCAGCGATCGAAACGAAATTATTAGATGAAAAGCTCGATATGAGGTGAACAAAAATAATGTCGATCAACTTAATCTCATCGACTTCATTGAAAATAAGAAGAAAAATATGTTTTCATTGATAAGAAGACATAAGGAACATAGATGATTACGAATACTTTGTAACGTTTACTTAAGTACGGATAACGCTCATTATACGAAACAGCGAAGCTTACTATAATTCCTATTTCATAAACGCCTAAATTTAAATAAAGTTATACTCTTTCTCGGCTACTCAATGAGTAAAAAGAACTCATTATTTATAAAGGAGACGGATTATAGTAATGACTGAAGCAAAAACTGCGGTTGCAACTTCGTTATTAAGCAAATCTGTATATACGACGTCGAATGAAAGCCGGAAACTTTGTTCTCAGCCTTTTCACGGAATTTGTTTATTAGTAAAAATTGCTAAAGTTGATCGTCCACCAATAAAAGTGACCTACGAGTAGTATTGAAAATTTTGAGCCGCTGAATGTATGGCGGGGAACGTACGAAATTTTCAATTCGTACTAAGCGGCGGGTGTAAGGTCAATCAACTACGATAAATGCGAAATTTTAGTGATATAATTTAAATAATTTTTCTATTGGTTTCAAGAAAAATCAGATATTTAATCAACGAAAGGGCGAGCTAATTGAAGCAGTTAGTTGAAGCGAAATCACTCCATCAAGACTAGAGGGAAATTTGATGCGTATAGTCGAAACATCCAGCAAACAATCGGTAAATGGCCGAAAAACGGACGATCAATCAATACGAAAGCGCTGAAATCGATCTTTATGATAACAAAGCGAGACAAAGAAGTCCAAACAGTGCAAACTCGAAAGATTGCCGATAGGAAAAAATAAAATCAATAAACTAAAGGTAGAAGACCAAACTGAACCGCATTAGTACATAAATGTTTAGGGCCCTATTGCGCAAGATTAGGAGTGTAGGGGTGTAGAGTAAAATTACTCCTAGCCGAGGAGTCTCCTAAATCCGGTTGCACAAGTTACTCCTAGAGCTGGAGTAATTTTTGAACAAAACCTAGGAGTAAACCCTCCTTTTACTACCAGTAGGAGTAAATATTTTAGGAGTGTAGGAGCTTATAAGTAAAGCGAATCGGACTTTTTCCGGCTAATTCATTTTGTATTCAATCTAGTCGCTAATAGCCGGTCGTCAATTCATTATCATGTTACGAGAAGAAAAGATCACCAGTTGCTAAGAATCTAAGCGTAAGTAAAATCTGCTGATCCAATGATAAAGCGCAATCCTGATACGTCTTTGGTTCCGAAAAAGCATCAATAGTATTATAAATTTGTTTCGCAACGTGCCAATTAAGCCGGAAGCATTCTTGAAAATTATCTAATTCAAAATTTATCCTCGGTTTATACAGTGGTCGCTTTCGTTTATTCGTAACCTCTACCTCAGTTTCACTCTCGCTGTAGCTATCCATAGAACGTTTAACTCGACATATTCGAAAAATGACAATGAAAGTTTACTCCTCAGCATTTAAGGAGCAAACAAACATTCCTAGATTTTGCGTGCACTTCTAGGAGTAAAATTACTCCTACAAATAACACTCCTAACTAGTGTGCAACAGGAAGAAAATTTACTCCTAAAATTACTCCGTCAGCCCCTTTTACTCCTACATTTCCTTCTACACTCCTACTTTAGGAGTCTCCTTACTCCTAGACTGTGCAACAGGAATTCCTCCTAAACTCCTAACTCCTAAAGTCCTAGCCGCTTGCGCAACAGGGCCCAGGTTCCCTAATCGTATTAAGGCAATAAAGTCGAAAAAAAGTTAGCCGAATCAATCGCATGGGTACAGATATTTTATAATTAAATCCTACAGTGAGAAAAAGTTATTTTTTTGCTTTTACAACGAACGACCGTTTGTTCACCAACTCGAATTCCTGATCGATATATTACATTTGTATACGCATGCACTAAACATTAACCTAAGCCTACATATCATTTTAATATATTTGATTTTCTTAAATTTTCTCGAATAGATTCAATTTTCCACTTTAAATCAGGAGAAAAAAGCGTGCTTACGACAACCATCCTCGTCCGATCTGTCGCCACAATCATCGACTCTATCGCATAACTTATCTCGCGGAATGCACTTGTCGCTCGTCGTACATTTGAAGTCTGCGGATAGAAAAATAGAAATAATTTTCGTTATATGTCATCATACATGTAATGGCTCGAAATTTTGGGAGGGGGTCCCGGCAATTTTCAGGGGGGAGTAAATGACCTCCAAATTTGGCCAAAAACGCCTAAAAACGTCGAAAAAATTCAATTTTCTTTGAAAATCGGTGGAGGGGTCAAAAATTTTCTGGCTATAGGGGATGGGGGACCTCCGACTTTGGGTGGGGGATCTTCCCACCCCTCGTTACGAGTATGTTTGTCATCTAAGGGCTTCAGACTAAATTTTCATCGGTAATCTTATTCCATGGGACATTCAAAGATGTTTCAACACCATTAATATATCTATCATTTTGAATAAATTCGAAAAATATCAAGATGAGTCGATGCGAATGAAAACGGAACGTCGTTTGAATTAGCGATAAGGCTGCCGCCGATGATGACATTCAGTATAATTATCAATTATTTTTGGCTACCTTTTCAGACGGAGAAACACGCCCCAATAACAACGATTCAGTGTTAACCCTCGCGTTCCCGTGTTTTTTGAAGTCAAAGGTTACCGAGTTAGGAAGCCGTCCTAGCCAGGTTAAAATGCAATTAGTTTCACTCAACATAGCGAATATTAGTGTCATTTTGTGCGATTTTTTAAGCTCTTTCAGATATGCTTGTTACTAAAGTAGTTTTGTATGATATATAATTTTTAATTTTTTAAATAATTTTAATTATATAATTTTTTTATAATTTTTATAATTAATATAATTTTTATAACTTTTTTATAATATTTTTTATATCAATCTTGCACTAATCATTGACCAAAACTTTTTTTGTAATTTAAGTTTTTACGTGATAATCATGAAAGTATGCCAATTTTTTAGGATGTATAACTTTATTTATAGCTTGAACATTTCAAACGATGTAACTAGGGCTAAAATGAGGCTAGACAAAGTTTTGTAGTCATACAAAACGATACAACAAAAAAATCACAAAAAAGTGATCGGCTAGGACGCCGTCCTAGATCGCGGGAACGCGAGGGTTAAGCGTAATTTTTCTGTAGACATATACGGGTTGGCTCGTAGAAAAAAGGCTCAATTCCGATTTAACGGGTCGGAAATTTGGTTAATGCGAACACGAAACTTTAGGACTGGCTGCATTAGATAGATAAAAGTATCTTCTTTCAATACGCCCAACTCTAATATTATTTAAACGCCAATAGCGTTATTAATAATGCCATTCAATTTGCGCCCTCTTTTGACGATCTTGAACTTTTCGCACTTTAGGACGCGTATCTACGCCGGGACTTAAACAATACGCTGATTAATTCTTTGACAGCATATCTCGTCAAAAAAGGACACATATATATACGCAGTAATGCTGATACAATGCTGAAACTCTGGGGTCTAAACAATGTCAAAGTGAGGTGTAAACAAATCAGCGTAGCGCACGGCCGCCGACAGCCGGTAAAAATTTATAACGCGATTGAAACATAGACGCGTCTATCTAACGCGGTTGGTTTTAAAATTTTATGTCAATAATTGCCCACGTTACGACGCGACATAGGAGTGTAGCCTTTTTTAAACCAAGCGGTACGTGACCGTTTCATGAAACCTTTTGCATAATAATCAATTTTCCCCGCATTCGAAGATAACTACTAAAGTAGTTCCTTATACGCGGATAATATCAACGAAATGTTGAATAATCAAACATACGCTATCCCTCGCTTATTGCGATGAATATCACGACGATCGCATCAGTTTAAAGTAGTTTCGTAGTCAATTTACGTCGATAGAAAAATTATCCGCTACGCGTAAGGTTCCACGAAATACAATATAGTTCGCTTTAACTAAAATCGCTCATTTATACGTTTACAATTTGCTACTGGCGCGAGAACATCACGATCGACTTTACTTTAAGTAATAGAATTGATGGGATTTGCGTTTACGCGAATCGAATACGCCGATACTACGATTTAATTAAATTTGATGGCCGTTTTTCACGCGCAATGACCTATCTATATCATATTTTATTATTTAAACGCGGCGTACGGAATCGCTCGGAAACCGCCCGTCCTTGTTACCGTAACTTCAAATTTCTTCACTGATCGATTGAGTAGGTCGAGATCGGGTCGTCCATCCGGCAACTTAGAAATCCGCAGTAAAGCAAGAAGGACATTCGTCTAAATCGCGAAACCTTGCGCATGGATCACAATTTCCGAATCAACGCGAGTCAACTATAAAGGCGGGTTAAATTGAAAGAAAAATAACGACGCCGCCATACGTGGGCAGCAAGAAAATTCTGGGGGGGGGTGCAAGATTTTTTTGAAGGTCGAAATATGGCCTTAAAAATGGTGGTATGGCGATAAAAACACCATTTTTCGACGTTTCTCATCAAGCACTATCCATTGGCATCAAAAAATTGCGAAAAAAACGAAAAAAATTTTCAAAAATTGAATTCTGGGGGGGGGTATTTTGATTTCTGGGGGTATTTTGGTTTCTGGGGGTGCATACCCCCCAAACCCCCACGCCCAGGTGTGGACGCCGCGCGTAGTGACCAATAAGCGTACGGAGTTTTGCTACGCAAAAACGTATTACGGTAGGCTATCAAAAAAGTCTCTTTCGTAGCTACTCGCGCGTGCGGCGAAAATTGCTCTTCGCGCGCGAAGGTTTCGCGAAATAGACTTTAGACGCATCGACTTAAAAAACAGACTACGATCTAAAATATCGAGTATTTTAAGACTCGCTTCGTCACTTTTTAAGCTTAACGCTAAAGCGTTTGAAACTCGTCGGTTTAAAACGAGCCGAAAATTACCCGTTGCGTTACACGCTTGCGCGGGCCCGCGAGGGCAAATGGGCAGCGCTTCGTCGCTGTTGTCGTTAGGTCCGCAATCCTGAATGCCGTTGCACAGCCGAAGTACATTGAGGCACGTGCGCGAAAATTGGCAGCGGAATTTCAACGGAGGATCGCACGTCGTGTTTTCTGGCAAAAATTAGATCACGATTTAAACTTTTTCCTGCGGCATCTACGAGGGTCGGGAACGATAGGTGGGCGGCACCGAAATTCTGGGAGGAAAGGAGGTGCGAGATTTTCCAAAGATCAAAAAATGGCCTTAAAAATGGCGCTATGGCGAAGAAAACACCATTTTTCAACGTTTATCATCGAGCGCTATCCATTGGCATCGAAAAATTGCGAAAAAAAAAAAATTGAATCCCGAGGGGGATATTTTCGTTTCTGGGGGTATTTCGGTTGCTCGCGGGGGAGGGGTTCATACCCCCAAATGTCCCCACGCCCGGGTGTGGTCGGGAGGAAGCCGAATTTTTGAGTCGGAAATAATTTTTCGAGTAATCAAAAAAGATTGTTAACATTTAATCGTTCGACGCGACGACTCACTGCAAAATTCGGGCGATTCGTCCGAACTATCGCCGCAGTCGTTGTCGCCGTCGCACAAAAATTTTCGAGGGATACAAACGGAATTAGAGCATTCGAATTCGAACGGTGAACAACTTCGTCGATTGAATTTTGAACAATTCAATTCATCCGAAGCATCGACGCAGTCTTTTCGCCGATCGCACCAAAACTTTTCGTTTACGCAAGTGCCATCGTCGCATTTACGCTAAACGAGGATAAGCGAGTAAACTGGAGTGAAATTATTAGGCAAATTTTTCAAAACCGAATCTGAGCAAGGAAAAACAGTGAAGCGAGTTTAACTTAAATCTAAAACTAAACGAGTAGCGTAAAGAGATTACTAGCGAAAATTGATAATTATTTTTCACGCAGAATTTAAAAAATCTATTCTACCGGCGAATTTGCTTCAGTATTAAATTAAGCATATTTCATCGAATTACGGTATATTCGACATGTTTTACGGGACGTTTTGAGGCTTTCTTGGCTTTATCGTCAATCTTTCGGGTAACTATTTATCCGTTTTGATTAAGTAAGATAAGATTAACGAGGAAGCGACCGCTCTCGAGCGCACGTAACCTACCCAGAGGCAAATTTTAAGGGGGCGGCTGTCCCAACGTTGGCGACGTTAAAGAATGAATACGTAATAATGATTTTTGGCTATCGTTGACCCTCAATTTAATTTAATTTTCAATTTGATTTATTTTGATCGTCAATTTCTCAAATTTTACCACCCGTTAACGGCATTCGCGTATGTAGGTACCAATTTTCCGATTTCCGACCGTTTTGAGAGAAGCGGGAATAACGCCCGCCCCTTACGAAAATACCAGATCTTCCGCCGCTTTGAGCTTAACGTAGTTCGCGAGTATACGCGGGCGGGCGGGACCCGTATTCTTCATTCAAAATTTCTTTCAAAAGTAAGTGAAAATCGTGAAATTGATGGTTCGGCGATATAATACCCATTTTTTGCGTCATTCCAATCGGAAAAGAATATCTAATTCCGAAAAAGCGAATTATCGCAAAAAAAATCTAAGAACATTCTAGCGGTAGGTCAAAATTGCCTTTAAACGGTGAAAAATAAAGAAATATTTCGACGTACCCGTCCGAGGCCGCAGGGCAAGTTTTTGCAGTCGACTTCGTCCGATCCGTCCTGGCAATGCGGCTTACCGTCGCAAATCTCGCTTTTTCTTACGCATTTGCCGTCCGAGCAACGGAACTCGCTCTCCGAACAGGGTCGGCTCGTACCGCCTACGAATTAAGCCAAAAATAAATAGAAAGATTTAAAATATAAGGAACGTACGTACGTACGTACAGCAAAAACCTTTATAGAAACAAAAAAACAAATTTTATATTAAATGTCCAGAAAATAGACTGCATCAATTCAAAAAAAGAATCGCAGAAGAAGAAAAAATAAAAAGATATATAATAACCAAAAAACTAGGGAATGCGCCAATGTTTAAGCTTGTATCATATTCAAATTTTAAATCTTTGGCATCGAAAAATTTATTAAAATTTCTAATCTCGCCAGACCTATATACGGTATCGAAGGGGTTAATGCGGAAAATCGCAACCTAAAACGCCCGCCTTAAAAGGAGTGTAAACTCGATTCAATTTAAAGGCGTATTTTAAAACAAGTCTCCGAATTAAATGCGAGCTAGTTTACGCTTTCTTATTGCGTTTGACGCTTAAAGCGAAATTTTTTCACCGCAAGAAACGTCGGTTTCGTCCGAGTTGTCGCCGCAGTCGTTTTCGTGGTCGCACATCCACCGTCGGGGGATGCACCGGCCTGTGCTTTTGCAACGGAAATCGCCGATCGGATCGCACGCCTGGCATCGTTCCGGTTTTTCGTCCGAATTATCGCGGCAATCGTTTTGGCCATTGCAAAAGGCCCAATTCGGAATGCACCTACGGAAGCAGGCCGCGACGTGAAGAAACAATTTCTACGCGGCTATACCGTAACGCGTACTTTATCCATCGAGCGTACAAAAGTTTTAAGGTAGTTTTAATTCATAGAGCTTCGAATCGCATTCGAGTTACGAATTGAATTTTAGAATAGATTTCAACCGAATCGTATTTAAATTAACTCTTTTTTCACAGGCAACTAGCTCGCAGATTAAATTTTTGGATAATATTTACGAAAATTATGTTTTTTTATAATCGTAGAAAGCTTTTTTTACGGAATTTCAGATACCTAATTTTAGTAATCAATTTCGCCCGATATGCGTACATATCGTATCAAGCGAGGATAATACAAAAATGCGGGCGATTTAAAGCGGTGGCGACAAAACTAACCTATAGCTAGACTCGCATCGGCTCCATCCTCTGGGGCACTGTCGCGAGGCTGAAAGGAGAAAACTTAAAGCTCGTAGATCGAGCGTGGCTAAGTACAAATACGGGTGTGTAAAAAACGGTACGGTACTAAAAATGCATGTGCGACGTAAACCTGAAATTAGAAAGTGAAATTGTAACGGAGTGTAGTCCCATGTTTGTATGCTCGCTTAGTAAAATTTCGTAAAAATAAAAACGTTTGCTCAGAATTTTAGAGCTTTCCTCCTAAAGCCTACGCAATTCGAGTTCCGGCGCAAAAAATTTCTAAAAAATTGTTGCCGAAATCGAGATGGTTGCGGATAATTTGTCAACAAATGCACGTAGACTACTGAAATTTTCCGCGTTTAGAGACAAAAACATTAAAAACTGATGGAAGAAATTACGTCAGACGCATTTGAATTATTTAGCCGTAAACTCTCGCAATGACCTCCATCCTGGTTCAAAAGAAACTTTTGAACAGTAGCGGCTCTGATCGACGAAGTCATTGATTTTTGGTGACAGACGCTTCCAGGCTCGAGAATTTGTTTTTTCGAGTGTGCAATATTATTGGTTCACATTTTGTGCGAGAACGTTGTTCAAATTTTTCTGTCAGATGTGACCATTTGAGCAAAAATCTTAAAAAAATTTTCGCTCCGAAACTCGAATTAAGTAGTTTTTGGAGAAAGGCCCTGGACATATGAAGAAATTCCGCCTATGTTATAAAATTATATCAGGCGAGCGAACAAGCTTGGACTACACTCGGGCAAAGTTTAAATAGTTAATCTTAAGTACGCGTTACGGTATACATTTTTTGATAGTGTACCATTTTTTAAACACCTTGTATAAGAGCACGAATATTTCCATCCGATATAAGTGGACAAAAATATGCTACTACGTATAAAACAAAAAAGATTAAATTTGACCTAACAACAAGTCACTGGAATTAAAAATAAAGCGAAAATGTTTGAAAAATACTGAATTTCGCTGAAAACCGCTAATTTCCTCAAAATTGGGTAGTGAAGTTTTTGTAAAAAATTAAAAGACGCAAAAAGCACGAATGTACGTAACGCGGGTACAGAAAACGGATACATGCGTGAGATGAGAATAATACAAAAAGTAAATATTACGTAAAAATCGGATAAAATCCAAAAGAACGTGAAAATCTAGGATACGAAGTGTCTAAGGTTTATGTTTACGTTAAAGGATAATAAAATCAATAATAAAATCGCTAAATCAATCTGGGTTTGCAATTCCCGTCATAAATTTCCATCAAAATAAAGACTAACTGGCGACCTATTTCGCATCACAAATTTGATATAACTTTCCGGAGCGTATGGGTTGATTTAGCAAGATAAATTTGTTCAAAAAATGAAAGTCAAATGACAAAAAATGTTCAAATGCTAAAATAATCCAAAAAACGTACTACAATTAGCCGGCTCGTCCGACCTGTCGCCGCAATCATCGTCCGCGTCGCAAACCCAAGCCGATGGTATACATTTGCCGGTACCGCAAGAAAACTGTTCCGGAGTGCAGTTTCGACCCGGTCGCACTAGAGATAAACACCAAAATAGCAATAGATTGAATGCGTGCGTCGTGTCCAAAAAGACAATAAATGTATTTAAAAAACAAAATATTTTTCCAGAACTAGGTGAATGAATGGGTTTTTTATCACTAACTAGTATTATATGCGTTTTGCAATTTTTGATATATGATTTAATTTTTCAAAACATTTTTTTGCATAGTTTTAATAAACAAAAAATCCGTACTTTTTATCATTTAAATATTTTAATAAATTATCAAAATTATACCGACAGTACATTTTGCGCTTTACTAGGTAATCTTTCTTATTCTATTTATTAAGTTATTTTCTTACATACGTACGTGTAACCCAACTTTACGATTTAACTAATGGACGAAAAATTTTCCGGAATCAATACCTATATTTAATCGAAAGTTAGAAGCGATTTTTAACTTTTATCAAGTCCTTTATGGATAAAATTTACAATTTTCATTAATCTAGGATCAAATTTGAGTAAAGTATACATAAATCAGTCGATATTTTAGGTTTCTCATATATCCTACTAATAGGATGGATAGGAAGATCAGAATTGTTTGAGCCACCGGACGCTAAGTTATTATATTCCAACGTAATGTAGACAGCAATGAATCAGTAAACTCATTCACAATCGACGTTCTAACTTTTTTGGTACTTCGAAATGCCGTTTATTTCCTACAATTTTTCGAAAAAGTAAGTAAACTAAGCTTATTGCCGGGGTGAATTTGCTCCGCAGATCTCGAATCGACTTTGACATCGATTTTATTTCTAGAGGGATCGCTAGAGATTCAGTTGAATGACCAGCGCTATTTTGCACTTTTCGTGAAATGACAGCGAAATATTCAGGTAAATCTGAATTAAACGAGCGAATCTTATTCTTATTCAGACTTTTTGTTTGAATTTCTGCGGGTCAGACTGACCATAAGTCATTTCCCGATTTCTTTCGTGATTTTGAGAAAACTGCTCAAAACAGATATTTGCTTAAATATTTTATTGACTTGATTAATCCAAAAGTTTACTTCTAATTTGAATTTAATTTCTCAAAATGCCCGGCTTACAAATCGACTTAGTTCCAGTTAGCCCGTCAAGATTCAACCTAACAACAAAACGAGCGTCAAATATGCGATTTAAGGACCTGATTCACTCAACAAATATTTATTTTGTCTACTTTTATCGAAAATTATAAAGAATTACACGAAGACTGTTAAATCACAACCATACTCAAAACTGAAGCATGAATAAGAGTCACTTGATTACATACTTCAAAGTAAAATTTACGTGCTTAAGTCAAACTAATCTTGATATTTAACACGCTTTTCACGAAAAAGGTCCGAAACATACAGTCGAGTAAATGATCAACGGTCTCGCAGATTCAGGTAACTCTAGTAATCAAACCCAGAAAACTATGATTTCGCTCACTTTTTTGCAAAATTACCGAACTAGTACTAGGGATGCAACGGATATCCGGATCCGTTATTATCCGGTATTATTTTGGATCCGGATCCGGTATTTTGGAAAATTAGGATCCGGATCCGGAATTTTTAAAAAATAAGATCCGGATCCGGATTACTTTTCATTTCGAATCATTATTTCGTAGATCTATTCTCTTTTCAGTAATTTTACCGCAATGTTCTGGCGACTCGTCAGAATTGTCGCCACAATCGTTGTCACCATCGCACAAATAACGCAATGGCAAGCAACGGCCCGTGTTGTTGCACTTGAATTGCCAATAATCGCAAGGCTTATCTACAAAATCACGTGACATACGCCATGACGTCATTTTCTAATATGCAAGAAGGAGCAAATCTGCTTGAAACAGTTTTACATATTAACTTTAACGCTAAACAAGTAATTATTCCAGCAGTATGCAAATTAAACTTCGAATTTTATTCAAAGTTGAACTCTCAATCATAACCGTGTCGTTATATAATATTAGTTGAATGATTTCAATCAACACTTTACCGATAACACCGCAAAAACAGTTCCTAACATTTGGATGTTTAACTTTAACGTACACAGATGTGAATCATATTATCGTAGTCAAAAAATTGTTTTAGAACCTTTAGAATATTATGAGCTTAATATTACTGAAGAATAATATTGATAATATTAATAATGATTGTTTTATAATTATTATGATTATTATTATACTAGTCGTTTTTTTAAATGCGTACTGCAATCCTTTTCATCGCTATTGTCGCCACAATCGTTGATACCATCGCAAACTTGAAATAAACGCGTACAGTTGTCATTTTCGCATTGAAATTCACCCGGTCGACAAACTCTAGTAGCTAAATAAGTAAACTGGACGCTGAAGTCAATATTCTCGCAACCATTATGACGGTTTTGGAAAAAATAATAGTATTTTTGACTTCATTGGCGTTCACTATGCACGGAAGAACAAAAAATTTAAAAAATAAAAAATTCCACTTATTTCAATCACATAAAAAAGCTACATCATTCAAAACTGAAAATTTCGCGCTTATTAGCGCAGAAGTGCACTAAAATCTATCCAGGCAGTCTTTCAAATGCGCTTCGAGAATGATCTATTTAGCCATGTTAAAAATACTCGTATTGTACTGCCAAAATTTAGGAAGAATGGTCCCATCAGCTACGTGACTGTAAATAAAAAACAAAATCTTTTCATTATGTTTCATCATACCTTTTTTGAATTAAAAGATCGCAAACTTGAATCGCTTTCAAGCTCAAACTTTTGAAATTTCGCAAAAGTCGACGACTTAACAAAGTATCTAAATTTTATGTCAAAGCAAAGATTTTAGTTTTCGCAGTCTTTCTTGAATTCGAATTAGTGCAGGACAGAAATATTATTTATATGCAAGTTTTTATACATATGAAAATCTCACTTTATTCCTTATTTCCTGTATGTTTTGTGATGTAAACCAATGAATAATACACGCATTATAAATCGTCAAACTTTGCTTCGATTTCGATGTTTTAAGTTTTTATGCCTTTCGCATGTTAATTTATTTATCTGTTTTCTATATCCCAACCCATCACACCGTTTAATTACTTACGGATGTATTCGATTACTCATTTATTTTTACGGATTAGAATTGCTTAAGACCAGCGAAGTTAACTTATCTCACTCTAAACTAGCGCAAAAATATTACCATTTAGCAAAATAAATCGACCGAAATTCTATCTTATTCATCGTGATGTATATGCTCGATAACATTTTATAAACATTTGAGTGATCAAACAAATTTATGGTTTCATATTAAGCTTTTTAAAATAACTTTCTATCGAAATTTTAGCTTACGGCAAATCGAAGGTTCATCGGAGCCATCCTTGCAGTCGCGTTCTCCGTCACATTTCCACAGCAAAGGTATGCATTTCTGAACGATAATTTATCAAAAACGATGAATGGACATACGAGAATGCAAATATAATATAGATTAGCAAGGAAAATGCTCGATGGAACAAAGCAAATAAACTTGGGATTGTGGATCATTAAGGATATAAAAGGAGGGGACAAGGAAAAAGCTACGTGTGTATTTGCCTAAAGTCGCAAAATCTGTTAAAAATCAGACTCCCTCTAAGCAACGCAAGAAATCGAAGTATATTCTGCGGGATGCAGATTAAAATAAACTACTGAACCAAAAAACAATTAAAAAGGCACCAAGTTAGCTACGCCGTAGCTATGGAAGAGTAGATGGAGTAAAGTAGGAGCAACTTAGTAAGCCAATTGAATGAAATAGCAAACGCCGATGCAGTCAAGACAATCGAAGAAATTGATGGCTTAAAGCAGTAGGAATCGCGTAAGCTTACGTGCAACAGACTACATGTAGGTACGCTTGCATGTCCACAACGATTTTTCGCACTCAGGTTTGCATGCCATAATGCTCATGATAACAAAATAAAACACCTTTAAATAAAATTGCAGATTGTTTTCCATCAGTCACGATGTGAAGCAAGTCAGCATTGCAACTTGCAAGTAGTTTACAAAAAGTATTTATTTTAGATCATATTTATACACTCTTATGTGAGGCATTGAAAATTATTCAAAGAAAGTTACATTTCTTCAGAGGCCCCAGAATATACTTCGATTTTTTGCCTTGCTTAGAGAAAGCGTGATTTTTAACAGATTTTGCGACTTTAGACATATACGTAGGTAGCTTTTTCCTAGTCCCCTTTTTTACATCCTTAATAATCCACAATTCCAAGTATATTAGTCTTGTTTGTTCCATCGGAGCATCTATTCTTGCTAGTACCCAACTTTTAATCAGCATGATTTGAGTAAATCAGTAAGTAAGCACTTACGGTAACATGCCACAATAATGATAGCAATCCAAGAACGCGGAAAACAGTATTGATCTGAATATCAGCATTATCTTTTTTAAACAAGACAACCTTACCTTATTCAAAAAGAATAAAGGTTTTCACCATAAACTGTCCGCAAATAATAGGCGTAAAGAACACTTACGCTCAATTTCAAAATCCTGATCTTAAATAAAACATTTTGAAAAAATTAAACTTCTACAACGCTCTAGAACTAAATTTAATTTTTAATGTAAACTTTACAAAACTAGTGAGTGTAAAAAAACATGCAGTCAAATCCGTAATAGTGACCTGACGTAACATAGCTTGAATTAATTAACGTTTTGCAACGCTCTGGAAGTAAAATAAATTTGTAGTGCAAACAACACATTAAGAATAAATGGATAGTGTAAACTTTCACAACTACTGAGTGAAGAGAAAACTAACAGTCAGATTCGTAATTCTGACGTTACGTCATTTTAAAAAAAAACAAAGTTTCCGCAAGGCTCTAAAACTAAAGCTAATTTGCAGTGTAAACCGTACACAACCACAGAGTGCAAAGCAAATTTTAGTCAGATTCGTACATAATAGTGACATTACTCTTATATTACGATCAACATTTATGAAAAAATAAGTCTCCACAATGGCCTGAAGACAAATAAACATTAGATGTAAACCACTATACACCACTGTTGAGTGTAAACAGACGCGCTCGCCCGGCGTATCATGTTAGATTCCTGGTACATTTTTAGACTTGAGATCATGTCCAGACTGATAAGTTAGCAGAAAAAACAAGACAGCAATATGTTTTGATTTTAAACCTCCGGAAAAAACTAAATCTTGATGTACATAAACACAATTAGCTGTGACGTGTACCTCTTAGAAAATACCTTATTTTTATTTGATTTGACCTATCCCAACTTCTGAAGGGAGAAAGTGGTGAACAAGAAGACGGACAAAAACGTAATTTTCCCTATCCACCACATTGTAAACTTTAAAAATCTAAACCTAACTTCCCCTTAAAGAATTTCGGTTTCGGCCAGTTCGTAGTCTTTGAATCGTCGAACGTTAGTATGTGGAAAACTTCTGTTCCGCAAAATATTTGAGATATTTACCAATAAGAATAGGAAAAAAACGTATTTTTCGTATATTTTACACCCCTAATTTTGAACTTTACACCCCCATAAATAACTCAATATTGCAATCTTTAAACGCGGTTGGCTGCGACGCGTATCCGCTGAAACGTACAGTATCTTAATCTTCTTTAATTTATCCCAACCTTATAACCGGAGAACTTTATTGAGGAATCTTAGACAAAACCTGTTTTTTTTATACGATCCACTTGTTTGTAAACTTAAAACCCCAAAGATCTAACTCGTTGTTGGATGTCCTTAAGCCGTAGTGCATTTTTATCAGAAAAAATCCTTAGGATTCATAACCGGAGTTGTTGGCAGGCATCAAGAAGGCAAAAAGGCAATCAAAATCTGTCTTTACAACACCAAATTTTCACTTTTTCACACTCCCCTCGAGGAATAACGCGAAATTCAAAGAAAAACAGAAAAAATATATTTAAAGAGTTCAATTCTCTACAATTCTATACCATCGAATTGTATGAGACATGAATGCTGAGTTGTGTAAAAGGTAGCTTAAAAAGCGTCAAAAATTTGTAAATGTTATAACATTACACTCGGTATTGAGTGTAAACAAAAAAGTCTGTAAAATCTTTTTCGATTATCTATCTTTTACAAGAACCGCACCTTTCAGATGTGTCCCGTTATAGCTGTAGCGGGGCTCAAACGTTGGGGTTACTCAAATATATTATAGGTACGCGCTAACGCGCTACCGATAATTTCTAGCATTAGCGCATCTGCATTTTACGATAAAGAAAATAAAGAAAAAGAAAACGTAAAATAATCAAAGTTAAAAGTACGAGACCCACGACAAAGAACACACAAATTTTATTTAATTATTTCACTGGAACTTCCAAATACCGTAACTAGATTTAAAATAAAATTAATGAAAACTTGTTGAATCTGCTGCTTTAAATCTTAATAGTTCGTTTTATATTTAAATCCTAACACGCAAAACTCGTACTTCCATCAAATTATGTAATTTATTATTTAATTTTACAATAAAAAGGTTAATTCAACGAGGTTTTGGAACAAAACTAGTCCTGAATTATGTCAAAGAATTAAATGCGCACGGATATTAAAAACGCATTACTGAAGTTGATTTGAATGAAAATTTAGGTCCAGTTCAAAATAACGGTGTTACTAAAACATTCGGTTTAAACCGATATATAGTTCGTCTATGAAAAAATCTAAAACACGTGGACGAATGAAAAACTAAACGAAAGTTAAAAAATATACGAAGAGCTCGAAGAGCGTGCGTAAAGCGTGAAAACAATCTTTTCGGGAAATTTAGTCGGAAAATTATGCAAATATAACGAGTCTTTCATAAATAACCTCATCGGTGCCGCCGCAACGCCACTGATTTTGGGAACAATTCGCCAAGCACCTCTTCTGATCCGGCATCAATATAAAATGGTCCGGACAGGCGCATTTGAAACTAGAACCGCCGGACGAAATTAAACATAAATGCGAGCAGCCGCCGTTGTTCGTTCCGCACGGATTAGGAGCTAAGTAATAAAGACGTAACATGGCATACTGTAGCCTGGACTGCTAGCCGTACCTATGTTCTAAACATATCTAAACTAGCAAAGAAAAATGCTCCGATGGAACAAAAAAGATGAATATACTTGGAATTGTTGATTATTAGGGATGTAAAATGAGGGGACTAGGAAGAATCTACCTAAAGTCGCAAAATCTGCTTAAAATCACACTTTCTCTAAGCAACGCAAAAAATCGAAGTATATTCTGCGGCCTCTAAAAAGTGTCTTTTTTAAATAATTTTTAAAATTTCAGATAATAAACGAAATCTATAATGTTTCCTTTTTTAAATTGCTGGCAAGTAGCAACACTGACTAGCTTCGTATCCTGATTGTAAGAAAACTTAGTGGTATTGTATTTAAAGTTGTTTTATTTTGCTATGAGCATTATAGCAAGCAAAGCAGGAGGCCGATTGATTAGTGCACACAATCGTTACGGGCCTGCTAGTGTACCTACATTTAGTCTGTTTCAAGTCAACTCATGCGTTTCCTACTGTTTTGAACCAACAATTCTTGCAATTGTTTTGGATGCATCGATGTTTGCTATTTCATTCAATTGGCTTAGAAAGACTGTTACTCGATATCATTTCCCATAGCTGCTGCATGACTAACGTGCTGCTTTTTCAATCATTTTTATAGTTAAATATTTATTCTAATGTGTTGACCGCAGAATATACTTCGATTTTTTGCGTTGCTTAGAGAAAGTGTGATTTTATGCAGATTTTGCGACTTTAGGTAGATTCTTCCTAGTCCCCTCATTTTACATCCCTAATAATCAACAATTCCAAGTATATTCATCTTTTTTGTTCCATCGGAGCATTTTCTTTGCTAGTACCCTACTTTAAATTAGCATGATTTCAGTACATCAGTCAGCAAACACATACAGTAACATACCACAATAATGACAGCAGTCCAAGAACGCGGAAAACAATACTGTTCTTAACATAAATTAATTGCCTCTAAATTAAAAAAATATTGTTTTAAAAAAAAGACTCCCTAGATTTTATAACCGTCTTCCTTTTGAAATCAATCAGACTGCATAGAATTTGAAACTGAGTTAGATATGCTCTTGATTGTCGGAAGTATAAAGTTTACTATTTTTTATTAGCTATAGTAAATATATGTTACATTCTAAACAGTCCTATAAAGGTCGTTCCACATTTAGATTAACTTGGAAACGACATATAACGTACCTACGGGACTTACTTAAGAACCTGGCTACACTTAGCGCTGGTCAGGTTGCTAGGGCGAAACGCCGGACTCAACCACACGACCCTCAATAACTACGGTCTCAAACTCCTCGGACCTAAATTCGTCCGTACCTACGGAGCTATTGGCAGCTATGCCCTAAAAACCTAACGCAGTAGTAATTAAGTAACCCCGGAATTTTGCCCTAGGTCAGTTGACCTATTTTGGACCAAAATAATAATTAACGCAAAAAGCTTTGTTGACTTGCTTTCGCCAGAGAATACCTATGGCGAAAAACTATTTCTTTTCTGGTTCCTACGAGCACAATGAACAATGAAAACAACAAAAAAGAGCTCTCAACCAGCCAGTCATCTTACATAAAAATTATAAAATAATTTTTATGATTTTTAAATTGAAATTTGGGTGTTTGAATTTGCGATAAAGAAAATAATCAAAAGACAGTCACTTGGATAATTTAAGCCCAGTAATAAAATAAGGGCCGTCCACCAATTCCGAACTAAACGCGATTGATCAATGAAAAAGTTTTGAAAAATGAGCTTGCTAAGCGAGAGTTGTAAAACAAGAGAAACTTAAAGCTTAAACCTACCATTAAATTATGAAGAGAATTGTAAAAGATTTTAAACTATAAGAACATTGAAAAGGTAAGATGTTGGTAAATTAAAAAAACAAAGTTTTTCGGCAAAAATTCAAAATTTCACGCAAATATCAAGTTTAAGGAACACTAACGCTCAGATTTGGTAGTAAAATAAATTTGTAGTATAAACTACATATTAACAACAAATGAATTGTTGCAAACTTTACAAAACTACCAAGTGTAGAGAATACTAACAGTCAGATTCCCAATTCTGATTTAACGTTAAAAAACTAGAATTTTACTCTATTTTTATCCTATTCGACCTCGCCCGACTTCTGAACAGAGAAAGTGGCGAACAAAAAATGTACAAACACATATTTTCCACTGTCCACCACATTGTAAACTTTAAAAATCTGGACCTAACGCCCATTGAATGTAGATAAATTCGGTTCGGGCCAGTTTGTTGCCCTTTGATTGTAGTAAGTTTGTATGTGCCAAACTTATGTTCCGCAAAATATGCAAAATATTTGATATGATTTATCAATCAAAATACGAAAAAACCTGTTTTTTCGCCCACTTTACACCTCAGATTTCGAACTTTACACCCCATAAACAACTCAATATAACGTTTTTTTGAACGCGGCTCGCTTCGACGTGTAGCCATTAGAAGTTACTTTATATTTTATTTAATTAATCCCAACTTTTGGCAGAGAAATCTTGGACAAAATCTGTTTTTTACTCATCCACTAGAGAGTAAAGTTTAAAACCCTGGTACTAACTGCGTATTGATTGTAGAAAAGTTTGCTGGTAAGCACAAGATAGCCCTTGATCCGTTGTACATTTCTGTCAGAAAAAATTTCTAGTCGGATTCGTAACTTTGATATTGCTCCGATATTACTTTCAACATTTATGGAAAAGTGAGTCTCCATAATGTTATAAAGACAAATAAACATTAGGTTTAAACCACTTTGCAATACTGCTGAGTGTAAGCAAGCGCGCCCAACTGACGTATATATTTCATTCCCTGTAAATTTTTAGATCTCAGGAAAAAATTTCGGTTTTTGCAATGCTCTAGAACAAAGGCTAACATGCAGTGTAAAAAATTACTCGGATATTATGATCAACATTCATGAAAAAGTCTCTACAATGGTCTGAGGACAAATAAACAATAAGTGTAAACTACTTTACATCACTGTTGGATGTAAACAAACGCGCCCACGTGACGTCTCACATTTGATCCTTTGAAAATTTTTAGACTCCAGGAAAAAAATTAGGTTTCTGGAATGCTCAAAAACGAAGATAAATACATATGTAGTGTAAACTTCATGTAAACACCTAGTGTAAAGAAAATTTTGATCAGATTCGTAATTTTGATATTGTTCCGATATTATAATTAATATTTATGAAAAAAATTAAGTCTCCATAATGTTCTATGGGCAAACTAGCAATTGGTGTAAACCACTTTACAACACTGTAGAGTGTAAACATATGCGCCAGACTGGCATTTCAAATTTGGTTCCTGGTCCACTTCTAGACTTGATAATCGTGTCCCTGACTCATAACCGGAGAAGCAGGCAGAAAAAACAAGACAGAAACGCATTTTAAACACCAAATTTTTGACTTTACACTCGCTAAATATTAATGTATAGACAATTTGCTTTGACATGCACCCGATATAAAGCACTTTATTTTTATTCTATTAGACTTATCCCAACTTCTGGACGGAGAAAGTGGCGAACAAAAAACGCAACAAAAACGTATTTTCCATCATTTAGAACACTGTAAACTTTAAAATTCCGTACCGAACTCCCCATTGAGTTTAAAGAAATTCGGTTTGGTACAATTTGTAGCTTTTAAATCGTAGTACATTCCTGTGTGCCAAAATTCTCTTGCAAAAATTATTTGGTATGATTTATTAATCAAAAATTCGGAAAAAACGTGTTTTTTCGCTCATTTTTTACCTCTGATTTCGAACTTTACACCCCATAAATAACTCAATATTGCGTTTTTTTTAAATGCGGTTTGCTGCGATGTGTAGCCCCTGAGAGGCACTTTATTACTGCTGTATTCAATTCACCCTGACTCATAAGCGGGAAAATTTGGCAGAGAAATCTTGAGTTAAAATCCGTTTTTTTACACCATCCGCTAGAGTGTAAACTTTAAACCCCAGGATCTAACTCACCATAGAGCATAGAAGACTTTGCTTATATGCAGAATGTAGCCCTTGATCCGCTCTACATTTCTGTCAGAAAACATTTTGAAAAACTCATAACCGGAGTTAGTATCGGACATAAGCAGGTTGAAAACTCGACCAAAAAGTGCTTTTTCACCCCCAGATTTTCGCACTCTTTACACTGCCATTCGATAACTAATGCGAATTTCAAAAAACAAAAAAAGTGCCATCTGTAGAATTCATCCCTCTATTATCCTATGCTGTTTAATCTTTCGAGTCATCAATACTCAGTTGTCCACATGCCGCAGTAAAAAGGTCCCAAAATTTGTCCTATGTTATAACGTTACACGAAAACTTTACACCTTCTTTACACAGTCAGTTTTGAGTTTCAAAAAAAACAAAAAAACACGGGCAGCGAATTTTTTTATTATCGTTCTTTTAAAAAAAACCGCACCTTCCAGAAGTGTCCTGTTATAGCTGTAGAGGGGGGTGCACAGGTGTTAGGGGTACCCAAGTATATTATAGGTACGCGCTAACGCGCTACACTAAGATACATCGTAGTTAATCGAAACATGTGCAGCGGAAGTGATCAGCAAATGATTCATAGATTCCCAAGATCGAAGGCTGAGGGAGGCGAAAATTCCACAATCCGAACCAGTAAATATAGGATTCAGGCTTTTGCGCCAGTCAAATACGAGGATGATTAAAATAGCCTACATGGAATGCTTTAGCGAAGTAAAATTGAATTTTTACGCACCATTTAGCTTAACGAGCTTAAAGTCATTTGACAATGACTCGGATCTTATCCCCTGATGTGCGAGATTTTTTTAAACTATATCTTAAAAGTACAAATACACGAGAATAATCAGTGAAAAGAGTTGTCATTTTCGTTTGCTCAAGAATTCATTTCCAATATCAAACTTAATAAACTATCGCACTCCTAGATTTGCATAGCGAGCTTCGTAAAATAGTCGCGCGTGTACAAAATCACGTCTTCGTCCACATTATATTCTCGGTCTAGCTTTTTGGGTCAAATGTAATAAAGAGAGATATGGATATAAAAAAATTTGTACTTATTTGGAAGCCGTTCAATCAAAAAAAAAATAAAACTTACATGGAAGTTGCCGTAATTTATGCACAATTTGCAAGTCGTTCGGCAGTTGAATGACTTTTTGTAAAATGGTTTCGTTTTTGCCGAACAATTTGTTAGCTCGAACGATCGCTTTCAAATTCCAATCCGTCCAATATAAATCGTCGTCGAATACAGTCAACGAATAGATGTGGGGTACATTGCGCGCGAACAGACGCCGATAACCGTTGCCGGCCAAGTCGGTGACGCTGGCGAAACATAAAACCAGTGTAAACAGAAATTAAATACTCGCTTAAACGGGAATACGTTACTTCCGTGAAAGAGCCTTACGTTCTAATTTAAATTGAAAATTACGGCAGACTACGAAGATGGACGGACGACGATATTCGATAATTGTATCCGCAAAATATGTCCAGAGATGTACTCATATATGTTAGTAAACACTGAACAAGATAAACATTAAACAAATATCAATTAAAAATCTAAAAGAACGAAAGATTAAATATAGCAATTATGATTTTATACGTTGCTTACGAGAACAAAACCATAAATGTTTTATAGGCGCACGTAACTTATGAATATAAAGGATATGAAAAAATCGTAATTTGGCCAGTTGCGAAGACACGACCCGGTTGCAGTTTTCGAACAAATTTTTTGGACGCTAATCTCGCAAAAGCTCGTTTCGGAAAGAATCGCGACTCGGGCCTATCGCCTAGAAAGATACGGTTGAGCGCAAAGCGCCTTAAACTTTTTTGGAAAATCAATCTATCTTGTTTCTGATCGATAACCGCAGTTTCGGCCTAATGCCAAAAACCAACTGGCGGGTGATCGATGTAGTTGTTTGGAGGCGAAATTCGTGTAAATTAAATGACCACGTCGTTGAATACTCTCGAGAGAATGCGTCTTCGAAATAAAGCATAATTAATGAAAAGATGCCGACTACGCATTCAAAATTTGGCTCGTTAGGTGAAGATTAAGAATCAAAATTTAGGCTTAATGTCAACACGCAGATTATTCGAACCCGGTATCGCATTTATAGCCCATCGCCAAAAAAGCCGAAATTAAGTGCCACGGGAACGAGCGTTACCCGCGCGAGTCAAAACGTGAGTGAAATCAATCACGATTTTGACCTATTTCCAAAACGGGAAACGGGCTGGCCAATATTTTGTGCGCTAAATGTTGAATTTTTATATCGATGTTTGGTTTTGTCGATTTTTGAATGATTTACCAATCGTTCTATACTTTTTGTATCGATTTTTCCAGAGCTTATTCGACAAAATAACGAAAGTCGTTTTAGCCAAACGTTCGAACTCACCAAATCTCGTTCAAATGCGCGTCTCCCCAGTACAACTTATCGGCGAAATAATCGATCGTAATGGCGTTGGGCCATCCCAAATCCTGAGTGCGAATTTTCGTAAAATCGGCGCCATCCATACCGACGCGTGCGATGTAAGGCGATAAACTCCACTCGGTGAAAAACAATACGCTGAAATAAATAATATTTCATACTTTTACTTAATAATATTTTACATTGCGCAATTGATATTTAATTATTATTTTGAAATATCGAGCTTCTTCCGGAATTTTAATTGTAAACGTATGAGCTCATTTTATCAGCGACTTCGTGATATTCGGTAGCTGTCTTCAGGAAGCTCATAAATAATACGCACTGAACTTCGTCGCCACATATCAACGTTCAAAAATAAAAAAAATGTTAAGTATAATCGCAAATGCCTTAGGTAAACGGCCTTCTAGTCGATTTATATCGGGAATAAATTGACTCACGTAAACAACGTTTTTATAGGCTTCCTTTTTGTGCGTCGTTTAAATAATTTTGCATTTACGTGAAAAACAACGGTATAAGGTGGCCAAAATGCATAATTAACACTCGCGCATCGTCGTCATCCGTGAGTTTGACTCATATAGGCGAGAATAAATTTTAATAAAGCGAATGATTGAATACGTGGGCGTAGCTGTGGGGGACAGGAGGACTAGTCCCCCAAAATTTAGGAAGTATGAGTACTTCTGACAAGGGTCCTCCGGAGAAATTATTAAATTGAAAATTCCCAAAGCGTATCCGGCAGACCGCTAGAATAGCTTTTAGCACTTTTTGAGCTAATCAGCCCGAAAAACAACATATTTACTCGATATAATTGAAATTAGGTTGAATTGTTTGAAGTTCAAAACTTTTTTCCAACTTCAGAATGCGGAGGCGAGCCACGCTACTGACTAAATAAGGTGCTAATTAATTCAAACGGTTATCGCGGTCGCAAAGTTCGCACAAAATGAGTCTGCGCTTTAAGATGCCACTTTATACTGCCGAGTTCTAAGTGTTACCCTTTGGCGGGATATAACGCTATCGCGCGAGGCTGAATAAAGCGATCTTGCAGCAGCGTACTACTGTAGCGACCGTCCAACTCGGACACCCTAAGGGTGCGCTCCTGCCTATTCAAATAATACAATTTTCGACCAATCCAATCGACCGCGATGCCCTCGACGCCGTAAACGTTGTGCCTGTGCACTTCTTCGACGTACTGAATCGCCTTTTCCGGATCGGAACTGAAGTTTTAAATTTTATTAAAATAAATTTTATAGCGATGATGATGCGCAATAGAGAAAATTCAGCGTGGACGAAATACCTAATAATAGCCCTATGACCCAAAAATTTGAGCCCCACGATGATCCGACTCGCGCGCGAGGCTCTTGAGGATCTAAATCTAGGAAAGGAAAGCCGAATTATCCCGGAAAAAATGAGGCAAAATGAAGACTACGAAATTGATAAAAATGTTACATTTTCTGTAGAAGTCTTTGGAGATGATCGAAAGCCGTTGTGGATTTACGTAGTTTTTAAACTATTTTAGCATTTACGTACTATATTAGTTTTTGAGGTCATTTGGAATTTGAAGAAGCGCTCCGGTTGACCTTCCCCGGAACGGCAATGCCGCGCACCTACGACCACAACCATAGATGCCTAGCATGGCCGGTCGGGGGTTAGAAGACCCGGGGATCAATAATAGTTTTTCGTGCCCGATTGGCCTTAAAAATTGGTATCAGTACAAAAATATCGTAAAAACTGCGTTACTCCGTACTTTCCAGTCGGTTTAAAGCATTTATGAAGACAATTTGCAATTTTCATCAATTTTTAGTCTTCATTTTGCTTAATTTTTCCCACAAAATTTTACATTTTTCTATTCCGGGAGGCCTAGACCCCAAACCCCCCAAAGTGCGTATCGGGCCACGCCGCGTGTGGATTT
Source organism: Mermis nigrescens (assembly GCA_036768485.1). Taxonomy (NCBI): domain Eukaryota; kingdom Metazoa; phylum Nematoda; class Enoplea; order Mermithida; family Mermithidae; genus Mermis; species Mermis nigrescens. The sequence continues at coordinate 253,475 of JAVLUZ010000003.1, forward strand.
GAAATAAATAAAAATGCATTAGTTGAGTCTAGACGCTAATAAAAGATCGTTTAACGTAAACCAGTTTCAAGAATGAAATATATTTATAAGGCTTACATTCCGCGGGCGAGCGCAAGTCTGTAAATGCGTTGTCTGTTGGCGTCGGTGAAATAAACCATTTGCTCTTTGTAATCATAATCCAACGAAACGACGTTTTCGAATCCGTAGCCGACCAGTCGATTTTGGCTCTCGTCCAAACTCAAATTGCGAATGTAATATTTGTTGGCGAGCAATAGCCAAGGAGTTTCTAAGCGCCAAAATGAAAAACGAATGAAAGAAGGAGCCGACTCAAATTATTAGAAGAAAGACGGAATAATCGACTAAAGCTCATCTCGAATAAGATCCGATAATATCCGATTAGCTCGACTTTGCCTTTATTTAAAGGCGGTCGACACGAAGCGCAATAAGTCATAACTCCAGTCTACAACATTATGAGACTTCGCAACCAAATCATGGAGCGAATTGGAGGAATAAATATTTATTTTTGTTTATTTTTCCAAGAAATCAAAGAATGGAAATGACTAAGCCCGACTCGAATCAGATCCAAAATAAAATCGATTCTAACCAAAAGAAATACGTACCGCGAAATCTTAGTACTTTACGCAAGCTTTAGGCGCAAGAAGGCCAGTTTACAGCGCTTAAGTCTTCATAATGACAGCGCGCCATTAATAAAAATACGAGTTGAAATGTCTCAATAAACCCGCCCGTCTGATTCAAAACAGTTTAAATCGACTTACGGTAGTAAAATTAAAATAAAAAATTACCATCATCAACGCGCGAGCAGGTACGCCTGTCGTACCGCAGCTCGTAATAAGGCCGCGAGCAGGAGCAACGGTATGATCCGACGACATTCGCGCAACCTTGAGAACAATTCGATGTTCCAATAGCGCATTCGTCTATGTCTGTAAAACGTATCCGACGCCTTTACACGCGTACGTACATATGTGCGGTTTTACATATTTTACAACACACTCCACTTTACGCAACTTGAAGAAATCGTATAACAATCCTATGAAGCAAACAGAATACGATTGTCTAATCATCGATTACCTTCTCATTTTATCAATTGAACTAATGCTTGAAATAAATGTCTAGGGCTATAAATTTATAGTTTAAAGTTTAAACTGAAAGTTCGAAGTAGTTCCGGTGGATTTAGCGAGCGGCGTGCGGTTGATAATAATTTACGCATTTACTGTACGTAGGAATGCGTAAGCGCGTCCGAAAATGAACAGCGAAAACTCAAACTTGCGAGCGAGCTCGTAGAAATTCGTTCTAAATCACCTTAATAACCTACAAGATTTCTAAAATACAATTCAGTAAATTGGACGAGGGATAAAAAATTTTCAACATTCGGTATTAGAAAATCCGTACCAATCGGTATCGAGGCTGAACGTAATAATTTAACACTTTTAACAACACCAATGGATAATAAGCTTTTAATTAATCAATGGAACGAAGAGCTATTCATAGATGATTCGATTGTTTAATCTACAAACTAATAAACCGACGCATTAGTCGACCGAACGAATATGTTACTAATCGGTTATTGATTCATGCTTTTGTTTTCGCTTATTTATTAATTTATTTATCCGTTTGTTTCTTTATTCATTGAAGCGTCGGCTAGTTGATTTTTAAATATTACGTTATTTATTGTTATTTGTTTATCATTAATTATGTGGGTTTTGCCGGTACCCAAACAAGTTCTGGAATCGTTTTTGCTCAATTCAAATCCATCGAAACACTGGCACTCGTAACCGATCGGTTTATCGACGCATCTATGCGAGCACAGCGGCGTAGTGGCCGTTTGACATTCGTTTCGGCCGCACGACGACGATTCGTCCGATCCGTCCAAACAGTCGCGTCTCCCGTTGCAAACCAACGAAGAATGGATGCATTGGCCGCTGGAACACTTGAATTGATCGGCCGCGCAACTGCCGGCTGCGGTATTGGCTAATATGAACGAAACGTTATTAACGCTATAACTATCTACGTATCTGTACATATATGCTGCTTCAATCCAGGTTTCTTATGATTAAAAACGAATTTTTGATCAAAAAGTAATTTTCTGAAATTTTTAGAAACTTTTTCATTAAAAAAAGACCGGAGTGCGCAATTGAACGACGCGTATTTAAGAGAATGCCTACGTAACGCTATTTCCTTCCCTACATCGTAACCTAAGGTAAAATCGTTCTTCTTACGTCGCATTCGTACGGACAGCCGCATACGTAATACGGATATTGGTGAGGGACCCGGCACCCAATCGTCCCTGACGGTGAGGTTTTCGTTTTTAGGCCAATCAGACGCGCTTTTTTACCCACTGTGGGCAAGAATTGGAGGCCATTTACCTCCCGCCATCAAACATTTCCGGCTACTCCCTCTATCGAAATTTTGATTCGTTAAACATACGCGACCGGCGTAGAACTACTCTATTTGAATAAAGTAAACTAAATTGAAATACGTACATCGTGTTCTATCAATAGATAACTTTCGAAAAAAAGATTCTTCGATTGTTGAATTTGAGAAAAAAATTTGGATTTAAGTAAGAACAACGGAAAATTTTACCTACGCGAGATAACTTATTTGGATGATAAATAGAGAAAATTAAATGACGCCTACAACAATTTCTTTCATCCGATCCATCGCCGCAATCGTCGCGACCGTCGCATTGCCAAGTTTTTGGAACACATCGAAAATTTCCGCATTGAAAATAGCTCGGACTACACGTTTCGTAAGCTTAAGAATTTATGAAAATGTAGGAAAGGATTTTTGTTAGATTTCGTCGAAGTTCCCCTATGAATGTTGATAATTAATTAGCGTGCTTAAGTTTTATAGCCTTTATCATTTTTTATAATGATTTCAGCCGACGTTTAGCGCACGAAACGACGTTTTTCGTGAAGCAAAACGTGTTACGATGATTAAATCGTGGAATGCGCCGGCTAAAAATTTAAATAATGATATTTAACCAAAAAATGACGCGAATCCATCGATCGATATGGCCGCAATCTTGTTACAACGAAGTAAATATGCCCGGATTGTTAATTATGACACCTTTCTTAGCATCGTCGCTGATCCCCAATACTTTGGAAATTGGGAAAACTATGGCAACTCAAATTTCTCTTAAGAAAGTTAAAATTACTTTTTAATTTCTGGGGGCTACCGCGTTTCTAATTCATTTTAAGACTAAAAAGGCTTTTTAGACATTACGCCCAGCACGCCCACTTTTTGTTGCTTCGGCGCCCGAAATTTTGCCGGCAATTTGTAGTTTACGATTTTAGAAAAAACAGCCGGAAAGTACATATATAACTTTTTATCGTCCAGTGCCAAAATAAAGTTTATGAATTGCATCGGCTTTTATTTCATTAACCCTTTAAGTTTTGTTTTCTAGAAAGAAATAGTAACGTTAAAGGACGAAAAAAGTGCTTTTTTATGCGTCATTAGCGCTTTAACGCAAAAGTCACGTGAAAACATTTTATGGTTGAGCCCAGACCCGTAACCAGGATTATATTTCGGGGAGGGGGTCCGAAAAGTTTTGAGGCCATATATCTCGAGAACCATTAGGAGATTACGAAACTAAAGGCACTTTTGAGCGTATATCGGCGAGCTCTACCCGATGGTGAAGAAAAATCTCAGCAAAAAAATTAAAAAATTAAACTTTGTTTCATATTGATATACAGCAAATTTATCATTTAAGCTAATTTCTTATCATTTACTTAATCGATGAATTATTTTTTATCTCTTGCCTTTGTACTTAATCATTGTGCTTCACAGAGAAAAACAATACGGATAATGAATAATTCGGCGCCAAGCGCCGAACAAAATTGACATAGTCTGCGTGTCAAGTTCAAATTTGACCGGTTTTGAGCGGGCTAGAAGACAGAAAACATATATAAACAATAAATACGGCGCTAAGCGCCGCAAAAATTTCATATTTCCCATGTCATAAGCTCAAATTTGAGCTGTTTTGAGTGAGCTAGAAGGCAAAACCTATAGGTAAACAATGAATCCGGCGCACAGCGCTAGAAAAAAATTGATATGCTCTCTATGTCCACCTCAAATTTGAGCGATTTTTAATGGTTTAGAAAACAAAACGATACATGAACAATAAATCCGGCGCCAAGCGCCGGAAAATTTTGAGTTTACGAGCTGAAAAGTACGCAAGAAACCAGTTTTGGCGGAGTTTCAGACGCACTTCGCCAATGTTTCATTTTCCCCTTTGAGGGACCCTTGGGAGAAACAAATTTTTTCCCCATTTCGGGGAGGCAGCTCCCCTCCGCCCCCTGGATACGGCCCCGGTTGAGCCTATGACATCTACTAAAATATTTCAACACTCTATTCTCGACCCGTCTTCTTTTCTTCATTTATGTGGAGAAATGCAAAAAAACACACCGAAACATTGACAACCGGTCGGACGACGAAAGATAAAATTTGGCCAACAAAGCGATTACTTATGCTAATTTCAGCCGGCCGTCGTTATAACATAAGTACCTACAACGAGTTTGACAATGTCAATTTTAATGAGGCGAATTTAGAGTGAATCCGCTTTAACAAATTATGTATACTAAACTTGATCAGCCGTGCTGTAAATTTTTTCTAGTTTGATTTTTCGCTGTGAACTGATAAATTATTTTTAAAAATAAATTACTTTTAATTATTCTATGGTTTTAAAATTTTCTAAATACTGAAACAAGTATGTTTAGCTAAAAATTTGCCCGGTTCAAGCGTCGTAATTTATCGCATTTACTTTGTACATTTTTGGAACTTTTACTTAATTGATTTAAATAATTTAATTCAATTCTAATTGAATTTTGCTCATTTCTTCCCTTCGTCTAATTTTCAAGCGTAGAGAATTAAGCCGGAGTTCGATTTAGTTCCTGTAATTTTTGAGAATCACTTTAAAGTTCAAAGAAAAGTGCGACTTCCGCACTTGCATTAGATAAACCTTTAATTTTTCATGAAAATGATGACGAACGCCGCTTACTGCAATTGGCTAATTCGTCCGAACCATCCAAACAGTCGTTATCGTGATCGCAAACCCACGAAGATAATATACAGTGGCCATTGCGACACCGGAAATATAAAAGTAAAAAAATAGCTGAAAAGAAATCGAGAAATCGGTGATATTTCGCGTTTAAATATTTAAAGTCAAAATGCAATTTTATGGTTTAATTTTAGATCATTGGTTTCAACTACGTTTTGTGAAATTAGAAATGCAAGCTTTTCTCGAATACGTATAAATGAACGTTTTGATAAACCGATTTAATTAACTAACATACCGATAGCGCATTTATCATATTTCAAATTCTTTATTAATCAACATATTGAGTCAATTAAATTGATGCATAAATTTATTATTACTTTACCTACTTAAAGATGAGTAATTAAACTATGACTACGAATAGCGACATATATTGCTAGTCAAAGTTACAATTATTAACTAATCTCACTAAATCGGTTGTAGTATATTATAAAACGAGTGGTTTCCAAACATAATAGTGAGTTATTCATTAGTAAATCGACTACAAAGTTATAATAATTCATTGATAATTATTTATTTTAGTAGATATTTATTCTTCATTTAATTAGGTAGTTTTCAACCAATCGACTAATTATTAATTGAAAAATAAAAAATACCGGAATTCGCCATTATTGCACGGCTGCATGGTTTTGCCGTTGCAATTTTCGGGCGACTCATCCTCGCCCCCGCGGCAATTGATTTCCGAATCGCACAACCAGCTGCGAGGGATGCATTCGAAACGCCCGATTTGCCTGTTCGACGAGCAATGAAATTCGTCATCGCGGCAAGTTCGATTTCCTGTACCGCGTGCGTAAAAAATACGTAAAGACGTTATAATACGCTAACATTTTTTCTACAGTATAAAAAATTTATAACACCCGAATTTATCGATGCGGCGACAATAGGGTTGCCTGCCACTTAAAAACAATCAACGAGGCATGGCTTTCGATGAGGACGAATATTACTGTCAAAAATCTGCAATTCGCGCGCAGTCATAAAATACTCGCGTTTTTGAACAAAATCGAATTGACCAGAAGTTTAGGAATTCAAAATTCAAGATTTTTTAAAAATTTCAGAAAAACATTGAATATCGATCCTTTTAAATTTTCGGAAAAATTTTAAAATTTCGAATCTTGCAATGCAAAATTCGAGCTTTCCAACTCAACGGATTCCTGAATTTTGAAAAAAAGGACAAAAAACCTTAACCTTATATGGATGAGGAATGTACCGATTTTGAAGGATTTGATAGATTCATCAATTTTTATTTTCTTTTTAAATTTAGGCATGGAAGGAAACTAAACCCGCACAAAAATACAAATTATTATGAAAAAAATAATTAATTAATTTAATGAGGCGAATTAAAAGCTAGAAGCGTGCGATAAAATCAAATGCGTTTCAAAATCCGGTAAGCGCGACCCTAAATTTTGGGGAGGCGCGCGTAACTGACTCTGAAAGATTTTCGGAACCACCATTCCTTTTGAGCAAAGTGCAATAAAAGTCCATATATACAAGACCAATACGTCACCAGCGGCAATGTAATGCAATGATTCTTTAATGCGAAATGCGCTTTTAATAGCAAAGTATTATCAAAAGCTACTAATAAAAATGCATAAACATTAAAAAATTTACCAGCGCAGATAATCAAGCAAAAAATGAACGAAACAGAAAAGGGGAGTGAAAAAAACGCAAAAAATAAATCAAAGTAATTAATATTATGCAAAAAAATCAAGCGTATCTATCGGATGGGAGCTTAATGCTTGGATGAAAACATGAACAGGGCGGATGAGGGTCGAATCCCCGAAAATGGTCGTCCTCATCCCTTTCAAAGTCAGATTCCCGCCCCCATTTTTCGCTAAATTTTGCCCCTTCGGGCCATTGTTAGATGCGTTTTTGTCATTTCAAGCCGGAAATTGAACGTCACGAACCCCCCCCCCCGTTTAAAAATGGTCGACAATCCCATTCCTCCAGATTTTGAGTAATTACGCATCCATCAATAATGTATCTACTTAAAAGTTATCAAGAAAGTAATAAACATTGCAGAATCTTACGCTAAAAGTCAAACGTACATGAATAAATTCTTGATTCGAATGCATATTTGATCCGATTTACGAGTCGTACGGTATTTATTTGGAAATAAACATTTAACGAATAAATACGAGTGTAAGGTGCAAAAGAAATAAGGAAAAATGAAGAAAAACTAATCAAATTCAAATTTACCACAATTATGAGACGCGTTTTCGTCCGATCCATCGCCGCAATCGTCTTCGCCGTCGCAAATAAACGCTCGATTGATACACTTTCCGTTATTACACGTGAAAACGTAAGCCCCCTGATAAAAAAATTAGTATTTTGAGCAAAATAACCGGGAAACGAGTGCACGAATCTTAAAGTAAAATACACGAAAGAAGTAAATTGACATGGAAATAAACACGCTTAAATAAAAAATGCAATGCGAAAAAAACAAAAATAAAACTGAATTTACGTAAAACAAAGCGTAACGGACACATTTTTAAAACGATAAATTACTAACGATACGTACAAACCAACCACGAAAACGGATTAAAATATCTTAGAAAGACGACATAATTTGGAAAATAACGACAGCGCTATCAATCCCCGACTGAATATATTTTTTACCTTAAACAACAATTTAGAGCAATGGGATCAGCTTCGACATTACCCGGGTTTAGCTTTGCGAATCTATCGTATTTTTCAACTAAACATTTAAATACAACTTCTACGCGTACTCAGTCCCTTATAAAAAGATGATTTTGGAAGTCGGAAAGACAACCGGTTCGCGATAACAGTTTGAGGAACGTATGTAGAAGAAGCGGGAAAAACGAAAAGAGGTTCTATGAAGCGCGGATGACGCTCCTGAAACCAATAAATCGATGTTATACCTAACCGGTATATTAATATTATGTATTACGACGCAAGTTTTATTCGACGATCCATCGGCGGACGTGCAATTCTTCTCGTCCCAGCCGTCGCCGCAATCGTTTTCGCCGTCGCACTGCCACGTTTCGGGTATGCAGCGACCCGTGCTCGGGCAACGAACGTGCAAAGCCCCGCAAGGAGCCTTGGCGCAATAGTCCTTGTCTTCGTCGGCGTTGTCGCCTAAAATCTAATATATGAACTACGTAGACAATTAAATAAGTAAATAATAGAATAAGCGGATAAATAAATAAATACTAGCTGGGGCGGAGTTAGTCGGCTAGATAGGCGGGAGGTAGCGCGGAAGTCTTTCAACACAGACCAAAACCGGAGGGAATATGCCTAGAGAAAGGGAGCTCGAAAAGCAAAAATGTTTACAAGGCGGGTTAATATACGCATAACTTTTGGGGGATCTCCTCGCGCATCAAGGATTAGTCCCACCATCCCGAGTCGAGCGTTCGCTGCCGTAAATGCGCAGCGTGTCCGGATCGGGAAAGGTTAGTCGGCGAGAGCCTTTTCCGGCTAAAAGACCGTACAATTGAAAATGTTAACGTATATCGTATAAAGCGTCGTAATCGTTATTCTTAGTCATTTCGAGCAATTTTTCAAATTTTGCCCACTTCCCCAAGAAAACTTGGCGTTTCGTCTTTCTATTAAAGCCGAGACCCCGATCCCACGCGCGCGTCCGCTCACCGCAGTCGTCGTAATTGTCGCACAAGTCGGCCGGCGATATGCAAATATTGGTGTTGGGGCAACGACGCTTTATGCCGCGGCATACGATCGGCAGACCGGGGCACGTGACGTTGTTTTCGTCGGAAACGGGAGGGTCGCGGCAATCGTTTCGACCGTCGCAGACCCGCGATCGATTTAAACAAGCGCCCGACGCGCACCTGCGACAGGACATTAGCTAACGCTAGATTAGTGCAGCGCGGTGAATAAATTTTATAAAAGTACGCCAAGTGAATATTTCCGCTTTACGTCAATGCGAAGATGGAATGACTATAAAATGCGGTATGACTATGAAGAATAGACTTCGCGCCTTTTGATTCATTACGTATTTCGGATTGCGTCGAGAACTTTGAAATTATTAAAATTTTGCAAATTGTTTACGTTCGTCGCGCAAGCTCGAATTATTCACGTGCGCCGTTTTCAACAAACGATTATGTTTGTCAAACGAGCTATTTCGTTTTTAAATCATCCATTACTCGATTAGCCTTATAAATTGCTATTTTCAATAAATTGTGATAAACGAATTCGAAAACGACTCATTCGATTCATTATGTCTTTAAGTTCTAACGCCGAGCATTTGAGATTATTTTCATTAAGAGTAGCGCGTAGCCGCGCTTACGGGGTGGCAAACCGGGCGGTTGCCCGGGGCCGCTAAAACCGAGGGCCGCTGAGAAATTTCGCAAAATTTGGAAAAATCCGCTAGCGGCCCTAATATGACGATATAATACGTCCTAACGCGTTATTATGACTCAAATTTTTCATTTAGGATTTCAATGTTTAGCGAATCGGGGTCTGACAATGAGATATAATTATGAACTTTCGAAGGATACTCGTAAATTTCATATAATCTCGTGAATTTTTGATCTACGACTCGGTGTATGATATAAACAAAGAAGGTTTTATGACCCGTTTTTCTATAATGACGCTCGGTACAATCCATTCGTGATCATTCCCATTAAACATTTATTTATATTTAAAAATCAGTCTTATCATTCATTATTGCGATTATCTAGAAATTCGACTTTTCTAGTAACAACTTTCGTAAAATTTCTCGAAATATCTAAACATTCACTGCCATAAATCTCCGCATTACGTTATGCATTATTCATCAATTTTCGAGTCTACTCTTCGCTAAACCACGATTTATATAACGCCCGCGTGATAATTTAACGACAGATGGGTTATATACTCGTAAAATTTTGTATAGGAGAAAGATTTTTACGCTTGCGCGAAATTCATAAAGCCATTTAAGTACAATGTGCGGATTGCGTAGAACAAAAATACAGAAATGTAAACATTATCTAGCGCAGACGCAATTTTCGCGAAAATTAAGAAAAATCTATTCATTTATGATGAAAATTTGAATTAAGCTCTCTTATAAAAATGTTCACTGTTATACTTACGCGTTTAGGGAATTCAAGACTCGCAGAATAATTCCTGATCACGCAAAAAAGTAAATTGACCTCCCAGAATTCTCAATTTGAAAAATCTTAGAAAGCGTGCTCTTTTTGAGCCAATTTAGCGGCTTTTTTAGACCTAAAATAATTAGTTTTAGAATTTTTTACGTTTTTGTGGTCTAAAAAGAAGGAGGATTCCCAGAAATGTCAAAAAATTGTGTTTTCGATGTCCAGCCAATCGTTTTTAAGCCCAAAAAGCCTGTAAAATCCTTTTTTGAGCTGACACCGAAATTTGCATGTTCTACGCGTACATATATAATGGACATGTGCCCAACATTGAGAACTTTCGAGAGTCGCTAGAAGCAGCTTCGCCCGGGGCAATTATATCCCTAAGCACGGACCTGAAATAGCGTAAAGGACTGCGCGATGACTGCGACAGTTCGAAAGGATTAGGAGTTACGCTATTCGATCAATCCTCCGTACAGACACGAAGCTTTTCATTATCTCCGACGTATTTTACCGATTTGTATTCGAAAATTAGTCGTCTTCAGTTTCATTCAAGAACAGTCAATTCTATGAAATCTCTTAAGAATCAAAGATCAGTAGTACGGGACTCGAATCCTACTTCTAAGAACTGAAACGCGTACCGTAAGTATACATTTTGACACAAATACGTCTCTTCTTCGCAGTCATCGGCACGCGCACCCTTCAGTTCGCAACAATCGGGTTCACGTAAATCCGGCCCCGCGCGATTTTGGGACCAAGTCGCGCCATAGCAGATTTTCTTGATCAATATATAAATATGCTTATAATGTTGGGATAAATATAATTTTTATACGATAACGAACCTGAACATGTTGGGCGCGCAGCCGCCGTCGGCGACGCGACCTCTTGCGCCGTCGCCGCAGCCTAGCTCGTCGCTGCCGTCGGCGCAATCGTCGACGCCGTCGCAGCGTTTGGTCGTCGGGACGCAACGGCGGTTAGTGCACGTAAAGTAACGCGCCGAGGGACAACGACGCGTCGGCGACGCGCACATCTCGGGCGACTCGTCCGTGCCGTCGAGGCACTGAGCGACGCCGTCGCAAGTCGCCGTCAGAGGCACGCATTCGCCGGACTAGTACGAAAACGCGCAGCGTAAAGAAGAGCATTTCGAAATTAAATCATTATACGCTATATTTATACCTCGTAGTCTAGTAATACGGTTAGATTTATTTATTTAACTTATCCGAAATTCAATGAGCGAAAGGCGGCGTCGGCCCTCTTATAACAGCCAGAAACAAAACACTCGCGGAACGGTTTAGAAAAAACCTGGCTTCGCGAACAAACTTAACGGGTACGCGTGCGTACGTAGGCGAAATGCCTCGAGTTCGCTCGGCTTTCAAGCGCAATTCCAAAAACTTTTGTATTTACGGCTTAGTTGTTGCGAGTGAAGTAAAGCGACGTTCCGTTTTTAGAAAAGTTCGAGAAAACATTTCTATTGTAAAGAATCTCGCGCGGGTGCGCAATCTGGTAGTTTTGTAAAAGACAGAAGCCCGTATATAAACTCTTAAGATTAATAATGCATAAAAATATGTATTTAAAAAGATAAAAAGGCGGGAAAAAAACTTAGAGCTAGTAATATTCATCGATCGAGGAATAAATGGTTTCTGTAGGAAAGGATTGCAAGAAATTCCAAAAATCGGTTCCGCTCAAAAGCCCGCCTACCTGATGGCATCGGAAATCGTCGACCGATTGACATGTGATTTGCTCTCCCGGCACGCAATCGGAGCCGCCCGATAATCGATAGCTGGTGTTGCACGCGCAATCGGCTTGCCAACCCGGACGAACGGACGACAAGAAGCAAAGTTGGGAGCAACCGCCGTTCTTCGAAGAGCAAGGATTCGAACCGACCGTCAAATTTGGACACCGAGTTTCGCTGAATAGTGTAAACAAATTTGCGTAAGAAACGCGCTATTCTAACAATAACGCATTAAATCGATTCGTTCGCTTCTCACCAACTGGCATCAGCGACAATGTCAACACTTAAAAGAGTACCTACGAGTTCGAGGCATTTTTCGAAGAAAATGGATCTATCGCACAATGACGCAGCTTACCTCGCAAATTTCGGGCGAATTTACCAGTCAAGAAATATCGGTATGGAGTCATATTTTAGTCATAAAATATTCTTTTTAATCTATTTATTCATTAAAGCTCGATCGCCAAGACCATTTTATATAACATAGGTGTAAGTAAGATTAAAATAATCGACCATTGATCAATTGTGAACGAGTTCCTTATTGGTCAAATAAAATAACGACGATTTAGATAGATTAAAACGAATGCCCGCATTACGAGAAGCTTTGATAAAAAATGCATTAATCTTTAGAAAGAAAAATAGGGGAAGCGACGAATGGGCTATAAATACGGGCTTACGAGAATTTCTGATCAGTGGACACCGTTCGGATAGAAGTTGGAGCTTTCAAACCAAACGTCAACGTTTCCTTCGCTTTTCCCGTATCCTTATCAACCCTAATCAATAGACCGGCGTTGACGTCGGCCATGTATAAAAACTGGCCGATGACGTCGAGTCCGCGGGAAGTTCTTGCAAAAGTTAGTTAGAATAAGCGATTTACAATATATTTACAAGACAAAAAAATTTCTTATAAAAAGCGTTGCAAACCAATTGGCCTACGGTTCATCTACATTTATCAATTTAAGGCATCCGCGAGTCAATAAGAATAACGGAGTAAATTGAACAATCCGCATAAACGGGACTGGTGTAAAGCCGCCCATGATATTCTTGAAGAAAGGCAGTTGCGTGAGTACTCGTATTAGCGCTCTGCCGTAATTTTACAACTTATAATACCCGAAGGGGTGTTAGAAGGGAGGTGTAAGCTGAACTAATCTAAACTAACTGAACTTCAATACGCGGCGTTCTTCTTGATTTTTTAAAATGCCTATTATTTTTTAAATATGAAACGAGAAAATTTTGCGCAATTACAAACAATACAAATTTCTAGACAATTGTTTTGAACTGTTTCTCGTAATTCACGTAATGGACCGTCCAGACTTCATCAAACCGCCCGCTAAACGTAGCATAAGTGCTTCTTGCGTGCGCAAATGCCTTCTTCGATCGTTACGCTCTCGTACAGTAATTCCTCGCATGGAGTACGCAAAAGTAAAGCGCGAAACACTAACTTAATAAGTTCGCAATTTTTGTACTGCGCGTATGCAAATACGTACATTCGCAAATGGAAAAAATCACGCGCGAAAACGTTTAAATTTTGAATTCGCTTACAGTAGATCGATCGAATTAGGTAATTATGAAAAACTTTGTTTATTTGAGAGACGCCTCCAATTATCGCATTGCATCCTCAATCCCGAAAAAAACTTATAATTCTAGCGGTAAAGAAAGAAAATACGAAAATAAACAAAAATACGTATAGACATAAATATGAAATACGACTCAAAGCAAACCTGAATTCATCCATAATCACAGTGCGACCGTTGCCGAAAATATCGCAACGTTCGACGCGGAGCCTGTTGGCGTCGGCCCAGTAAATGTGGTGGTGCTGCGTGTCTACAGTCAGAGCGATCACCAGCGATAAATCGCGGTCGATTAAGACATTTCGGCGCAGTCCCGACGACGACGCCGTCTCAATGCGAGGCTCGTAAGCTCCGCCGCCGCCTTGCATCTTAAAACCGCTGTCCGACCAAAATATCAAACCTGACCATATAAATACGTTCGATGTATAAATTTTTTGTTTTTTCTTTACTTTTCATTTTTTTATTGTTTGATGATTTATATATTTTATATCTTTTAGATATATATATATATATATATATATATATATATATATATATATATATATATATATATATATATATATATATATATATATATATATATATATATATATATATATATATATATATATATATATATATATATATATATATATATATATATATATATATATATATATATATATATACCTTTTTCTAATAAGCGCCCTGTTTCAAATCCGAAATATGTTCGTTTAGAACCAGGGGCGAATTTAGGGGGGTGGCCGCCCCCCCCCAATTGGCCCAAAATAGTGCGCAAAATTAAGGATTTTTGAGCGTGTTTTGGGTTAAATCGGCTATTTTTTCCGCCCAAGTCAGAGTTCCGCCCCCTTAGGTTACCGCCCCCCCTAAGGAAAATCCTGGATCCGCCACGGTTTAGAACCGTTCGAACGTGGTAAGGTACTATTACACCTACGCTAACCGTCTGTACAACTCGTACTAGCGAGAAAAAATGCTCCGATGGAGCAAGAAAGGTGAATATACTTGAATTTCTTCATTGTTTTAAGGATGTAAACGGAGGGGACTACGAGAAAATTTCCCTATACGCGCAGAAGCCATAGGAATGTATGAAACCGTTAGAGTTCTTCTAAACAACGCAAAAATCGGAGTATATTCTGCGGCCTATGCGTGTTACTGTAGTAATGTCGATTACGATGGTGAATATTTTAATAAATTTATTCTGCAAAATTTAAGGAAAATTTTCGTGGTTTTTCATGCAAACTATTGAGTTGGCCGTGAAGGTGTAAAGTTTACACTATTATCTTTTACGCCAGAGCATTGTGAAAGGTCAAGATTTCGTGAAATAAATAATACATTGATTATTTAATATCCACGAAAGCGTCTTCAATATTCTTTTGCGAAACAGTTAAAACCGTTTTGCGACTGCACCCTGATTTTTCTCAAGCCGCAGAGTATACTTCGATTTTTGCGTTGTCTATAGAAAGTCTAACTGTTTCGCACATTCCTATGGCTTCTGTGCATATAGGGAAATTATCCCTAGTCCCCTCCTTTTACATCCTTCGCAATGAAGAAATTCAAGTATATTCATTTTTTTGCTCCATTGGAGCATTTTTTCTTGCTAGTATTCTACTTTTTCTTAGCTTGATTTTGTCCTCAAACATAGCATTCTCATTACAAAAAAGGCAGTCTAACTAACTTTAATCAGAGAAAAAAACCTACATAAAAGTCCCCCTTGGATCGATTTAAAAATTAGAGTGAATATTTTCTTAATGTATTTCAAACCAGAAATGATCGAGGAAAGTTAAATTCAGAGCTTGCATAAGCAAAGATTAACGGCAACAGTTCTTACTTTTTCTTCAACAGTCTATAGCTTCAACATCAAGTGTAGACATTGAAAAAATATAACACCGGTAGTCAGAAAATTTATGAAATTAAAAATTCCCCCAAGACGTTACTAACCTAATTAAAGTAAAATCAATGCATCGACAGAAACAGCAAGCGAAAGCCAGGCATGGGGCAACAAACACACCGGTGTGTAAACCAACACAATGATGTGTCGGCCACCCGCATGCAATTGATCAATGCGCGAGAAAGCAACACAAAATTAGTAGTCGATCAAGACAAGGATCCCGGCGACAAATCAACAATCCGGTCGACGCGTCAGCAAATGCAAACAATTTAAGAAAACTTATGAGCCTCGTACATTCCAAAAATGAACAGACAAATTTGCATGGATAATAAGGAAAAAATATTGGAATCGGTTAGATGGAGACAGCGCATAAGAATTATTATTATTTTGAAGTAATTTGCAGGTAGTATTTAGGAGATTGTTTCTCATTTCAGTTAACCTTCAGGACAGTGTACATTTGTGAATAAAAATTATTAAATATGAGTCAGAAATCTTTGAAATAAAAAAAGTGATCGAAAATATACAATACAGACTTAAATATTGGCTTCAGCAAACATGTGCATAATTCAAACTTCTCATCTTTACAGCTCAACAACCACCGGCTGTAGAAAGGTTTAAAGGTCAGGTTTAAAGTTTAAAGGTTTAAAGGCTGTAGAAAGGTTTAAAGGTTTAAAGGTAACGGAGATCATAATAGAAAAAGAATGACCAAAACTAATGCTCTGAGCGAAAGAGTGCTTTTGAGTGTAAACTTTACACTTGCGCTAATAACGCAATATTGGGCGTATAGAAACAAAATAAACTAGGAAGTGTAACGCTAAAGTCAGGGCACATTTTAAGCATAATTAGCATGTTCCGCCTACTTGACGAAAAAGTTAAAAAAATTCTTTTTTCCGTCTCGAATCCTTCACACTAAAACGATCAAATATCATGAAATATTGCGTTAAAAGACATAAAAAATTTTTGGTTCTGAAATATTGTAATCCGCAAGATTATAAAACCAATTGAACTGCATAAAAAGATTGAGTTGGGTAAGCTTTAGAACACGCAAAGAGTAAAAAACACGTATACTTTACACTTTTGTGCAACAATCATTGAGTGAAAAGAAATTTTAAGGTCAGATTCGTAATAGACAACTCGGGGGCAAAATTTTAAAGAAAAAACTGGCCCTCCGCAAATTATTTTATTTTTCGTTTTACACTTTAAAACACTCATTGCTAACTCGGTGTTCAGTGTGAATAAATTATAAAAAACAACATGGAGTTTTATAATTATCTATCGATTAACAAACATCGTTTCTCCCAGGTGTGTGCCGTTCTTGCTGTGAGGGGGACACAAAATTTGCACTCGCTGTGATGAACATATGAGAAAAAAGGACGGCCGAGTATATTATTGGTAGCGCTATCGCGCTATCTATGATTAGCGCGGCGTAGTACGAGTGGAGTACACGTGCGTATATATAGGGATACTGATAAAAGCGTACACGCAGTGAGCTCAGCTCATGGCGGACTAGTGTCGTCTGGGAGAGGAAAGAGAACATAAGGAGGTACTGACTGACACGATTTTGACTCTCAAATTCATTTCTGTTTTTATCGTCCTTTGCCGCTGTATTCTTGTCTAGTTAACATTATGGCTCGCCGTGATCCAAATATTCGAGAATTTTGTAATTTGACGGAGGTAGAAATCACATCGGAAAATTTTGCTAGAGTTCAAGGTCTCATTCTTAATGCTCAGACACTTAAATTAGCTAATGAAATATGTAAGAAACTCATGTAATTTTGGACCTTTTAATTGCAACGGCGAAAAATATCAAAATACAATCAGTCGAGCCGATCGTGAAAAAATTTACGTTCAGTTCCGCCGTTCGGGCTGTAAAAAGCAGCGTAGCACAAAAAATGCTACGACAGATGACGGAATACGAGGACCGAGACGTAGTGATTAATTACGTAACTCAATGTACGCACGGTTAACGCGGGTGTACCCGTACCTTACCAATACCGTTGGAACATGACCGTCTGATGAATAAAAGGAAAAATGGAATAATAAAACGTTGTCGAAATAAAATATTCATTGGTAAAATAAAAACCGTAAAAAATTAACTCGCCTCGACACGGATGTAAAGCCAGGGCGTTGATCCAGTCGCCTCTGGCGATCAGAGCCACGTGCTGTTCGGGCGAATCGACGTCCAAAGCATACAATTTGCCCGTCCGTCCGGTCGACCAAAATAATTTCCTTACGACCCAATCGAACTTCATATCTTCCAAAGTCGAAAATCTTTCGCCGGTTTGACGTTCTTAAACATACGAACGAAGTGCGAAACAATCGGAGACGGAGTATTTCACTGGAAATCGAGGATAATACTTGTTCGAAAAAATTACACAGGGCTTCCCAAGTATTCACGGTTTTATTACGGCGCCAAATGTCCAATTTTGATTTAAATTAAACGAAACTTCGTCGAAACGTAGTTGAAGCCGATAAATTTTCGGTCAGAGAATTTTAATTCTTGGCCTATCGTAGTTCATGAGAAACGGACAATAACGCTATGCGCATAATTTCCATAAAGTTCAGAGATATATTGGCGACCTTTTGGCCCCAATATCGGCCGTGATTTCATTAAGAATGCTACTAATTCGATTTTTCAATAACTAGATGACCACCAGTCTTATTTCAAAGGTTATATATATTCAACATATCAAAGCTTTAGTATTCCAATTGTGCGACAAAAGATGTTTCGGCTTAATGAACTGCTACGGCTGACCGCCGAGTCCGAAAAGACTCCCAGACCCGCAATGCAATCGCGAACTGAAGCTTACGACCGTAGATGCGCAACGCGTCCAGTCCGAGGGTAATGACCATAGGTGGGCAGCACCAAAATTCTGGGGGGGGGGTGGAAAAATTTTCAAAGGTCAAAAACTGGTCTTAAAAGTAGTCGTAAGGCGGGAAAAACACCATTTTTCGACGTTTCTCATCGAGCACTATCCAATGGCATCAAAGAATCGCCAAAAAAACAAAAAAAATTTCAAAATTTGAATTCTGGGGGCGGGGGTATTTTGATTCCAGGGGGGGGGTATTTCAACTTCTGGGGGTTGCATACCCCCAAACCCCACCCCACGCCCACGTGTGGTAATGACTCCTACGGGTCAGGTAGCAGCTTCGATATAATTTTCAATTTAATTTCGTCATAATATTTCAAAAACATCAAATCCCGTTTGGATGGGATCAAGGCGAGACGCGCGCGTGAGGCGCTAGGGATGCTGCTTACCTGAGAATAGAAAAGAGAAAATTTTCAGGAAAAAGAAGTGAAATAGGACAAAAGCGGATCAAGTTCTACATCGAACTTTTGTCAAAGACGTACTCAGTTTTATTCTTAAGTCTAATTTCTGAGGTCGATTCTCTCCAGAAAATTTCAAGGACTAGACCCTCGGACCGCCGTGTCACGCGCACGACGTTAAGCAGCTTGCCAGCGGAATCGGGACATTCGATAATAACGGAATCCATGACATACATACATACATATATATATATATATATATATATATATATATATATATATATATATATATATATATATATATATATATATATATATATATATATATATATATATATATATATATATATATATATATATATATATAAAATTTATGCAATAATGTGAAAATAGTTGAGAAACAAAACTAGTCATAAAATAAATCAATGATTGATTTCAGTAAATTAAGCTTAAAAATCAAATTAGATTAGGACGAAATGAACTTGAAATTGAGACGAAATTTAATTTAAAAATAATTTGAAAAAGCTTATGATGAAATCGAAATTAAGGTGAATAAAAAATTAGCACTAAATTAACACGCCTTGAAGCGCAAGCTATACATTGATTAGGTATAGCGGTATATCAATCAGTTTAAAGCAATGCGCTACAAAATCGAATTTTTAAAATTTAATCTACGGTCATTCTACGTAAAAAAGAAATCATCAATGTTAATATATTTGATATTTTAATAATGATAGAAAACAATAAGATTTAAACTATCAGTCTAATTATCGAGCATAATAATGCACTTTGTAAACAAAATATATCTTCGCATGCGGACTAAAAGGCAAATAAGATCTTGCTAACGATGGTGTAAAGTGAACAAATGCAAACTAAGGTTAACGATCTTAATTTAATCCGCTTACGTAAAATCTTAGAATTATCGACTAGAAGTCGGACCGAATCGGGCAAATTCATCGGAAACCAGACGATCGATCCATTTTGGGGCGCGTCAGTGTAGGCGTAGACTCGTTTAAACGCCAAATCGACTTCGATCACCTTCAAATATGGCAAAGTGGGGAATTCTTTGTTCAACGGCTGAACGGGCATCAGATCCGGTTCGAGATTCGAGCTTTTGATCGAGTTGCCGTCCGAATATAGTAAGTATTCGGTGGGTTCTGTTTAATGAAACGCGCGCATGTAAGCCTTATTTCGGAAAAACGTGGTTTAAGGCGTAGGGTATTTCATGAAGGTATTTTTCAAGTCCAAAATACGCACGAAAAGCCCTGCTAGTATTCCTGATCTTAAAAATTGCACTCGATTGGCTTTCGGGGAAGTCACTATGGAAATGAGAATGAAAACAATGCTGGATATAATGAATGGCTTCTGCGCACGATTGAATTCGAAAGTGATCCCGTATAAGTAGTGTAATATATAATCAATCCGCATGTTTGCAACAGAACTTTGGAATTTTTTGGATAGTCTATCTTTGGCTGTATTCATTTAAATTCGACAATCATTTAGGAAGTCATATTTGAAAAACACTGCGGATAGTTAGGTGGCCCACGCTGTATATTTGCGTACGATGAATGAGAAGAGTATCATGATTCCAGATTGTCGATTATGCCGCCTATGTACGGCGCGGCGTCGATTCTCGCACGGAAGTAAAAGCCTATTTTTCTGATATAAATTTGTTCTTACGTTACGTTTTTGCATAATTTTGGCTGAAAAATTGATACATAACAGAATCTTGATACGAAAGGCCACTAAAAGGATTAAACCGGCAAACCCTCGGACGTTCTTAAAAATGTTGAAATTCTAGGGGTCTGGAGCATTTAATAAGGGCCAGTAATCATTCTTAGGTCGAACCCCGCGAAGTGAAAACAACTAACCCACGACCCTTCCTTATTTCGTATACTTCCCTACCTATGCACGTCTTGTTATCGCTGGACAATCTCCCTCTGGAGCAATAGCACCTGTAAGAAGGGGCTAGCGATAGCGGAAAACATAGTTGATCGCAAGGCTGCCGTCGCAAGCTATCGGTCAGCAGGCATTGAGACGCGGCTTAAAGTCGAATAAGGTAAATTAATTACGATTACGCCAATATTTAAGAAAACGCCGGGACGAGACCGAAATCGAATATACTTCAGCGCTAATAAAATACTATTATGTCATTTTATTAGTTATTGTAATTTATTAATTACGATTAACATTTTATATAAGGTCCGACAGATGCGGATATAATGAGAATTAAACAGTCTATACGCAAAAAATTAACAAGCTAGATAAAATAACTCGACTGCCTGGAATAAATTAGAAACTACATTAATCATAACGCATTGTAAAAACCTCATTGCATTTCCTTGATTTCTATACTTATTGTGAATGAAAAAAAGGAAAAAGAATGCCTCCTACGTTTAACACACCTGGACGATATCCAAAGATTCCGTCCGCTCAACAAGGGCTCTCAAAGGTTGGTTGGTCCCCGAGTCGTGTTAAAAACCGGTTAAAAAAGGCAATTTTATTCGATTTTTCGCCGTTTTTTCACATTTTGTCACTATCAGCCAATCCGAATGGACTCTTTAGCCCGTTTCGTGGACGGCTGGGATAGGCTATTGTCCAGGTAAGTTTAGACAATTTTAATTGCGCGTAATGGTATGAAAAATAAAGATTAACGATAGGAAATTTGAACGTGTAAAAAATGGACGACCTAATGACGGCGCAGATTAAAATACACTAAATGTATTGAGTGGATATAAGAAAGCATCGACATGCCATTTATTGGTTAATAAATAAATGATGCGAATTAGGGATTCGATTCGCGCGAATAAACTTATAATTGTAAAGCGCGCAAATCGAACTTCTCGTTAAAAACGAAACAGCCGAATTGTAAAATGATGCGACTAAAGCCTAAAACAACTGGAGCAGCATTAAAGAATTTATAAAATCGAAAAAATCATGTTAATTTCAACATTTTTTATTTACCGAGTTTATTTTCTGAACAAAAATTTTGATGCAATTTTCGGAAATTTAAACATTGCGCGCTTGTTCTCTAAGTACGCACAATCCCTTAAAAATTAAAAAGTACGCACAATCCCTAAAAAATTAAAACGATCTTAATTCTAAAATATAATTATTTATAAATGCGATCATTACTTAATTATTTATCGCGATAAATTATCTAAAATAAATTATTCAATTTTCTAGTTAGAAATTCTCCGCCTAAGATTTTAAAGGGAATATTATAAAATTTTTATGAAATGAAAGCGAAGTTTAAAAGATAAAGATGTAGTCGAAAAATTCTAAGCTAAAGCTGCAATTAGAGTCGAAGTGAAGCGAGATTAAGTTGTGATCAGGGGCGGATTTGGGGGGGCGGGGGGTTTAGGTCGGCCGCCGTCCTCCCATTGGCCAAAAATATTTGGCGAGATAAAGAATGGATATGTAATTTGCAACGATTTTTGGCCGTCAGCGACCATAATTTCTCGAAACAAAATTGTCGATAATTTCAAAATTCTCTGCAAAAATATGGCGTCCAAAGTGATTTTAATTAAACGTACGCAATGCTAACGCCGAAAAAAACCTATTTCGCGCTCGAAGGGCAAATTTTTGAACCTATTTCTGACTGTTTCTGGAAAAGTTGGGGTACCGCCCCCTAGGAAAATCCAAGAAGCATCACTGGCTGATATTAAGTAGAATGTGCTAATTCCATTACTTAAATATTTAATATTCACCCGTAAATCAGAAATATTCCAACGATTTTTGATCTCGTTATTCGCTTACAATGAACCATTTCAGCTGAATTTTATTAAAGGAATTCACAAATTTTCAGATATGTACTTATTTGAAAAAACGAACAAATGCAGCATTTAATTCGTCGAATATCAGTCAGGTCCAAAGAATGTCACTAAATGAAATTAAACCAGAGAAATCAGCCTTAGATCGAGTTTCGAAGCATGATTCGTATTTATCTTTACTAAGAAATACAAGTTATACCATGTTACTGTAAGTTCGACGTACCGCATTACGCTACAGAGTGTGCGAAACGCAAAGACTGGAAATGCAAATAAGTAACTCCAAAACCAGACGTGCGGGAAAGATTAACAGATTTGAAAGCAGAGCAAAAACGTGATTCAAAATAGCATGCAAGTCGAAGTGCATGTAGACTTGGAAGTCAAAGGCCACTAAGTGTCGAGAAAATTCAAACAAATGTGATAAACATTGCCTGGAAGTCGATAGAAGTTACACAGCCATTCCTCATCCGGTCATTTATGTTTTAGGATGGGTTGGTTAGTGGCTCGTTGTGTTGGTTGTTTTTTTGTTTCGCTCGCCATTTTAAAGTGTTTTTTTGGCCAAAAATCGAAAGTAATCGACCCTGTAAAAAAATGAGCCGGGGCCCCGCACAAAATTTCGAGTCATTACACGTATGATTTGAAACGCAAATGCGCAGCATAGCTGGCCCGAGGGATCAGTTAGTGCGCTTTTTGGACTAAGATGACAACATAAACTGGTATAAATAGCAATAAGCGTCAAAAGCGTGGTAATCGACGGTTCATGGTCAATTTCACGCATTTTGAAGAGAATTTTCGAATTTCATCCCTTTTTGACCTTCATTTATCCTCATTTCCCACAAAAAATTTCCCACGTTTTCCTATTTTCAACCCGCCGAGCCCAGGATTCCGGCGCTTCTCAATTACGATCACTACCTTTCGGCTGCTGCGCGTCATCGAATACGATCAGCGGACCCAGGTCGTCGACGGACGATCGTACGACGAACGGCTGACTCGAATCGCCGGCGTTAGCCGGAGCCGAAAACACCCTTCTCAAACTGCGATCCGTCCAATAGAGCGTCTGAGCGAACACGGCCAAACCGACCGGGTTGCTCAAGCGACTTCGGATCACCTCTCGGTCGCTGCCCGTGTATTTTACCCGTTGTATGTTATTGGCCTAGTAGAGTCAATGCTGTTAATTAGCGCGCGGTTAGGTATCGCTCGCTGATCAATTTTCCGAACAAAATGGTTTTTTGAGCGTTTCTTAGTAGACTCGAAATACTTGAGAAGGATAATTTTTTAAAATTTTCGAAAAAGTTAATTTAATTTCGATAATAATTAAAAAATAAGCGTTCGCGAATGATTTTTGAATATTATATCCAAGCTCGACCCTGCGTTCGATCCGTTTTCTATTCAATGGTACCCGTTATAAAGAAAAACAATACGGAAAATAAAGATATTCCGGCAGTGTTTCAAATGCGCCTCGAGAACTTTTAACTTTTCCGTTTAGGGGACCCTTGCGAAAAATACTCGTACTTCCATAATTGGGGGATTAGTCCCCATATCTCCCTACGGCTACGCGCCTGTTGACGATTCTCGGTCAACGATCCTTTATACGGCAGACTGCGTCATGATACGCCGCGCGTTGCGATGCCGTATTCCACCTCGCCTACCTAAATCGTCTCGGTAAGTAGAGTATAAAGCGGAAATTCATACCTTGGAATCGGTCCAATAAACGTAATGCGTATTCATATCGATGATCACTTCCCTCGGTTCGACGACTCCGTGCGACACGATCACCTTTCTTTCCGTACAGTCCAAATTGGCCCTTACGATACTCGGCATTTGACCGCGATCGGCCCAGAACATATATCTGCGCGAAAATAAAGCAACGACAATATCCGGTAATTAACGGCACAACAGCCGCATTTTTATTTCACTTTAAATTTTTGAGTTTTAATTTTGGATCGACTCAAGTTTTAATTATTATATTACTTCCAAATTTTCTATGATTTTAACGTATGTTTTCGAAGCGATAATCTGCTGCAACCATCCGATTTTTCCACTAGAATACGACTAAAACATTGAAGACTCGATTGTACTAAGAAAAATCTAAAATAAGTCGACCTCGAGGAAACCAATTCTTTAGGTAAACGCAAAAGCTCAATATTGGTTAATGGCACCTTCGTGTAACAATGGAAAGACTTCAATGTACGTATAAGGAATCGGTTTAACAAATTTCAGTCGAAAATATAGAAAAAATAAACAAGTAACGTTGACGGCTTCGAATATGGAGCGTAGAATAAGATTTTAAGAATGGATCAAAAAGTTTTCGAAATATTGAATGCTGCAAAGTCAATAGTGTAAACTGACAGAACATAATTAGTCAAGCAGCGCCGGGTCTTCGGGGCCGCGCTTAGCATTATAGCGGCCTCGAGTCGAAGCGGCTTTTAGAGGACCTTAACGTTTCAATATTGTACATAGCGACCACGCATATTTTATGCACATCAGGAGAATTCGAGGAAGTCAGCTCCGAAACGTGTCGTAAACTGCATTTGTGGGCTAAAACACATTGAATACATATCAAAAACACTATTTTTCGAAATTTTTAATAATGCGCTTTCTAGGTCAGAAGAACTTTTAAACATTTTGGGAAAACGTTCGATGAAACTTGGGAAAAACTTTGATGAAATTGAACAGAACATAGTCGAAAAATGAATGGGATCGAAAAAGTTCGTACTTTCGAGCCAAAAACCACTAATAGGGCTCGAAACAGCATGCTTCATAAGATTATTTGAAAGAGTGGAAATTCTGGGGTCAGCCAGCATTTTACGGGGGTCAGTACAATAGCATTATCCAGGGTGTCAACGAAGGAACCACCGAGCGCCAGGTCCCGGTAACAGAGTTATCAACACGCGGTTTTTGCTCGTTATTCCGCAAGTTCTACTCTACATCTCTGGACTCATCATTTCTTCTTATCATTTTCCGCTTTCCAGTGAATAATTTTGTTTTATCATAGATTTAAAAATTGATTAAAAGTAGACCCTAAACAGAAGGTCCCGTGACTTCATTCTTCAAGGAAAAAGATAAATATTTCAGCTGATAGTATCCAACGTTGTAAAGAACTCTTCTGGAATGTTTTTTGTTCATAAAACGTGCATTTATGATGTAGCATTTTTTGTCACAATCAGCAAAAAATTGAGTATTGACGAAAAATGCATCACTAAATAGAGAAAATTAATCACAATGGGATTTTTGGTAGTGCAATCAATGAAAGTCATAAACTGTCTTTGTTTTACCGAAATTTAGAGATCAAATGCTAATCAGCGCCCAAGCTGCGACGAGATAAAAGTTGTTATTCTTAACCAGAGAAGTGAGGTATTTCGAAAAATTTTTCTAGAAAAGATGGAAAAAACAGAAAAAAATGGTGACTCTAGTAATGTAAAGCAGAAGTTGCGTCACCGTATGCAAAAAAGCACATGTTGACATCTCTTATACAGAAAAAGTTATTAGACAGCTAAAACGAACTTAATTAACAACCCTCGACATTGAACAATTTCCCCGCCACCGTTTGTTAGCCGATTCAATTATGAACGAAACTTTACATACAACTAGCTTATGACTTCTTATAATTTTTTGCCATTCATACCTAAAATTTGATTACTGTATCTTGATTTCGTCTCTCAAAAAACGGTGGTGGTGAAATTGTTCAAAAGGTCCCATTGAGGCCTGGTCCCGGTCCCGGCAAAATTTTGGGCCCGGTCGTTCACTGATGTCAACCCCCGATAAATTATACATTCGACAGTAACCTACTTTGACAGGTAAAGTTAATACAAATTTTCAATCGAAAAGAACGTATTTTTTCTGAATTTTTCGTGAAAAATGCGTTGGAGCAGAGAAAGTTAAAATTTATACTTTTTTCATCTTATAATTCCTATAAATTGTGCAAAAAATGACTTTAAAAATTTTGCGAGTCTCAACGTTATATGGCGCATTTGCACTTAAATCGCAAGATAAACGGTGAAATAGTTCAAACGTTTGTAAAGATATGTATAACGGATTGATTTAATTGTATCAGGAATGAATCAAACATAATACGAGTATAATACTCGTAAGTAATGCACGTCCGTCCACCCAGACCACTCGGAATTAAGATTAAACTAAGATTGTTAACATCACTGACTCCGTGCCAAATATAAAATAAGCTCTTTAAACGGGCCTAGCTATACGCAAGCTAGAATCGAAAAAACCCGGATTGAAGCGGAAAACAGTTTAAAAACGGAAGAATAGATCGATCGAATCGATTCATTTTGCGAAATTGGACAAAGAGTATCGATTCAATCATTACTTAGGACGATAACCGGACAAACGCTACCTGACGATCGGATTAATGGCCAAACTTCTCGGATTTTGTATTTTGGATTGAAACAAAGTTCGACGGAAGCGACCGTCCAATCGAGCTACTTCGATCGACGTTTTGTCCGTGTCAAAAGCGACGAAGTACAAATTGTAATTGATCCAGTCGACGGCGACGTTTTGAATCGTTTCGCTCGACGTCGACGGATTGATCAGTTTGACGCGACGCCGTTGATCCAGATCAAATTTATTCACGCCGCGACTATCAAATCCGCCGGCGTCCGAATAATAAATTGATCGACTTCGAATATCCATAGATAGGCCGGTGATTTTATTGCCTGCGTTTAAACATTTATGCATCACGCTTTACGCTTTTGGAACATCCGACTGGCTGTTCACGCATACTTAGCTCTCATATTCAATATTATTAACAAAACGGCGCTTATTTAAAAATCATTCGATTATCTCAAAAAATTCCGCATGTCGTAAAATATTAGCAAAAAGAGTCACGCCACTCATTCGATTACGAATGAAAAATTAATTATTCACTTTTAATAAAATATCGATATCGACGTCTGAGACCGTACGAAAATAATAATACAAAATTTGACATTCGCTTAGTCACGACGCGCTCTATATACAAGATTGTCCGTATCGCGGGACTCGCCGATTCAGTCGCCGTATTAGTTTTATCACTCGATTAGCGTAAATCGTGTAAATACGTATACAGTAGCTCAGGATTGAGTTTCGGCCAGAAATTTCGGCGTAGCCGTAAACCCTCGCATTTTACACTTTTTATAAATCTATAACGCGACCCCGATATTGTTGTCTTTTCGAAACATCATTTAAAGACAAGGATTATATTAAGATAACGCTTCCGACCAACCTCCGATAGGAGTTATAGCCTCATTGAACGACTTATCCATGGTCAAACCCCGAATTAATTTATCAGCGGCCATTAACAGGAACGACGCGTGGGCGATGCATTTTCGGCCATAGCTGGGATCCAATTTGAAGCCAGTGGCGCACAAGCATTGCCGGTAACTTCTGGCCGACGGTATGCACAAGTGCTCGCAATCGCCGTTGTTTTTTAAGCAAGGATGCTGACTGCCCACTGAATTGATCGCGAAAAGAATTGAAATGTATCCAAAATCGCATTTATTCACTACTAGTACCTAATTTACATATATTTATTCAGAATGATTTTGCGGGAATAGCGACGCTTGTCGTTAAATGCGCGGTTGAGAGACATTTCATAATTAAACTTTTTCATTAAATATTAGTTTACGCATTTAGATTCTGTATTTTTATGCGCTATCTTCATTTAATTGTTTTCAACGGAGCATTTATTAGATTTTGAAAGGAATTCAATTTTTCGTAAGATGTCGACGGTAAGGTAGAGAATGGCGGATCCCTCGGCCGAAATTAATGCGGAGAAGGCACGATGAAATATATCAAATAGAAGGAAGGAAGTAAAAAGAAGAGGAAGAATGTTGAAAAATCTCAAAAAAGACCAAGTCTTATAGAACTATTATGCGGTTCTTACCGGGTCGCTTAAATCGAATTTTAACGCCGATTAAATCGGGCAAATCGCTCTTGAACACCTTGAAATCTACAGTGCGCTGGAATCGCGCGTTGCTGACGTCGCCGACCAAAATAGCTTCCTGCGCCGGATCCGCCATGAATAATTGATTGTTGAGCACGGCGAGCCCTTGGGGCAACGACAAGCCCGAGCTGTCGTATATTACGCGTCGAAACGTCCCGTTGTAATCGCACGTTTCGATCTAAAAGCGAAAGTATAAAACAAAATGCGCGGCGTATAAATTCTGCAAGTGAGCCATGAAATATTTTCCAATAGTTTCTTCAATAAGCCTAAAAACGACAATTACGTGTCAAAAGCATAGTTTTTCGATGAATTTGAAAAGCTCTTCCTCTTCGAATAAAAGCGCCCCAAAAATTTAACGGAATTATTGAATATATAGTCAAAAATCGACAATTTTTTGAGCTACCAATCGCTTAAAACAACTAATATTTTCGTCTTAATTTTGGCAAATACTTGAAAATTCAGCGAGCTTCAGCGGCAAATCATGGATATCAACAGCATTTAAGCATGAAGCATTTTCTACAATATTAAACAGTGGTGAGCTTATAAAATTGCTTGAAGTATGCTACGTCAAACAGTAACCAGCGCCTTCGTCCTGCCGCGTTATTCATATCCTCTTAATTCCTCTCGATCAGCAATTCAAATACTGGAACGAATTGAATTTTTAAAATTCATACTCACTAACAGCCCTTTCTTGAGAGAACGTCAAAAACGTCAGAAATGATACAAGATATAAATCTAAAAAAGCAAGTATTTGCAGTTTTTATTCAAAGAGAAAGGCCTACAACATAGCTAGTGGCTAAGCACGTTGTTTACTTGCCAGCATAAAAAAATCCCCGCCACTTTTCGTCAATGACGTTAAAATAATTAGATTAAGCACTCTCAGTTTAAAGAAGACGCTCTGTTATGTATTTAACGTCGTTAAACCGCATATTATAATGAAAATATAGAAACTTTATTGAAAAATGCTAAACTTGTTAGAAGGAGCTTGAAATAATTACACTGAAAGTATAAGAATAGCAGAAAATCGACCGTTGATGCGCACGGACCGAGGTGGTCTGATCACCACACACGAGCATAGGGGTCTTGGAAGCCACTGAGAATCCGGCGGACCCCTAAAAAACGATATACCCCCAGAATCGATTGATGCTATTTTTGGCGATTCGGCCCTATCGGACCTCATCAGAATTTGGCTGCTGCCAATGCGCGTATGGTTGTCACCGTAGGAGCCAAACGGCATCAAAAATTAGCATAAATGCTCAAATAGAGCGAAAACGATGTTAAGCGATAGTTTCTTCCGATCAATTTTGAGGAATTTTTTTAATTTTTGACTTTCATTTATTTTTGACCTTCATTATGCCCTACGTTTTTCCAGGAAATTCCCCATTTTTTCCGTTCTGGTCTAGATTCCCAGACCCTCATGCGCACGCCTTGTGGATATCGTTTCTTAAAAAGACACGATTTTGCGACTTTGTATTACCTAACCACTTAGATCGATACGACTCTGTAAATAATTTTGGCAGGTTTAAAGGAAAAAATCGGTCTAACGCGCCTGAATTAAGGCCAAAGAAAAGATTCGACTATTACCGAAATAGCTGACTTTCCATTCTTGCTAAAATAGTACGTCGTTTTGAGTTTTTGGCCATCTTTCGGATAAAAAGTACACGCGCGCGCTTAGATTATTAAGCCACGATTAACGTGAATTTGTATCATCCAATTTTATTATATTTCGGAAAAATTTCCCAATCTAGGGAGGGAGAACATCATCGGGAAAAAAATGCAATTTTGCACGCGTACGTCCAACATCTTTGAGACTAGAAATTTACTTGAGAAAACACGCCGATTGACGTCCAGGAACTCAAATGTTACCAGGCACAAACAAGGAAAAATAATGCAACAATAACAAAACGCATGGAATGAAACAAATCATTCCGATCGCCTATTTAATTCGCTAATCAATCGTTTGGAGTAAATTAAAACGTATTTCATTAATCGATTAATTATAAACTCGAGCCACTAGACGCTTACGGTGCCTTTTTCGGATTGCGAATAATACAATAGCTGCTTCGAATAATCGATAGTCAAGTAATTATATTTCGATAGGCCACCCGGTACCAAAATTCGGGCCTCGGAGCCGTCCATGTTAACGCGGGCCAATTTTCGAGAGACGCCCTCGCCACCGCCATCCAAGAAAAACAGCAGCCTAAAATGAGCAAATACGCCTGAGCGAAAAATGTTTCAAAACGCATTGCTACAATTATCTCGGCAATCGCGCCCAATTTTGATTAAATTTTGACGCGATAATACTTCTTTCGCAGTAAAGACACCGCGTTATCCGAAATTGGCCGAATATAACTGAATATTTAAATAGTCGCTAATCTCGCGTAACGCATTTGATCCATGTCGAGTTTTGTTGTCAAAAAAGGCTAAAAATGTGCGATTTTGAGCGTATTTCACCATCTTTTGTCTCGATCGTACCATTGTTTTGTCGTTTCGAGCCAATATAAATCGATTCGGGTCAAATATGTATCCTCAAACTGATTCTTGCGGATAAATTTTACAGAAAACTGCAAAGTTAAATGAAACGTATTATAAATTCGTATATTTATTGAACCCAGCAATGTTAGACGTAGAAAGCGCGAGCTAAGACGAATGTTTAACGGACTAATTTTCGAAACTCCCAAGCCGCGCAATTTTCGGCCCAAATAATTTGAACACGCGTCTAATTATTTAGATTCGATTTAATTTTAACATAAACGGTATCATCCGCGAAAATCGACATAAATTTCAATACCCTTGATTCGAATCAACGGCCATAGAAACGGGCTTTATTGGTCCAATGGCTGGGTTGTCGGCCGTCAGAATGACGGCTCTGTAAGGACTCTGCCCCTCCGGCTGATTCGTGCGATAAACTTCGATGTTAGCCGAATCGACGTTGCCCACGTACAAATTTTTGGCGATCCAATCGAACGCCACGCAATACGCATCGCCCGGTTTAGACGACGGGGCGAAAATGGCCGTTTTAACGCCAACCGACGGTGCGGGGTCACTATAGATACGCGAGAATCGGGATACGGTTAGAGAATAGAAAAAATAAGGGGGCGCGGTAGCCATAATGTACGCGCGTCGCGCAGCAAACAAACATCCTTAATGAGCGCGCATAAACCTAGGTATCCGGGGGGTCTGGATCCCTTGAGAATCTGGAAGACTCAACCAAAATCGATAGAACCCATATTTTTGGCAATTTTGCCCCATCGGACCCCCAGAATTCGACCGCAGGCGTT
Organism: Mermis nigrescens; assembly: GCA_036768485.1. Classification (NCBI taxonomy): domain Eukaryota; kingdom Metazoa; phylum Nematoda; class Enoplea; order Mermithida; family Mermithidae; genus Mermis; species Mermis nigrescens. Next base: position 285,039 of record JAVLUZ010000003.1, read on the forward strand.
GTATCGAAGCGAGCCTACTACGTTCGAGACGTCAAAATCCGTTACTCCGACGTACGTATTATTCATTATAGTAGGAACGTACGATTGCCCAACTGGCTGGTAACAGGTATACGTTATTATAATTTGTTATTTATCATTTACAACTATCGTAGCTCAACGATTAGGGGAAGTTATCTGACTATTCGCGAGGCGTCCCGAGTGGACACGCGCATCGGAGTAGCTAGAACGCTGAGGAACCGGATGAAAAATTTTATGGAGTAGTAGATAATCAATAAACTGGGATCGAAAATGGACAAAAATCATATGATTCGTGGCGAACGCTCTCGAAATCGGCCAGATACTGCCAAGTGAGACATACTCGTACCTACTTTTGATGCTAGCAATGTATCAGTTTTTACGACCATTTTGACTCAAAAGCGCTCTGCATCAAGGCTGCGCATTACGCGTATTAAACACAAATGCCTTTAGTCGAAGTAAACTTAAAAAAGTCTGATTGACATTTATTAAAGTTTCGATCTATAAATTTATTATTTATTTGAGTAAAATCGTAGAAATATAAATTAATACTACTCATTTTAAATAGAATTTCAATAAAAATCGTATTTAAAAATTGTTTTTGAGGGTTAATTTAATATTTAATCAACAACATTTTATAGGATTACATAAACGGGCTCAATAAAATATTCTTCATTTTCTTATTTAATTCTAAATGAATATTATTTTATTAAATTATGCTTTAATCATAATATTCAATATTACCATTATGATACTCTAAAAGCATACATGAAAGAGGGGGTGAATGGGGATTCCCACACCCAAAGTCGGCCGTCCCCTCATCCCACAAAAGCAGGAAAATTTTTTGAACTTCCTCGATTTTTTAAAAAAAATCGAATTTTTTGAAAAAAATCGAATTTTTTGGCCGTTCTTAAGCGTTTTTCACCGTTTTTGGCAAAAAATTCGGGGTCTTACCTTCCTAAAAATGGCCGAGGACCCCCCAAAAACTTTAGAGCCGTCACGCGTGTCTATAAGGACTCGCAATGTACGTACGTATCAATAACGTTGTGCATATTTGCGTCCGACAAAACGCAATATCACCAATTAGGACCGCAGTAGCTCTTAAAACAACGCATGACGTATCTAAATTGAAAGTGCTTATTTCAATCAATTTTACAGGAAAGTTATGATTTTTGTCATTTCTTACCTTAATTTCGCCTACTCCATAAGGTTTTTCCCTCTATCTTTCTGAGAAACTCTGGACATCTAATCCCGTACACGCCTTGCTTCGGCACGACGCGTACGTTTAAGGTTTGGGTTTATGACAAAAAAGAGCAACTGCGTGTGAAACTTAGAAAAAATTTGGCCGAAATCGGACAGGAATCGCAAAACATTTGTTAAAAATACACGAAATCATCTACTAACTTTTGCGTCGCTTTACGGGTTACAAAATTTTCGTAAAATAATGTAAGCTTATCGAAGGTCTTTAGTCGACTCCCAGAGTTCCGATTGGGCTAATTCTCGGACCAACTCCTCCCAAAACTGTCGAAAATATTTGCAGAAAGCCGTTCATTACGTACTAAATTGTAATATTTAACATTGTCTAGTCGCCAAAACTTTCTAGAAAAATATACGTACTTTCAAAATTTCGTCAAGTAAGGTTCAACGCAAAAACCAGCCGGAAAGCGACGGTTAATTCGAAAACTCGGCTTGCCAAAGATACTCGTACGTATGTAAGTAAAACAACAACTTCAACGCGAGGGTGTACGGTAATGCTTATCAAGGAGCACGCTGCCTCGAATTACTACGCTTTACTCAAGAATTATTTTTAAGAACCACAAACTTTTAGCAAGATACGCTCGAGAAATTTATTTTGGTACAAAAATAAGACTCCGGGTTGCTAGAAACTGAAGAAATGTCATCGGTTCGTGAGTCGGAAAAAACTAGAAAGTCGGACTAACGATCTTAAAAATGATAAGAAAATTCAATACGATTCCGTATCTCTTAAATACAGGGCGACTCAAAAAAACAAATGGAATATTGATCATTATAAATTATGTAGTACTTGACGAAATTGAATGCGGTTTGTTTTATTAACGAGCCTATTACCTGCGCAAGGGAGCAATAACATTTTACTAAAGCTGGTTGAGCTTGTCGACACTAAATTAAACAGATATCGTTATTAGGCTCTACGCGAATATTGTTCGTTTTGACAACTACTAGCCGAGTAAAAACGTTGACCTACGAATGTGGCGAACCGTAATAAAGGCGCAACCGTTCCGCAACCAATCAAAGTTAAAATAAACAAAGTAGTTAAGAGATAAGCTTCGATTTTATATATAAAATAAAACGAGTTTATTATCTTTTTCTGTTAAAGAGCTACGCTGTCGTAAAGATACCTTCTTATGCAAAAACATCAGCAAAAAGTCGGAAAACGATTTCTGCTTAATGTAGCCTAAACGACAGCGGCTCGATCGGCATAATTGAAACGTCGATCGCATTATCGTAAAGGTAACAGGCTCTCCGAAAAGGCAATCTGCGATTAATTTAGTAAAGTATTAGGGAAGTTATGAAAACCAATACGCCATTCGTTTTTTGAGCCACCGTGCGTACCATGCGTACGTATGTTGATTTATAAGGGGGCAACCGACACCGACGCTCTAATCTTTCAACTAAACATTTTTGAATATCTTACGAGAGAAAAACGGCGATTTAGAGTGGCTTACAACGAAAATGGAGTCGCCGTAGAATCGTCGAGCGGATTGACGGTTCCGGCGACCGCGACCGCCGTAGAACCCGAATCCGTCGTTCGATAGACGTAAGCATTTTTGTTGGGCGATAAAAGAATGACGCTTGGCGTTTTGCCGTTGGTCGTCGACGGCAACTGAACGTAATACAGATCGCCCGTCATTTCGTCGTAATCGACGTCTTGCGCGTTGGATAGACCCGACAGGGGCACCATACCGCTCATGGGCGCCGAACCGTTGTAAGTCATCGGGCTGACGAACGACGCCGCCGGAGGCATACTGTAGCCAATTAGCGTAGTCTTACGAATGGCAATTACGTACGGCGTAAAGTCTGCGAAAATAGAACACGCCGATCGGCGGCGGATCCAGGATTTTCTAACGGTGGGGGCCGAGTAACGGAATCCCAAATTCCCTAAAACTGTCAAAAAATTTCCGAAAAATTTGTATATTATGAAGTAGCGGTTTTTCGCCGTCTTTTGATAGGCAAAATTCTTACTGGTGCAAAAAATGCCAAAATTTCCAAAACTTTGAAGTTTTTTTATGAAAAACTTAGAAAAATTAATGCAAAAATTGACACAAACCGCCGTAAAAACACTCAAGGAATCATTGCAAGAGCTACAGAATCTTTGTTTTGTACAAAAACTACCCTTCCGACTTAAATGTAAGTTTTTATGATTGCTAAGAGAGTCGGTAAATGTCATTAATAGTCGTAAGCGCTATCCAGCGCGAAAAGCGCCGGAAAATTCTGAAAAATCATGATAAAAATGGCTGAAATCATAAAAATACGCATCTATTCTTCATTGCGCCCAATTATTTGTCGATTACGGAGGGCGCCCGCCCCCTTAAATCCGTCTTTGAATAAAGAATGCGTACGTATTTTGCAACAACGTCACCCTAGATTGTCATTTCTAAATTTTTTCTGACGTATTTATTACGTAATTTCTCGGCCGATCGGGAGACATACTTTTCCGCCAGGAATTACGCTTGTACTCACAAATATTTTCAACACTTAAAACATTGCTAGGGCATAAACAACTATTAAGGCAAAGTTTCACCCATTTTTTAGCGAAATCATAAAAAAAATTTCGACGCTTCGTGTCAAATGCGTTAACCGGCTTGTTATATTCCTCCAAGTGCTCGTGGAACGGCAGTTAGAGTCTGCCGGCATTCATCAGTCCAAATTTGACAAATTTTGATTTCGCGTAAGTAAATAAAGAAATTTTAAAAAAAAACCTGCCAAAAATTTTACAATTTTCCGATACGATCCCACAAAAAATACGGTTTTGAATAAAAGTAGACAATTTTAAACGGCGGAAAAATGGAATTTTCACCTATTTCTGATTGTTTGAGGAACCGTTGCGGCACCGACCCTCCCTAACGAAGTCAGCTGAATGACATCTAAGCTTAATCTAGGAAGTTCGAGCCATGTAGCAAAATCAAAAAGTTTATAGCGTTTTTGAACAATAAGCCATTTAAATTTACGCAGAGTGCCGGTAAAATCGGAATTATAAATAAAATTTTCAAAACCGTCGTATTATAGACTCGGCTCTTGTACCTACCGCTCCTACGGTTTATTTCGCATAAGTTTAGGCATAAATTTTAGGAATTTTACCGACTTTAATGCAAAGTTTTACGTTAGCACGTACGAATCGACTGATTTATCGTACGGAGTCGGTTTAAATAATTCTAACAAAATTGATTGCTGAATAAATCCATACATTTAATTCTCGTTTATCATCGGATTACCATACTGTAGAAATGCGAATCGGCGCACGACTAGTCATTAGAAAAAAAGAAAATTGTTGTATTAGAATGGGCCGAAGTATTATTGTACACGTATTTAATACGATAAGACTCGTACCCGCCAAGCAAGTTTTTCCATTCGCATCGATTCGCTCTCCAATCGGACATCGACAAACGTAGCCGTCAGAGACGGTCGGCGAAAGGAGACAAATTTTTTGACATTGGCTTTCGGCGCATGGATTTTCGTTAGCTGCAAAAATCAATAAAATGTGTTTCGAACGACCGGGTCATCCGAATTCGACCTTCCCTCATATACAAAACATTTAGGGACAGCCTTCTTTTGTAGACAACCTTTCATTTTTAACCTAACGAGCGTGGTTCTCGGCTAAAGAGACGTTCGGTCAGCTAAAAGTTAGCGACTCGTTAAAAAATTTGTTTTTTTCGTGAAACTTCGCCCCTTAGGAACAAATTAGATGAAGGAGCATTCGAAACAATGTTTAAACGCTATCCAGTGCTACGTAATGTCGCAGAAATTTGCGCGAAGCATATCTTTTTATATTAAATCCCTCGTTGTTCCGCTTCATAAGCATAATATACATAATTGTGATTGAGTAAGCGGCCCGAGGAGCGTAAATAGCATCTCATTTTGTGCAGACTTTTAATTAAAAGTAGTCCGAATCGTTTAGCGGTAAGAATGAAAAAGACAATTCAATATTCGCGTACCGCGTCGTAAAGTCATTACTTTTAGGCTGAAGGGCCGGATGCACGGCCAACAAGCCCAAAGCCTTGGCGAAGGAATGGTAATTGTTGGCCTTGGACGTGCCGTTGGCCCATTTGGGGTACATGAGTACCTTTTGCAGTCGCCTGTCCGTCCAGTACATATAATCCTCGAAAATGGCCAACGCGTGAGGATGCAGCAAATACTGCAAAAATATGAGCTTGCGTAAAAAATCATAAACAAAAAATAAGTAACTCGTCGATCGTACGTTACGTAAAGCGAAAAACCGGTAATGTCCACGAAGCTCGCGCGGCTTCTTTTGAGCTCAGCGTCTTAATAGTCTAACGATATAAATGCTGACGCGCTATCACGGCCAGCGCACTATCCAATCTCTACTTCAAAAAACCTACGAACGTTACGCGCGCCGTTTGAAGCTTTTTGGTGTAAAAATACGCAGTTTTCTACACTTCGCGTTGAAATATCGCATTTTCGATCAAAAACATTCGATCTAATTAAAATTTATAAAAATCGCTATTCCTTGCTTTTCAAAAAGAAAGACTAAAAAGGCCGTTTTAACCTAGAGCAATGATTTTTAAAGCTGAGAATAGAATGCTCAGAAAAATGTTTCGTGGACTCATCCCCCAGAATTTTTATGCCGTTCGAGTCTGCTTAGATACCTGAGATTTAAGTTACGTAGGAAACAAAAAGACACATACGTATAGCCGTCTAAGGTTCAAAACCTGAAGAACGAAAGCTAAAATCGCGCAGCAAAAATAGGTATAATTAAGGTCAAAAATCGCAACTTTCTCGCAAAAGTGCTTAAAATCGACTAGAAGCCGCCAGTTGGGCTATTTTACGCTTTTTTAACTTTTACGCCAATTATTAAGGCTAGTTGAGCTTAAAAGGTGTTTTAGCCGACTGCCAGACCGGCCATTCTGAGCAAAACGGTAAGGTTAACTCGACAAAGGGCGTAATGTTTTACGATATAAAATAATGAGTTCGACGGCGAGTAAAGTGCGTTTCGCCGTTACGCGTATAGCGCAATCGAAATAATTATAGCGGTACTTTTTCGTTAGCGAGAACGTGACGTCTATTTTGACCATTGTAATCGACGAAATCGATAAAGTCCAATTTGCTGTCGGCGAAATAGAGGCGTTTGGTCGGCAAATCGACGCATAGCGTATTGGGCCAATACAATTTCGTATTGACCAATAGGACGCGAGCCGAACCGTCCAATCCGGCTCGTTCAATTCGCGGATTGATGCCCCAATCGGTCCAAAATACGTAACGGGCGCCCGGCCTCGGATCCAACGCGAGACCGCGCGGTTGAGTCAGGTTCGTATTGATCAATATGATCCTAAGACGATAAAATACGACGAATTACAGGATGCGTACGCGTAAGAGGTGGGAATGGGGATCTCCCCACCCGTAAGTCGGATGTCCCCCATCCCCCCAAAGCCAGAAAATTTCTGACCCCCCATTTTTTGAAAAAAATCGAATTTTTTGGCAGTTTTTGCGTTTTTGTGGCCAAAATTGAGATTCATTTACCCCCTCCCCCGGAAATGGCCGGAGACCCCTCTTCCCAAAATTTCGAGCCGTTACGAGTATGACTGGATAGAAGACAATTAGACAAATTATAGGCCACATTAGCCACGTAATACCAAAAAATATCAGTGTTATGAAAAACGAACAATTTGATCAAGTACTACTCTGCTTCTACGCGAAAATTATCTGACTCGAACGAGGGCGGAAATCCTCCCCGAGAGCTAATCTAATGCAATTTTTAAGGTCAACAATAGTAGCGAGCTGGATTCGTGAGTATAGCGTATAGTGTACGCTGAATATTTCACAGAGCCATTACCACGAAAAGATCGCACGAGTAACGGCTTAAGCGCATATGGTCCGGGAGGGATATTTTTGACCCCGCAAAAGAATTTTTCACACCCCACCGCGAGCGGGAGAGACATCCATCATATTTTAAAGAACGGTGCGAATTTAGGTAATTTCTTAAAGACGTTACATATTTTATCGAATTTTCACCACCCAGGCGTGGACATGGAGGATCCGTGGAAAGGGTCTATATCCCAGAATCTGATTGGTTCCGAGCAAAATTCGAAAGACATCCTTAGCGTTGGATTTTTTAATTTTTTCGCGATTCTTTCACGCCAATTGAAAGACCAGATTAGAAAGGTTAAAACGATGTACGCCTAACTTGAATGTAAGTCCGTAAACCCTAAACGGGCGATAAAAAAAGAAAAACCGCATGCATAAAAATGTCGGCGCGATTCGAAAAGAATATCGCAATCAAAACTAGGATAATTAAATAATAAAAGCAATAATTAATAATTAAAACGCCGTTATGTTCGTCGACGACAGAACCGTAACAATTATTTAGTACTCGAAATTTCTACCATTTTTTCACCCAATTTATAAGCGGCCCCTGTCGGGGGCGTACCTATAGGTAGGATCGGACAACGACGCCGCTTCCAACGTTTTGAGGCTCGAATCGACCCAATACAAATTACGGCCGATCCAATCGATGGCCAAACCTTCGGTGGTGTCCAATCCGCGATCGATCACGGCCGTCTTATTCGTGCCGTTGAGGGTGGCCCGAAAAATCACCTTCTCCTTCAAATCCGACCAATAGATCGATTGTTGGGTAGAATCCCAGGTCAGAGCGACGGCGTTTTCGACCGGAGCGGCGAACGTGCGCCAATCGTCCAACTGGGCGTTGGCCCAATAAATTCGGTTACGGTTCGAGACGTAAATGCGGGCCGGAAACGGATCTGCGAGAAACGTAGAGATTTTGATTTTGCGCAACTTCGAATCTCGAGAACTTCCGGAACTTTCTAGAAAGATTTTTGGCCGCTTCTTAAAGCACATTTTTCCGTTCCGATGATTTTTATTTAACATCTTAGGATTTTAAATTCAAGTTCCAAATTTCTAAATTTTTTATTGTCGAGATTTTGAAAGTAAAATTCTAACAATTAAATTTCGAATATTTTAATTTTAAACCAAAATTTCAAAATTCTATTCAGCGAAAACTAAGAATTTCCGGCGCTTTAGCATCGGATTCTCCGACGTACATAGCTACAAAATTTAAACTACTTTACATACCTTTACGTGAGTTCGAATTGACCCTCATTGGCTTCCCCGACGGTAGAATAGTTTTTTGCAAGAAATACGGAAGCTTACGCCGTTACGCCCAGTAGGCGAATATTTTTCTTAGAAGGGGTCGCGGAATTCGGATAGGAAAATTTTCAAAAGTGACGTTTAGGGCCTCCGAGGATTGTTCGGTCAGTTGACGCCAAAAGCGAGTCTTCTCGAACATAGCGACAACGCATTTTTAATAGAATTAAAAACGATGCATTAATTTTCTTTCCGATAACTTTAGAGAAATTGAACGAAACGCGTCCAAAAATGATAAGTCGCGGACGAGCGCAGGTTTTTGAATAAAAAACGCCGCAAAAGGCGAAACGGCGTACTTCGTTAGCTCTCCTTAAAGGGGGTTTGCGACCACTTTGGCCGCCGAGGTCGTCGTAAACTATTAACCCTACAAAATTCAGTCCCGCGTTAATAAACTCCCGAAAAACTTTCTTACTTAACGCGGGCGGGGTATGAAATCGGGACCCTGAAAATTTCGCGGCTTAAAAAGTAGCAGAAAATCAATAAAAAACGTAGTTTTTCCGCGATTCTCATCGGGCTCTCGCTAATTGGGAAATTAAAAAATTGTTAGAAAACGGGGAAGTTCGAAAAATAGTACGATTGGATCTAAGAATTTTGAAGGATTTTGACCAACTCCGGGGGTCCGTCGCGTCGATGCCGATATACGTACGTAAGTTTGCGAAGTTGATGATACCCTTGGCCTTGCAAGACGCGTGATCCGGTCTAAGGACGTAATCCCGGTCGTCGCATTGGCACAGATATCCGCTCTTTTGATTGACGCAAGTTTGGCTACAAGTGGACGGTTCTTGGCATTCGTCGACGTCCACGCAGCTGTACGAATCGACCAGACGCCTCGACTTGGGGCAAGTGCAAAAAGGCCCCGTTGGGCCAACGTGGCATCGAAAACTGCATCGCGTGCGACTCGCTTCGCAATCGAACGTATTAGCTGAAATCCCATATAAATATCTCAAAAACCTAATGCGAAATCGCGTAAACAAAAGGTCGAAGGTACGTAGTCGTATACGAAACGCGTAAAACGTAAAAGCGACCGGCTAAAGGGGCTAAAGTTTGTAATAAAAATGCGAGTCGGATTAACTGACCGCGAAATTCGCATTTAAAAAAATTTTCCAATCGAAATAGTAATAAAACGTTTTAAAATTGTTAGCGAATGCCAAGAGCGAAAAACATTCTTTCGTCAATGCTCCGCATTTAGAAAAGCCTGATTTTGATCGAAGTGGCGGAGTAAGGTTCTCGGTCGCGAGTTCTCCAATAAGAATTTAGAAAAGCGATTACGAGTTCTTCGATCGAAATTTAGAAGTTGTCGGAGAATGGCCCTAAATCATAAATTCCCTAAACACTTATTTTGACTACAATCATTCGTTTTTTCCGAAATGCGTTTTGGGATTGAGAATTTTAATTCCGGTTAAACTGACGGATCGACGGACCACGATAACTCGAAACTGATTGGTGATTACGGCGTTCTGTCCCCGCCGGCTGTTAAAAAAATCTGAAGATCTTTATCAAAACATACAGAATCGCGTAACGGTTAGAACGCGCGCGATCCGCCGAACATCCGTGCAAATCTTAAAATCGTTGCCAATATGGATATAAGATTCGAGTATTTTCACGCAGGAACGGATTTAAAGGGGCGAGGGGCGGCCGCCGCCCCACCCGTTGGCCAAAAATATTTGGGGAGGCGAAGAATGGATACGTAATTTGCAATGATTTTTGGCCGTCAGTGATCATAATTTCTCAAAATTTTCCGGATGATACTCGTACCTATTTTAATGACATTTATCTACTTTCTTAGGGATCCGGAAACCATTTTTCGCTCAAGAAATAGCTTCCAAAACAATTTCAAGAAATTTAATGATTTTTTCGCACAAAATTGTCTAAAATTTCAATCTTTTTTGGACAAATGTTGCGTCAAAAGTAATTTTAACTAAAAACAGACGACGAATAAGCTAATTCGCACGCGAAGAGCAATTTTTTGGACCTATTTTTGACTGTTTTTGGAAAATTTGGGTTACCGTCCCCCCTTAGGAAGATCCTAGATCCGCCGCCGTTTCCTTCTCAAACCCGCGTAGATAGATGCGTTTTAAAAATTATTAAATGCGAGCGGTTACGCATTAAGCGTTACGGTAGGTAATATATAACATAAAATTTGGACGCAAAAGTGGCGTATATACCGCAACCCGGCCCTTCGTCGCCACTAGCGGGACAGTGCGGTTTACCGTCGCAAACTTGCTCCAAAGGTATGCACGTCGAAGGATCGGTCGGGCAAGACCATCGATCCCACGGGCAAGAAGCATTCGTCGCTTCTACAAACAACGTCAATTAATTATTCAAATAAATAACAAATTCGATCGTTTACGTTTATTTGCTTCTACTTATACGCGACAATTGTGTGCGAGAATTGTAGTTTACGCAAAGCGGCGATTCTCTTACTGATATTTATTCGAGCGAAATATACTAGTTTGAACTTTTTTAAATTTTCAGATCTCACTTCCGGAATTCTTTCTTTTACCGTTTAATAACTTTGCATTCCTGTTTTATGAGTTTTAGTAACATCAAAAAAATTCCGAAAACTTTATTTTTAAAACCATGTTTGTGAGAACTTAATATGTTCCGTAAGCGAGGTATGAAACGGAATTAAGAACTTACCGCGTATAGAATGCGTAAAGTGCAAAATTTGGCAGAAAAAATTAATTTAAAAACATTGAAAAAGTCAAAAACTTATTCGGCGAAGTGTACAACGCGGAAACAAACGCGTGTTGTAGATAAATTTTCGAATTTCGCAGCCCTAGAACCCGCCGAATGTTTGTTAAATTGACCAGGCCCTCGGGTATCCGTTTTCGAAAGTATGTCATTTTTCGCAGTCGCCGAAGCTAGTGGACTTCGACGCCACCCTCTTGATGAGCGACAACAGAAAAATTTAGCCTCCGCTCTTAACCAATGATTTTCCGATTACCGCAAAATTTAAGTCCTCCCCGCCCACGCGGCTAACAACGTATTATCGCAGTGATCGATACAGCGAAAATCGGTATCGGCGATTCAATCGACTACTCGCGTAATTTAAACGAAATTTCATTCATTTAAATTTGTTAATTTATTTCCTTATTCGGCGATGCGTTCATTGCCCTTAAAGGGACTCTTTGTAAATTCTTAAGTCGTCCGTTTTTTACGGTCCATTATTGTTAGTTTTTGTTAGCATTAAAACGTATTAAATATAGTAAGACGTAAAATTGAGCATTTTTCAAATTCGAAAAACAAACATTTTTTAAGAAACGTACTGCATCCCTGCTCGGCGCTTTCGTCGGAATTATCGCCGCAGTCGTCATTGCCGTCGCATAGCCAGCCGTTAAATACGCAACGTCCATTTTTACACTTAAAGTTATTCGGCGGACATTGAATGACGTCTGAAATACGAAAAATCGCAACAAATTTAAATTAGCGCAAAATTAAGGCGCGCGTATCGCATTCATTATCGATTTAAATGAATCAATATAACGAACGAGTTTATTCGACTAAACTAGTAGTAAAAGAGGAAGTATTTTGTTTTTTGCACGTTTCGCTAATTTTGAGTAAAGAATTTACACCTTTCGGTCTTTATACGCGCATCTTCGGCAAAAAATTGCGACAGATTAAATTTTCTCCAGCATTTTCGCAGAAATACGGCTAAAAAAGATTACCCGACCGAATAGAATAATTAAAATCAACATGAAACGACAACAAATGTGAATTAATACCGCAATTTCCCTCCGGTTCGTCGGATCCGTCGTCGCAGTCCTTCTTACCGTCGCACACCCAAAGTTTTGGTATGCAAATTCCGGACGTTTGGCACCGAAATTCGGCTTCCGCGTCGCATTCTCTCGACGATTGTCGGGCTAAATATTTTTTCTCGATAAAAGTAATTATAGGATACGAAAATTCATATTTATCCAAAGTACGCGCATCGTATATTTTTTGCTAATGATTCATCGGCCGTCGTTATGAAGAGAAATAGGAATATCTTAAAATTCACAAAAATCGAGCTTGGTTAGGACGTTGTTAAAACGATCATTAAACAATTGGAGGAAATAAACGTCTTGCGCATTCGTTGTAATTTTTCGAGTCGTCTTACACACTTTTGCCTTTCTATTCAAAGTATCATTTTTATACCAACTTAAAAGTATCGTCAAATTTTTCGCTCAATTTTTAAGAAAAACCCTTCTATGCTTGATGTATTTATGCGCTTTATTAGGAGGGTAAATCAAAGTACGTATCTACTCGAAAAATGCGGGAAAAATTGAAAGCAATAAAAGTAAAAGTAATAATTCACTAATGTACTCTAGCGATAAAATAGGAGTGTTTCACGCGCGCGATAGCTAAAAAAGATATCCGTGACGCTTTTTTTGTAGCCAAGAAATTTATTTTACCTGAACGAAGTGCATTACGAGAAAAAATGCTTAAACGGCTTATTGTTAAGAAATAATTAGAGATAAACACGTTCTACAAAGCAAATGGCGGCAGGGGCGGCCGTTTTTCGATTAACCCAGTATAGTTGGCAACATAACGAAGGAATCCTTATGTACGTATATCTTCTAACATTTTCGGCCATTATTTAGCGCATTTTTTAAATTTTTTGATATCATTCGCTACGTAAACCAGGAATATTCGAAATTTTCAAAATTAATCGGACTCTAGCCGGGCGTAAAGAATAACTTTGAATGAATATAACGGACTTTTGGATTATTTTCTGTAATTTAAATACTTGTTCGCGAAAAAACCAGATTAGCCACCGGTCACCTCATTTTTTTGCCGACGATACAAAATGTCACGCGATAAAGATTGCATTAAGGCATTAATTTGATCTTATTCACAATTTCACATCCTCCTTTTCCTTCAGTGTTAACCATAGCTGAGCGGCACCAAAATTCTGGGGGGCGGGCTGCAATTTTTCAAACGATCAAAAATGGGACCTTTTGAACAATGTCCTCGCCACCGTTTTTTGAGAGACGAAATAAAGATACAGTAATCAAATTTTAGGTATGAATGTAAACAACCATTATTGACTTCCGCACAAAAAATTAGCAAAATACAATGTAAACTAATTGTATGCAAAATTTCGTTACTGCGGCTATTATGGATCGGCTAAAAAACAGTGGCGGGAAAATTGTTCAAAAGGTCCCAAAAATGGTCTTAAAAATTGTGGTATGGCGAAAAACACCATTTTCCAACGTTTCTCATCGATCACTATCCATTGGTATCAGAAAATTGCGAAAAATAAACAAAAAATGAACATTTGAATTCTGGGAAGGAGTGTTTCGGTTTCTGTGGGGTATTCGGCCCTGCGGGGGTGCAAACCCTCAACCCCCATACGCCCACGTGTGGTATTAATCCCATTTCCCGCCTATTTTGTATCGGAAAAGTGGATTTCGGTAAATCTGAATGAAAACTCAGAGCCCAATAACCGAGAATGAGCTAAAATAGATAGCTCGAGTTTTAATCATGCGGGTGAAGCTGTCTTAGAAAAGAACGTGCGTGTATTGGGAAACGGTAGAAAATGCCCCTTTTCTATTATTTATCGCTATCTTCACCAGCACATTACGGAATGGGCAAAAGAAATGAAATTATTTCCCATCATTCCTCACCAAGCTACAACCGTCGATATCTAAAAAAAGTGGGAAAATGAGACATTTGTATCAGAAGCGGGATAAGGATTAAAGTGGCCTAGTTCATTTCCCTGCCTAATTATAAAGTCAGAGCTAAAATCGACGTAGCCCAATATATTTTTCTGTTTATTCGTTAGACTGTTCGCAATTATTCTTTAACGAAACAATATTTACTGCATCCATCTTCGTCTGATCCGTCTTCGCAATCCGCAACGTTGTCGCATCTTTTCTGAGCTGGAATACACTGTCGGTTATTAGCGCATCTAGGAAAATAAAATGAATAAATTAAACTTTGAGAAAAATTAGGAGTGCAGAGTGTAAAGTAAGCAAAAATGCAGATTCGTTTAAGCGTAAATCTATTAAAAATGGAAGAAATATTTAGTTAGTCAAAACTTAAGTATGTATTGGATTGAATGCAAAGAAAGCCCCATTCGTGTTACATGCGAAACAAGTTGTAGGTAAGTATTTTTCAGAGAAAAAACATTTGTACTCCTGAGATAATGAGATGACTAGAAAAGATTACTACGACTGCTACAAAACCCCGCTTTTAAATTTGCGGCTTTTCCCCAAAACTACTCTAAGGAACAGTCAGAATTATTACGAATCCTTCATGGTTAAGCTTATGACCAAAATAGACTCAATTAAAAATTCAATCCTTGCGAAATTCTTCATCAAAAACGAATTTAGATGGGGCCGGAAGAGGAGGCGGCCGCCTCCTGTCGGCCAATTTTTATAGTTTGGAAGAAGCTATGGAACCGTCCCTTGTCAGAAAAGCCTGGAGGAATCGACCCTACACCTAATTAATTTAAATAAAAAACGGAGCTTTGGACTTTAAATTTTCGGGCCTCTAAGTTGAAATAAACTTCTCGTATCACCTGACGGCATAATCATCAAAATAGAAGTCATTTTGAAGCCTTAAAAAATATTTATGTCAATCATTGGGGTGTAAAAAAGCCAAAATGTGCCATGCTGAGGCATGGTGGATTGAATAAGCAATAAGTAAATAATGAATAAGCCGTTTCATGTTAGCTTTTTTAATTTTATTATAAAGTTAAGTTTTAGTCATTTCAATTCAAATTTTCAATACTCTACCTAAAATCTTGGGCGCGGCAAGACACGGCCGGACAACGCATTGGGTCTTCGTCCGTATTATCGTAACAATCGTTGTCACCATCGCATATCCAATAAACGGGAATACAACGTCCGTTACCACAACGAAACTGAGTTGCCGAGCAAGTTCTAGATGCTAAAGAGGTAAAACATCAAGTCTGATTAAACATTCTAAAAATAAAAAAATTCCTCGTGTATTCAAATTGTTTTAAAAAAAGCGTTTAAAAGGTCCCAAATTTCATTGCAGAGGAATCATCTAGGATAGCATAAATAAGCAGTCTCTCGGCTATATGCCAATAAAAATTCTTAAAATCTTTCAGTAAAATTGTTTAGTTTTTGGTCTCTTATTTACCAAACTCAACTACGAATTGACTTCTGTAGATTTTACAATTTCACAATTTACGAGTATCACGCATTATCCGCAGAACACATCTTATTAGAAAATTATATTTAGGTATCATAAGTTTCATTTTAGATTAAAGGTTTCCCCTGAGTATTATCTATGTGTTTAAATAAAGAGAAGGTAACGTTGGCAATAGTGACGCAATTTTTACACGAATTGTAGTCTTTAATACTTATGCAGAGTAAGTGAAATTAGTGACTACACAAAACTCATGCTAAAACATGCTTTAAATAAATTTAGAAGCCCGTTAGTCATTATTTTTGCATTTTGATGGAAAAAGTGTGAAAAAGTGTTCGAATTTTGTCCAAGTTCTAAGCCCAGATGCATAAAGATACTTAAGTACCTTTTAGTGCTTAAGTACAAGCTTAAGCAACAGTCGCTTGCTCAGACAGTTGCAATAAAATTAGAGCTGCTGCCAGTGGCGGATCTAGGATTTTCCTAAGGGGGGGGTGAGCGGTACCCTTAAGGGGCGGAACCCTGACTTGGGCGAAAAAATTAGCCGTTTTAACCCGAAAATCGCTAAAAATCGCTCAAAAATACTTAATTTTGCGCATTATTTTAGGCCAATGGGGGAGGCGGCCGCCCCCCGCCTCCCCTAAATCCGCCCCTGGCTGCTGCTTATCTTAAGCAAGTGCTCTTTAGAATTCGTGCTTAATTTTCGACTGTTGCAATATGCTTATCTTGGTCCGAGCTGATGCTTAACGTTATAAGTAGTCGGAGGCTCTCACAAGTACTACCTCTTGACCGCACTGACTTACATTTTAGATTTGCAGCTACGTTTATAAGGCATTCTTGCTAAAAAATTATTTTTATATGCGAAAAATACTAATATGCGGAAATTAAGGAGCGGTGATCATACATGTAAAGCAAGGGAATTTTAGAGGGATGAACCAAAAATTTTTCCAAGATGCCCTTTTTGGCTCATGATCAAAAGAATTTAATACTGTTCAATAAAATTTGGTCAAAATTGACTATTTGGCGCGACGCGTCAAAAAAATTGGCAATTTGGAAGTAAAGATCTCTAAAAACGTTTAACAAGTCGTTTTTCTAGAGTTTTTGATAATCCAAAATTCAGCAGGATGAAACAATTTCGCGAGGGAGGGGGTAAACCCCAAGATTGTGTATGGCGGCGTCTTTATTTTGTTCATTGAAGGCACAAATTATTTGTTAAAGGGTTTTTCAGTCCGAAAGTTAATTTTTAAGATTGTTAAAATGTTTAAACAAGCTTTGTCGTGTTGCTCATGAAAATCTTTCCGTTAGCGTGCTCTATTCATTTCAGCCGGGTTATTTGGGTCATAAGCAGACATGCACGTTGTGGGGAGGTTTGGGGTTTTGTCCCAACCCCGGAATAGAAAAATGGAAAATTTTATAGTGAAAATGAGGCAAAATGAAGGCCGAAACTGATGAATAATAAAAATTTTCGTTAAAAGTGCTTTGAATTGATCAAAAATTGTGTAAAAATGTAGTTTTAACGCTATTTAGCGCTTATACCAGTTTTTGAAGTCATTTTTGCCCAAAAAAGCTCAACTTTTGACTCCCCCAGACCGACTGACCCCCTCCTCCCAGATCTGTGCTTCTACGGTCATAGGCAGTTTCTTCTTTATCTCGAGGAACGGACAGCCAGTGCTTTTTTAAGCTAAAATGCTTTCAAAAACTATTACATTTACCAATTTTCAAGTCTCGGAAGTTTAAATTTCCTAACCTTCTTTACGTGTACGTCTGACGACAACATCGCTCTCTTTTGGGAAAACAATATGCATTTAAATCTTAAAACACGACCAGTCAGAATTAAAACTATCATACTGTTGTTCCATGTCGACGTAAAGGCATTCTATGCGCTTTTATAACGAAAATTTGAAAATGTAATTGGGCTGAGATATTAAGTTTCTTAAGAGTCAGAAAAGCCAGACTTAGGAGCTTATTGATCAAATACTCGGTAATTTTTCGTGAAAAGCATAATGTCAAAAATTTTCCATTGTCTTGAGAAGAATTATTTTGCACCTTTCATCATAAGAAGCGCCATCGAAGTGACAAAAAGTAAAAATCCTAGAGAAGAAGCTAAAATGAATATACATTATATCCTTTTCTTTGGACTCAAGAAACAACACAGAAACTAAATTCACGTTTATGAAGTTTAGAAACGAAATATTTGAATTATTACTTCAATGAAAAGTCATCACGGCGGATCAGGAAAGAACGGAAAGAACAAAGAAATAGGTGAAAAATTTAAATATATAAAATTAAAAGTAATTAACGTAAAAAGTATGAGATCAATAAAAAAGCAAAAAAACGATAAATTAATCTACAAGGAAACGTATAACCAACTGTTATCGACCTGTTACAATATTTATGCGCTAAAAGACTTTAAACAAATGCTAAAAAATATGAAAAAATTAGTCCAGAAAGCGGGAAACCGGTAACGTAAAATGCGAGAATTGTTAAAGGTGCGCGCTCGACTATTGGAACAACCGAAATAGGAAAAGATATAACGCAAGAATGATTAATAAGTTCATCGAAACACGAGCGCACGCGCGAGCTGCAAAATAAAAAGGATATTAAATTTTAAGACAGTAAGTTGAAGTAGCAAAATTGAAGTAAAATTAAGTAGTCACAAATTCAGCTATTAGTTCGCGGAATTATTACAAGCTTTTCGCTAGCCAACGTTATTCAAAAATTTTAGCGCAACCGAATAGCGTAGTTTCCACATCTTGCGCGACTCTGAGACTTTTCCCAGAAAGGAGCGGCATTTTTCCTCGACCGTAATGATACATCGCCTTGGCTCGACTGACCAGATTTTTTGGCATTATCCTCCTTTGCACATTTTTCAGAAAGCGTCTGACAGAAATGAATGCGGCAGTTGTTGCTTAACTTAAGCGCAAACTTAAGTACGCGCTTCCAAGATTTAAGCACGTATTTGTACGCACCGCTTGGTTAACCGCGAGGTCAAAATTTTTATAGCAACCCAATTAAGAAGATGCTTATCCTACCACGCGCTGAAGAACTTTAAGCGTGAACTTAATCAAAGCGCGTGCTTACAATATTGCAGCCGGGCCCCGATTCTTACGAAGC
Source organism: Mermis nigrescens (assembly GCA_036768485.1). NCBI lineage: Eukaryota > Metazoa > Nematoda > Enoplea > Mermithida > Mermithidae > Mermis > Mermis nigrescens. Next base: position 303,642 of record JAVLUZ010000003.1, read on the forward strand.
GTCCGATATTGAGAAAAATTTATCCTGACATAAATTTTGCGCGTATAATATAGATATGCACTCGTTCTAGACGGAATTTGCCGTTTCAAATCTACGATGAAGCGTACATTTGACTTTGCGCCGTAATATATGTAAGCTACGGCGCTTGCGACAAAATCATATAAAATACTTCGCGTACGACGCGAAGCATCGAAAATTCAATGGTTTTCTGGTAAACGGTTGTAATTTTTCATCTTTCCGCGCATTATCGTACGCGTATAAAATTTTTTACGGTCGAAAAGGATGGCCAGCCCCCGTTCCTCATAATTGCGGTCCCGGTGAGTACATCGACAACTTGAAAAATCACGAATTTTAGCCCTACTCTTATTCCAATATGATTAAGACGCAATTTTACCGTTTTATCCATTTACCCATACGTATATACTCGTACTTTATAAACTGCGATAGACGTCGTACTCTCTCATTTTACCGCGATTCTGACTTAAATGTTGAAGTAATGATTTGAATCTCATTCATTAAAGCGAATTGAAAATGCGCAAATCCCGTCGGGCGCACCGTAGGATGACTCACCGCACAATTCCTCCGATTCGTCGGATCCGTCGCCGCAATCGTTGTCCGAGTCGCATTGCCATTGTTCGGGAATACATCGACCGTTGGCGCACTGAAACTTCTTTGCCGAACACGTTGCTAAAATCGGAACGAGTATATCGCATTCGATCGGGCGCAAAAATAAGCATTTAAAATATAATAAACGATAAATAAACACATATTATATACTACGACGAAATTGATACCATAAATAAAAAATGAAGATTAGATGGAACAAAAACAAAAAACAAAGATTAGGACAGAAATAAAATATTGCGAATGAACGGAAAAATAGAATGCCGACTAGCGTACGTACGTGGCGGAGGGAATGATTTGCCAGAAAAAGACAAGCCGCGTATTTATTCGTTAGATTTTAATTAGTTTTCCAACAGATTATATCGAAATATTTGAATTAACTACTCGAATGGCTTTTAATCCGAAATGTTCAAAAATTTTAACGCGGAAGAGAGCCTTTTCCAATTTTCCGATCAGAGGCGTCCGAGCTACCGTTGATAGCTCGGTATACGATTACTGTACTAAAATGACTAATAAAGCGCCTAAAGTTCTTTGACTTATAAAATAAAAGAGCGGAACGAAGGAACGATGTATAAGATCTAAATTATTCATAACGATAAAATAAAGCAAAATACGGGCTAATCGGAAATGACAACAAAAGCGGTGATAATAATGGAGTAAATAAAGAGAAAAGGAAGTAAAAGACGAAGTAATTTAGATGATGAAAACACGCGCAAAGGCGTTAGTACCAAACGCATTATCGAGAAATTAGAAATCGTAATTTAAGGAGTTTCTTTTTTTAAGTTAGGAGTTTCTACAAAATTCGAAAAATACGATATAATAACGTCGCGCTTACGAAAATCCAATGCTAATAAGCGGAAGGACTAATGATAAAACAAAAATGAGAATAAAAAATAAAACTAATGCCCGATAAATTAATGTAAGGCAAATAAATATAAGAATAGCTCGAAAGAAAAATCGAATGCGTGCGTAAATATAAATAGATATAAAAATTTATCAAAACCGCACGTCGCTTGTCGGCTGGACAATATTTGGGGTCTTCGTCGGAAAAGTCGCCGCAGTCGTTGTCTCCGTCGCAGGCGTATTGACGCGGAATGCATCTTTTCGACTGAACGCACATAATTTGACTAGGGCTACAAGTTTTGGGCTCGTGGCACGGTTGGCCGTTGCGAATCTGTCACGCGAACAACAAAAATGCGGCAAGAACGGAACGAAACGAAAAATAACGACTTTTCAAAATAAGAAGAATGAAACGACAAAAAATCTTCTTTCTTTAAATTAGAAAATTAAATGAACAATAATCTAAACCGTAGAGTTACGATAAGAACAAAATCGATTAGAGTCGAAAGACGAATTCAACCGCGCTTACGAAACTCGCTCTACTTTTAGTATGCGAGGAAGTATTTTTAAGCTACGTCTCGATACTTTCGATAAGTCTCAAAACATAACTTAAAAATAAAAAAGCATAAATTTAGATAAAAACGACAAACTCGAAAAATTAAGATTTCGAAACGCTAATTCTGTATGCGCTAATTTATGTTTAAAATTTCAAAGCGCACTCGAATTTAGCATAATGGGAAATGGTGAATAAAGAAACAAAAAATTCGAAAAAATTTAATTTAGACTGCAAAATATTTCAAAACTCAAACATATCAATCGCACTTACGTAACAATCAATAGAATGATATTCAGATTTAATTTGAATTTTGCGTAAAAATTAAAACCTATGGTAAAACTAGCCCTGCTTTGATTCGAAGCGAAAACTGCAATACGGTTTTTCAAAACAGTAATCATATATGGAGATAAAACAGGGGAATAAAATGCTGAAAACGTGGAATAGAAAACTAAAATTTGCGGGTTTAGGAAAATTGAGGCATTTTTAATCACAATGAAAAACACAAAAAAAATTTATTCGAAGTCGAAAAGTCAGAATTAAATTTCAAAATTTTACTTTAAAAGCAGGGGAATTAAATGAACATATTCTAGTTTCCACTAAGTATAACATGATATTCAAAAATTTTTAAACAAGGTTCTTAATATGGAATGAAAAATAAAGTGCTTAAATTTTATGTTACTCATCAGTGAACAAAATGCGAAATTTGAAAACAGCGTAATAAAAGGTTAAAAAATTGCAAAAACAACAGATAAATGAAAGCTGAATTTTAAATATAGCGAAAGCAACAAAGAACGGATGATTTTTGCATAAAAAATTAAAAATTTATACAATGAGCTTGAATACCTAACATATGTACATAAATACTTTAGCAATTGTATATGGCTGCAAATTTTGCTTAAGGATTTAGTAGTCGATCATTTTAAAGGTATTTTTAACGAATTTCCTCATATTTTTAGCCAAACATGGCAAAAAACACCCAAAATGACCCGTAAAGTAAGTTCTTGTCCAATACGCGAATTGGAAACGGGAGCTTATGGCCTAAAATTTTGAAGTCAAATATCTCAACAACTACTCTGTAGAAAGGCGAAAATAATGGTGTTTTCAGCTATCCTCAGCATACTCTACACACTGGAGAAGACATAATTTTCAAAAATTTGACTTAATTTTAATCACATTCAAAAAATATGTTGCATAAAATGGTCACGCAAATGACTTCTTACATTTGACCCTGACTGAAAAATGGTTTAAGTTGTTCTGCAATGAATTATGGCACTGAATTATACAACAACAATAAATCTGGGGCGAAGTGCCCACAAATTTTGGGCTTATTAGTTCAATAGTGAACTATAATTTATAATGGCAGTCTTTCAAAGTGCGCTTCAAGAATTTTTAACTTTTTCCTTTGAGGGGCCGTTGCAAAAAATATTCGCATTTCCAAAATTTTGAAGGGGACTAGTCCTCCTGCTCCCTCCCCCATAGCTACGTGCCTGGGTAGGGGCGACCCATTCTGGGTGAGGAGGTTCTTCTATCCCCTTGCTGCGCGTAAGCTATCAAAACTGACCTCATCGGAACCATCGTGGCAATCGTCCTCGCCGTCGCATACAAATTCTCGTAAAATACACCGTCCATTGTCGCACGTAAACTGCGTTTCATTATTAGTGCATCTTGGTGGCAAAACCTCCTAAATAGAAAAACAAGCGATATAACATGATAATCGAAATTTATTGATAATTAATAAGATGAGCAATATTGATAATGTTAGCATTTTAACAATCTTTGTAATATTCAAAATTATAGAAATTTTTCGATCTAATCATTACTAGAATGAAAATTCGCACGTTTCTGAACTTAATTCATTAGTTTTGCTGATTTTTTAACTTCGCAAATTCTTTCAAAGCTTTTTATTGACAAATACGTGTTTTTATTCCAGCTCAATTGGTTTAAAGCGTTGGGCAATGGCATAATAGACAACATGTACATACCTGCGCATGAAGTAAAAAGTTTAGTTACAAATATGCTTCGCAACGATATATCTTTGTAAATGATTAACGCGCTGTATCAAATTTAAGATATAAAATTTAGGGTTACGCGTATTTAAATTTAGAAAGCATAGAATCTGGAATATAATACAAATTACAAAATTTGATCAAAAATACTAAACTCAAAACTATCCAAATCTATTCCAGTGAGCGAATCCACGAGAAAAATGTAAAAAAATTCCATTATAAATTGCTTTTCGATTGTTTAAGACTTACGGTAGGGTTCGGCACGCAGCTGGTGCCATCGGGAGCTAATTTTTCACCGAAAGGACAGCCGCAACGTTTGCCTAAGCCGGAGCTGTCTTGACCGGGCAATGTGAAGCAAAATTTTTGGCAACCTCCTCCGTTTAGGCACGGCTGTACGACTAGGGAAAACAAAAATACGTCTTAAAGTGCGATTTCGGTCGCTTTATACTAAAATCAATGTCAATGTTAAAGATATAAGATTATCGGTAAAAAGCTTGGCTTTTGCTTGGTCTTAGACTTAGGCTTATACGTAGCAAAAAAGGGATTCTAGCGTAGCGTAAAATCGGGTGAGTCGGTCAATATATAACATGTAGCAAGATCTATAAATGATTCGAATAATTGTTCAACCCTAAATTGAGTCAAATAGCTTTTAGGATGTCGCTAAATTGCACCATTAGATAGAGCGTGGACGAAATTAATACAATAAAACCCTAATTTTCAATTTTTATGCAAAATGCTATATTAATGAGAAAAACTTGCAATCGGAATAGCCCAGACCTCCGCTAAAGTACAATAATCTGGATCAAGCGCGCAATGACAGATTTTTTAGGGCTTAGGAAAAATTAGGCGGGCGTGCGCCCAATTAGCGACTAAGTGATTTGATCTGGTTCGCAAATAGAAAAATGGACAAAGCGCACGTGGCTGCAGTTTCAAAAGTCATACGAGAAAAACCACGACCGACTATTTATTTGCATTTTGCAAGAAAAAATGTCGTCCTAGTTTGAGGACTTATCATATTAGATGGTTAAGAAAAATGCTAATTATTCTATATCATTTTTTCATCAGTGGCTTAAGGTTTTTCGATATTTTTACTGGTATCGATTACCTGTTTAGTATAATTTGTTAAACTGTTTTTACTAAATTACTTCTCCAGTTAGGCTGATTCCTGGGCGAGCATGCTTTTAAGCCGTAGATATAAGCCTGATCTGACGGAACTTTGATCAACACCGAACTTCCGCCAACGTTCTTGTTCACTCGACGAATCGAATACGGTTTCGTATGCACGTAATAAATACTATCTGAATGAAAAGTAATGTAAAACTCAAATTCATTTGATAAAAATAATGATTTATAAAATTGTAAGTCGTCGACGGACAACTCGATTTACTTTAAATAACTTTATCGAGTAATGAGATTAATTTTTAAATCCTTGTTACTAATCATTACGAAATAGGTCATGAATTAGCGATCACGGCTGATTTATGTTTTCGAAGAATCGATTCAGCAAGCTTCAAACATATCTCTCCGGTCAGCCGCAATTGAATGTTTGGCGTATTTTTACGATTTTAGCGCAATCGGACCACCCCAGATTTCTGTTGCCGCCCATATATAATAAAAAGCCCGTGAAAACGAACTAAAAAGAGGCAAAAGCTATCATATGATGAAATCTGCTAATTTTAAAAATCGACTGGAGAACTAATGCTTCGTTTAATTCAATTTGCAATTTGCGTAATATTCCAAACGATAATAGCTCATTACGGTCGTTGTTTCTACTTTAAGTCGTCACAATTAAAGCATCCTCATTTTTCCGTCATACCGTCCAAAATAGCCACCGAAGCCGGATACGGTCGCGGTTCGACGGCCAAATTTTTGGCACCCGTTCCATCGTAATTCATACAAGCGATATAACCCAAAAGCATGTCGCCGAAGCACAATCGATCGCCGGCGTAATCGATCACCAATCCGACTGGTCTCGCCAACGAAACGTTCCTAATTACCTCGCAATCAGTGCCATCCATGGAACAACGAGTAATACGAGCCGGTCTGGAAGCCTCGCCGTAGAAGAGATAACTTAAATCGAAAAGATACCACAAAATCTCAAAATTATTTTTGAATGAATAGAATAAATTCGTTAAAATCCCATGTCCATAAAGCATAAAGGGACGCTATGCGAGCTGAGCGAAAGTTTTATCTTCGAAATTCCGAAAACTAAAAAATATTCAGCCGGGATCAAACATAGGCACTGGTAAGGGGCTGAATTGTACGTAAATATGAACGTGGTGTCGAAAAATTTAAAACATCCAAAAATGGGTTTAGGGGTTTCAAAATCCCATCAAGCTCTATCCTTATAACTGTCATCAAAAATTAAGAAAAAAGCGGCAAAATGTTTCAAAAACTGGTTTGTTTATAAGCTTTTAGCCATTTTTTAGAGGTCTGTTAGGTTTTGAAGCCCAGACTGTTATGCCCATGCCTGGATGAAATAAAAACCTCCATGTCATCAGGAAAAGATATATTCTGTATCATTGCCTCTAAATAATAGTATGTGTAAAATTATCGATATTTTGAGAAAAAAGGACGAACAAGATTAAACGGGGTGGCTCAACAAAGACGAACCGCATATTGGCTCTTATAACTCATCTGATAACCAACCAATTTTAATGCGGTTCGCTTTATTTAACCGCCTACGACCTCCGCAAATATGTGGTGAAGCTTCATTTATATCGATGACGCTCATGTCGCTTTGCCTTAAATTAAGCAAAGTCATTTTTTCTGCCATTTTGCGTATCGATTGCATAAAACAAGCTATCTTTAGAACATCATAATTTTTCAACAAAGAAAGACGCTCAAACGCGCTTTGCTTCAAAACATGCCAGAAATTCTTGTTTACTACTATGCTCAATTTTATATTGATTGACTTAATCTGCGCGAAACAACTGTACGTTTATCATGGGGGTTGTTGAATTCAATAATCAGTAATTTCTAATTTGCAAACACTTTGCGAAATGAGAGAAATCTATGATGACAGCTCGAGTATTTTGCCACAACCTGAAACGCAAAAAAACAAATTGAATAGGTGATTGATAGCAAAGTGAAAGGACTCAAGAATTGAAAAATGATTAACTCAACTGTCATAAAATATTGTAAAGTTAAACACCAACGAAGGCAAGTAATGTTTCTGGCAGATACTTCAAAGATCGAAAAAACGACTTTTGTTAAACCACTTGTATATTTTGAGGGACCTATTAAGTATAATTATCATTTTCCTACCTATATGAGGGATAATGATCTTTTCAGAACAAACCGCATCCAATTTGCTTTTGTTGTAAACAAGTTATGATGTAATGAATAGTTTTTTATACATATTTGATCTGCAAAATGCTAGAAAAGCGACCTCTGCTCAAGTTGATGTCAACCAATAACGGCATAAGCAGCATAGACAAAACTTTACAACATGCATGCAGAGGTCGTAAGCTCCTAAATACAGCAAACGCGCGATGATCAGTAACACATCAAAGAAGTTATAAGGACCGATATGCGGTTCGCTTTTTTGAGCCACCCTTTAGAATAAAAACGCGTCAATGGGAGTATCAAAATAATAGCATAGATTCAATAATATACATAAATAAGTGCAAATAAAGTAAATGACATGATAAAGTAGAAAAAAATATTGTAAACGTAGTATCTTTGCGACTGTCGGTCCAAAGAGACGGATTTTGACAATAAAAAAAGATTTAAAAAATCCCCAAGATTAGTCAATGGTCTGATAAAAAATTACGTTACAAACGCGCTCACTGTCTAAACGGTCTCGTATGTCAGTCTGTGCTCCATCCGGAGAATAATTTTAATCTAAATCACACCTAACTAATCGAAATAAATGGCAGATCTTTTCGGTTTTTTGCCTACATTGTTAAATTGCCAAGAAAAGACGCAGTTTTGTTTACCGAATTAGTCGTTGAATGACATAGTTACGTGTATTTACCTTATAGCCAAATTAAGCTATTGGCTCACACGTAGAATATGATACCCGCACAGCCAATTTGTCGAAAAAATGCGGTAGTGGACAGATATCGGAAAATATCCACAGATGCTAAGACAGCTTAAAAACTAATATAATTCTTAATTTATTTCAGGCACATTCGCAAAATAACTTTCGATTTTTATCCCCCATTAACCTTAACTTGGTCTGATTTTTCTGAAAAAAATATTGTCTTCCCGTCTCTTGGGAGCTATAGGCCAGACGTCCTCCTTAGGAGAGTTTACGAGTCAAGACCCCGCAGAAGGCAAAGAGCAAAAATTTTTACGAAAAATAAAGCGAAATTAAAGCTCATCATGGATCGGAATCGCGGTTCGGTTGCAAAATTGTTTAAAAGTAACCAGATATCGCAAACTAATGTTGGTTTTACGCTATCTCAAGATTAGGCCAATTTACACGAAAAAGCTCCCCGACTTATCTCAACAGACCTGCCACCCGATTGACCCCGCAGGACTAAACGCCAACCCCTTTACCGGAACTGTCCGCGCGCTCACCCTTTGCCCGGATGTACGACGACGGACGTAGGCTCGTGCAAATTGCGTATCAATTGCCGTTGCCACCGCTGATTGGTCAAACTGACCAACTCGAGAGAATTTCTGACATTGTCAACGTAAAACAAAGCTTGCGAGACCCAATCTAAGCTCATGGAATTAATTGCGTCGTTATTGGTCACCAATACCGTGCCGCGCTCCGTTCCCTGCGGTCGCACTTTGTGCACGATATTTTCCAGAATATCAGCGTAATAAATCCAATTCTGATAAATAAAATTGCCTTACGGTAAGCGAAAAAAGTTCGCAATATATACTGACCTAGTCCGACTTAGCCATTATTCACAAAAGTGGAGCGGATTTGGAAAAGTTTAACCAGAATTGAGTTAAGCGCTTTAAAAATAATCACATACAAGGTGTAACGAAACTTCGCGTAAGGGGGTACGAAAGAAATGTAAAGTTTTTGCGCAAAACTCTTTACACCAGTAAAAAAAGAGCATCCATTTCTGCACGGGACGAGTTGTATTGTTCACTTCCTAATTATGGCCAAAGTTCTTGATTGTGACTTAATGAAAGAGACGGATAGAATTATCCGGGTGGCCACTGGTTTCCCAAAATAAAATTCCCGGGTTTTTCGCGGGTTTCCCGGGTGATTTATGGACAATTTCTCGGTTTTAAATCATGCTTTAAACGCACACTATATACGCAGCAGTGTCATGATAAGAGCATGAAAAGGATAAGGCACGAGCAACTTTTAATCAAACAAATGCAAATACTACACGAAACGTTTTGGAACAATCATAATTTCTTTTTCAATGATGCTAACGAGATGTCGATAGCAGTTCTCGCAGCCTATTATATAGTATAGTAGCGATTTTAGTGGGGTAAAACAGGGTTTTCGATCTTTGTGTAGTGTATTTCAGCTAATTTCTGGGTTTCTCACGCCAAAAATTACTAAAAATTGTCTCAAAACGGCGCGAAGCGCCGAAAAATTCGACATTTTTCCATTCTAAATGCAAATTCTGTCATTTTAAAGACTATATAGGACCAGTGGCGGATCTAGGATTATCTACGGCGGGGTATCCCAACTTTTCCGAAAACAGTCAAAAATAGGTCCAAAAATTTGCCCTTAACGCGCAAAATAGTGTTTTTTCGGTGTTTTACATTGTATACTTTTACATAAAACCACTTGACGCAATATTTTTTCGGAAAATTTTAAAATTTTCGACAATTTTGTGCGAACAAATCATTAAATTTCTTTGACTTTAACAAAAATCTGGCGCGAAGCGCCGAAAAATTTGTGAAATTAAGGCGGATAGACGTCTAGAAGCATGATTTACTGCTTGATTTCCTGTATTTATAGCATTTGATCCGAAACATCGAAATTTTTAATTGAAAATAGAAGAAAACTATGCAAAAATAGCGGTTAACATTGTTTTGAAACCTACATGAACAGAAAATGGCTTCCAGGCAGTGTTTTTCGTACAAGGTCCGTTTGTACATATACAAAGATGGTCCCTAAAAGTCTTTGTACATTTTTTACACACAAATTTTCGGGTACTTATGATATAGCATGGTAGCGACTTTGGTGTGGTAAAAACAGAGTTGTTCGACCTTTGGTAGTGTATTTTGGCTAATTCCTGGTTTGGTAATTTAAGAAACCACTGTCGGTGAAAAAATCAGTCGCTGGCCGCGATTATTTCGGGGTTATGGGATAATAAATTCCAGCGAACCAAAGGAGACTTTAAAAAACTGGTTACGCAATCAGAATTTTGATTTTTTTAAATATTTTTTTCTTTTTTCAGTCTCTGTTGATCAAGAGACCTGGAGTAAACACTACAAAAAACATTGCTTCACCATATTACCGATTTTGTAAATTTTCTTTCCTCGGAGATTTTCACAACCGCCAAATCTTGGCGCCGTCCGCTAATAATTAAAAATCTATTCACGACACGTTTTATTCATATAACAGAGATGAAAAATTAGGCGTCTTTTCGATCGCTAAAATAAGTTCCGCGTCGACGAGTCTTCCAATCCTTTAATTTATTTTACAACTCTTTACTAATTTTCTTTTGATTTTCTTTAAATGTGTCAATTTTTAGCCAAGGTCACAATTTTTTACTTTTTGCGCGTCGCAAGCCACGTCGTAATAGACGCCCGTCAATCGATTGGACTGAGGCGAAATGGGCAAAATGGCTTCCTGATAAAGACCGCCGTTGGGCAGCACTCCGCGCACCAACTTATTGCTGCTGTAGAGCAGGAAATCCTGGGCCGAAATGCACTGGCGTCCGTCGGCGCCCAAAACGAACCCGACGTTGCAGGCGCAGCGGGCGACGGTGGCCGCGCCGACGCCGAACAGCCCGAGGCCCTCTTTGCGCGTCACGACGCACAGGTGCGCGCAGCCGCCTTTGTTCACCGAGCACGGGTTGATTATCGAACGGCCGGCGCACGCCGTTTCGGTGGCTGAACGAGTATTTTGTTCAAAAAAATGAACCTAAAAATCTTTGGGATAAACAATAATAAGGTTTTGAACGGATTCGGCCTTCCGCCGAATTCGCTAGACCTCCCGGGTTCCATTTTTCTTTCAATTTCTCGTTTTTTCCGCGACACCGTTCGTTAGACTTTCAAACGAAACGTCGGCAAATAATATTTTGTCCTAGTTAACGGCGCAAGAGCGGCTTTCGTAATTTGCTCGAAATTTTCAAGGTTCTTAAAAAAACGTTCGAGATGCGTAATAGATAGAAGTCGATTAAAAGGTTACGGTATATTATAAGTCCGACCGTGAGTCACCCCGGGAGGGGGCCAGTCCGATAGCTTTGCGGCAATTTAACGTACATCCGAAATAAGGACAAGTCGAGCGTCGATAGATTTTAGGTAAAATCTGATTAGAAATGGATAAAAGTAAAAGCTATTGACAAAAGTGCAAGGCCGTAAGCTTTTTTCGTTCAGCAATACGGCAAACTTTTTCTGCAGAAAATAAGGCAAAATCGAGGCTTTAAACTGACGAAAGTCTGAGCTCTTTCGTAAATTGCTCGAAATTGCTCAAAATCTGTAAAATAAGGCAGTTCTCCGCGCTATTTAATCGTTTATATCGACTTTTTAAGACCAGCTCAGCTCGTAAGCTCGCCGTTAATCCCGTAAATCGGATTGATTACATAAATCAGCAACGCTCGTACCCACGGCTACGAACTACGGCAAAATTATGAAAGTCGTTTCGCTTAGCTTTCCGAAGCCTATCTTCCAAATGCGAAAAAATTCAGAAAATATAATCAAAAACGTTGGGTAGATATTGCGCAAAAATGCAATCTTACGCGTTAATTGAGCAAATTTATGATACGCCGCGATGGACATCGGGTAGACGGACGTTTGATTAATCGACCATATCAACGACGATTTATCGTCGCCGAATTTGGATATTTTCATGACGCCGAGCTTGGTCCAATCGGTCCAGTACAACGAGTCGTCGAACAGGGTCATGCCGAACGCGTGCGGCACGGTCAGCATGCCCTGGGCCACAATGACCCGGTCCAGTCCGGCGTAGTTGACCGTTTCGATGATATCCATTTTGGGGTCGCTCCAGTAGATCCGTTTCGACACGTAATCTAACGTTACCGACGTTATTTGGTACGTGTGATCGGATATCAACACCGTGCGACTGCTGCCGTCCAAATTCGCCTTCTCCAACTTCTTCTCGTTCGTAAATACCATGATGCTGAGAGTTAAACGAATAAAGTTAACACGATAAAGAAAATAAATAAAACTCAATGTGAATTGAAGTCAAATTATGAAATAATCGCAATATTAATCACGTTTTTTATTTCTTGCTCCGTTTTTGCATTATCCGTTTTTTCTTTCCGGATTTGTCCTCTTTTTATTTCTTGCCTTTGTTTTTCTTTTATCCTTCGTATGTTTTTTGTTTTTCCTATATTAACCTATTTTTGATTCATTCTTTTGTACATTTTCTTCTTTTTGTACGTTCATCAATCAGAGGCGTAGCCAGGATTTTGGTTGGGGCGAATGAGCAAAATTTTTAAGACTACTTTTACATTAAATGCCAGTAACGTTATAGAATACTGAAACAGAGTTTTTCGACCTTTAGTAGTGTAGCCTAGCTAATCTATAGGTTTCTAACGAGTGTAAAGCGGCGCGAAGCGCCGAAAATTTTTGAAATTTTTACCCTCTTAATGTAGAATTTACGGGCCTTTTATATTGACAAACAGTTCAGAAATCATAAGTGGCGCAAAGCACCAAGAAATTTAGTCATTCTTTACCGCCCTGAAGGAGCAGAAAATTATCAAATTTATACAAAAGAATTTTGACAGTTCAAGCTTATGCTTCTAACAAGAAAACTGCGAATCATTAATTAGTATGAAGATATTTTGACTGATCCAGGCTTTTAAACGCAATGCTGGAGGTTTACAAAAAAGAAAAAACAGTAACAGACGGCTCTATGCGCCACAAACTTTTGACGTTTTTGCTCTTTAAACTCGATTTAAACCGCTTAAATCATACAGAACAGACAAACTAATTATGGCACGAAGCGCCGAAAATTTTTAGAAATTCCTAACCCTTTTACCATTTTCGTCCTCCCAAGAATCTCGTGTACATACACAACGAGATTTTACGGCTGGGGGGCTTTGGTTTGGCGCGCTCAAGCGCCCTCTCCCAGAAGAGTCCCGGAAGATTTTTTAAAAAATCACTTTAATGTTAAATGGTATCGTTAAAATTTTCGCAAAATCGGCCGAATCTCGGTTCTGAATTAAACCCAAAAACACCTAAAATTGGTGAACTCCTACATGGCACAGAAGTTCTGAACTGAAATGCGTTTTCGATCTCTGCTTAGTATATAGCGCAGCAACGGGTCACTGCCGACAAGATATAGGAAGATGTATTAATAAAAATTTTGTTCATACCGTTTAAAGGCCCATTTGCGGCCTTCTTATTAACAAAATGCAGTTCAGAGAACAAGAAATGCGCAAAAAAATAAGAAAATTTGGTCATTCCTTTTATTTAAAATAGGATTATGTGTCCTTGTAAAGAAAGACAAACGAAACAAAGAATAGACAAACTGGTTCACAATCCTTTTCGCACTTTTACTATTATGCTCAACAAGCATGCGCAGTTTCATTCAACGAACAAACAGTGGATTAGGTCACTAAATCGATGTGAAATGTTGAATTATGTTAGCTGATTTAAGCTTTTGTATCTATATAACAACAATAAATAATAATGACTCGGCGAGAAGCGCCGGAAAATTTTTGGACGTTTTTGCCTTTTTGAACTCAATTTTCTGGACACAATTATTGCACTAGAAACATCAACAAAATTCCTGAAAAATTTGGGGAGCATGTGGCCCCAGTACCCCCCTGGCTACGCCTACGTCATCAATTCGTTTTTCTTATTGTTAATCTGCGCCGATACGACGCTACGTGCGTTAATTCTGATTTCATTTGGCCTCTAGACAATCGCTTATTAATGCTTGTGTCATTTCTTTCCTTATTAGAACCGCATTTAAAAAATACAAAATGCAATAGAGAAATGAGTGTGTTGATAAATCCAAAATAACTGAAACAAAATGAAATAATTATAAAGTAGAACAAAGACCTCCGATTCTACGACTACAAAACACCAAAACAATAAAACAAATTTTACAAAACAAATAGTTAAAAAACTGACCAAAGGGCAAAAACGGGTAAAAGTGCAAAGCACTATAAATATAGAACAAATTGATTAATTTAAAAACTATAAGCGAATAAAACGGGGGAAAAACGGTGTACACTTCTATAAAAAGATTTATTAAAAAAATTAGAAACATTAAACAAACTACTATACTAGTGCTGATTGATTAAAATTGATTAATTCGAATTACAACAAAACGTATAACAATCTCATTTCATTAGACATGACAAATATAGCAGCAAACAAGCTAATTGAAATAGCAGGAAAAACTAAGTATCGAAGAAATACAGCCGAATAAAATCAATTGAAAAGGCTACGACGACCTGTAAACGGATATATCCGCAAAAGATGAATAGAAAATATAATTTTAATTGAATATGAAATTATAAAAAAGGTACGTAACATATAATGCAATAAATAAGCAATACTGATACTTTGTATGAACAAAATAAAAGTACGAATTAAAGTTAATGAAATAAATCGTTAATAGAAGAAAGACGTCGATGCGACTCAGTGAAAAACCAACCCATTAATGGGATCTACGGCGATATCGATGGGGAAGGTGAGGCCGTCGGCTATGACGACGGTCCGGAAAACGCCTTGATAATCAGTGACGTCTATTCTCTTTGATCCGGACTCAACGATGTACAACAACTTGCCGAGCCAATCGACGGCCATATTGCGCAGGTTAATCAATCCGGTCAAAGGTAATTTTTTCGAGTTCGTAATAGATTTTCCGTCCTCCGAAATCGTGCCCGTCCAAATCTGCCGCAAAAAGCAATATGATCATTATTCAAAATGTAGATTAGGCGTAGGATTTGTTACGTTTTAATTTTACACCTTTATCATTCTTTATTTCTTTATTTTTACTTATTCTTTGTTTATTTTACTTGGTTCAAATTAATGATTTCTATTTTTTTCGTTCTATTTATCTTATTTAAGAAAAATTGCAAAAATCCGAATTTTCCTACAAATTTTAGCCCAGAAATAATCTTGAATAAAATTGCCAGCAAATTGCGAAAAAATTATATTTAGCGAATGAATGCCAGATTTTTTTGAAAACTTTGTAAAAAATATTCCGGGCTGCTTGGGGAAAATTTGGCGTATCACCCATCCATACGAATTCATTGATATGCAAATGTTTGCGTTGAAACGCAGTATTTCTTCAAAAAAACGCAATTCATAGTTAAAAATTTGAGAAGACGGAAGTCTGAGGGGATATATACTTCGCGTTTTTCTCTTTCGGCCCAAAATATTATTTTATCTTGATAATCGAAGGCGAGACCGTAAATGAATTGGCCGGACACTAATTTAACGGTTCCATCGGTACCGTCGACGGCTCCTTTGGGATCCACGCTGTAGAGACCTTCGCGCCTTGAGACCAGCAAACGCATCGTATTGGCTATAAGAAATTTTTTACATACAAATGCAATTAGAATTCATATTCCATAAACATGATCATCCGACTAAAATATCAATGTATAAAATATAGAAACAATAAAGTAGCAAAGTATACCTTATAAAGATATTACAAAAGGCAATTTTATCACTAATATCAGAGGAGATTCGCCTAATTAACAAGCATACTCGTACCTCGCGCAGGTCCTGGTCTATTTTTGACTGCCTTGGAAAAATTTCGGAATATCATTAGGGAAATACGAGATCGGCCTCTACCTTGGATTATTGAAATTTCTCTCCCAGTTTTTCCATTCAGTTTGATTGTAGTCTCAAGAGTCGGTTGTAGCAAAAAATTGTTGAAATCCATTTTATGAACATGTCATTAAATTCTAAAACATGATTATATCGACAGAAATATAAATAAATTATTATAAAGATACTATATTCATTGATATTAAACTCAATAAATTCCAGAAAAGTTTGTGGTACGAGTTTAGCTTTTATTGAACCACTCTCTTAGAAGAATGACATGCTAATGAGAGAAAATTTGGCATTCCAAGTCGACTTAACTGGCTAATTAAATTCAAATGTACGGGTGGAGCTAAAATTTCAGACGGTTAAGGAATCCCAACATTTACAAAGTTAAAAAAGGCAAAAATAGATAATGCGGGTAGAAAAATCAATATTTTTAATGTTTCGTGTCAACCTCTGTCCATTCGAATCAAGAAATAGCTAAAACCTCTTAATGTGAGATACTGCAGGGTATGTGGTAAGTCTTTAGTTTCTGTGGGTTCAAACCCCGTCAATCCCCAAACCTATGCTAGTAATACTTCCTAAAATCGAGATAGTTCATCAAAACGAAGTGCAATTGCAACAAATAAAAGGGTAGAGCGTCAAATTTAAAACAAAATTGTGA
Organism: Mermis nigrescens; assembly: GCA_036768485.1. Taxonomy (NCBI): domain Eukaryota; kingdom Metazoa; phylum Nematoda; class Enoplea; order Mermithida; family Mermithidae; genus Mermis; species Mermis nigrescens. Next base: position 320,182 of record JAVLUZ010000003.1, read on the forward strand.
TTGAATCGTCTATTTATACAGATATGTAAAATTCTTCTTGAGCAATTTGCATACGCAATGATAATTAGATGAATTATTCCTTTCTCTATATTAATAAATAATAAAAAATGAAAATACCATTCCGAGATATGCAGAAGCCCCGGCGATTCTTATAACGCAATTCGTAGCAGCTCGAACCACCGTAACACTGGCACCGAAAACTCGGCCTGACATTCTCGCAAATCTGATCGCAATAGCCGTATTTGCTGCACTCATTTACATCTTTAAATTTAAAATGTAATAGTAAAAAATTAGAGAAATACCGTTATATTCTAAAGACTGTCTCGTTACTGCAGATGCAAACTTAATTATTGATCTTTGAGCTGAATCACTTACCGTTACTACGTTCACCTTACGCAATGCTATGTACAGGGTGGCCCATAAATAGGCTATATTGTTTAATACGGCCTAACTATGGCCGATGTGAATATAAAACTTTAGGACCAGCTGCATTAGATAGGTTAACATATCTTCATTCAAATCACATTAAACATTTTAGTCAGCTGCCAGCGGTTCCTGCGCTATGACAATTTGTTTACACCTCGCTTTGACATTGTTTAAACCCCAGTGTTTCTGCATCGTACGACATTACTGCGTATGCAGGGGTATCCTTTTTGACATTTTTGACAATGCGTTCTGTCAAAAAATTAATTAGCACATATTTTAAAGCCAGATTAGATCCCGTCGTACTGAGTGCAAAAATTTTAGGATATTGACGCCATTTGTGTTTAAAAAATATCAAAGTAGGGTGTAAACAAATTGTAGTAGCGCCCGAACCGTTGATATCTGGCCAAACTTTTTTACTCGGCTTGAAAGAAGACATTTTTATCTATCTAAAGCAAACGGTTTCAAAGTCACATACTCGCATAAGCCGATCTTATGTACCGTTGAATTGGCATATAGCCTTTTTTAAGGGCCACCCCGTATATATATATATATATATATATATATATATATATATATATATATATATATATATATATATATATATATATATATATATATATATATATATATATATATATATATATATATATATATATATATATATGGGAAAAAACATCAATAAGGCATGTGAGTAATGAAAGGACAATTATTAATCGAAATTACAGAGAATTTAATGCGATTGTGTGACTTTAACGAGGAAAGATTATAGAAAAAGAGCTGCGCTATATAAACTACGCGTTACGTGCGACTTATTGATTACAAATCAATGATATTTTAACAGAGAACGAAAAATTGATTATAAAAGAGAGAAAATTATAATTGATATTGAATATCTAAGAACTAAGAAAAGTGTCAATACGTCGGAATGCAAATTTTGTTTGGGTGCAATTTTTACGATTACTGCGTATTTCACGCGAAGAACTTAAACATCATATCGAAAATATAAGCGAAAACGGATCTAGTATGCAATTTACCCCCCAGCGTTTTTTAGCCGATTCATATAAACTACCAGTAACCAAACTTTACAAGGAGATAGCTATAAGCTTATTGTACTAATGTGTCTAAATTGATTAACTTACGGCGTAAACTTACTGCTTTGCACTCACAGTTTACAACGTACTAACGGCATCTAAAAATTGTAAACGATTCGGTGGGTTTCAAACAAAGCAGTTTTTTGTAACTCAATCAACATCCTACATTAAAAAAGTAAGTTTAAAGTAAGTTTAAAGTACAGTAAAAAAATTTTAAAGCAGTATGTTTACACCGTAAGTTAATCAGTTTTGCCAGATTAGTGCAATAGGCTTGTAGCTATATCTTTGTAAACTTTGGTTACTGTAGCTTATTTGGATCGGCTAAAAACGCTGGAGGTTAAATTGTATACTAGATCCGCGAAAACTTTATAATTTTCCTAAAAAATGGAATACAATTAACGATTTTCGTAATTCCTCTAATATATAATATTTTGCAGAGGGTATCTATTACATTATAAACGTCCTGTATTACAATTTATTCGTTATATATATTTTTTATTATATTTATTTATTCAGAGGAATTTTAATTTAAGGAAAATATAATCAAAAAGTGCGAGCGTAGCATAACTAATACGAAAATTTGTTATACCTAAGCAAGTTCTTCGGTCCGTCTTGCTCACTTCGTAGCCCTGCGGGCAATCGCAAATTCCGCCGTCAGGGGAAGCGCGACAAAGCGAAGCGCACGAAAGTACGCCGCACAATGCTCGACCTTAAATATATGAATATATATTAGTTCTTAAGAAAATTAACCATAAATCGGAAAGAAATTACAATGAATTATTAAAACACAAATATTAAATATACAATTTGTCGTAGAAGCGACAAGCAATAAAAAGGGCTAGTAAAAAGTAGAAAAAATACTCGGCATAGATAAAATAATAAAGTAGCGGATAATGATGAATAATCACAAGAATAAGGGTAATCAAGAAAAAGTAAACAATATAATGGAAGAAATATAAAAAAAGATATCATTCAAAATTAATAATTAATAATTTAATAAAACGTCATACGAGAAAGTAGGGATACAAAGCAAGACTAGAAAAACTTTGCTAACAAACAATGCAAACGATTCGGGGTTAAAACGAGGTTAAACATAAACATGAGTACGATAAAGATAAATGATTGCAAAATATAGAAACGTCGTTGAAACTAAATTTCACGATATTTTAACTGAGCATATGACTGATTTGCCAGCGCATTCATATATTAAAAATTGTTCAAGACCGTTTTGATATTATCACCGCTATTAGGACGCTGCTTCCATCATTACATACGCGCATGGTACTTTCCCAGTCAGCTTCGTCGATTGGGGTGCACAACCGCTAACTAGTACAGAACCGCTAACACTACCGCTAACTCTTAAAAATGATCTAAAAAGCATCTGAAATAATGTTTGAGGGTTACAACATAATTTAATCAACTTCAGAAGAGCTTGAACAGTGTGATTAAATCATTTTATTATGAAAGCTGTGAGCATTTATTAAAAATATTTTACTCGATGTACTCAAATTAACAAAAATTGGAGTTTCCACTTTACCGAGTAGTAGACGGATTCTTTCCTGAATTTTTAGCTTTTGTGGAAAACTTAACACTTCTCCCAATTCAGGCTTGTTTTCAAAGCAATAATTCTTCAGAAATTTTTTCTCAATTTTCGACGTAGTGTCCCCAGAATCTATTTGAGCCTCCTTACTCCTTTGTTTCTCTTACTTTACTCTTTTTTACTATTTCAAATTTCTTATGCGGATTTTTGCCTTAGCTAAAACAGCTTTAATAAATGTGTCAAGTACCAACAACAAAAACGACAGTCATTTAACTACTTCGTTAAAAAGTCTCGCAACAAAGATATAAAATGTGTTTACTTTCCTTTTTTCGAATTTAGATTTAAGCAAAACGAATGACATACAACGTACATTTAGTTGCTTTCGATTGATATTACGTCTACTTAAGCGTTTGCGCACTAGTTAGTTGTAGTGTACTATTTACTATATATAGTATATATACTATATACTATATATATATATATATATATATATATATATATATATATATATATATATATATATATATATATATATATATATATATATATATATATATATATATATATATATATATATATATATATATATATATATATATATATATATATATATATATATATATATATATATATATATATATATATATATATATATATATATATATATATATATATATATATATATATATATATATATATATATATATATATATATATATATATTTATATATATATATATATAGTATAAAGTATATATATATATATATATATATATATATATATATATATATATATATATATATATATATATATATATATATATATATATATATATATATATATATATATATATATATATATATATATATATATATATATATATATATATATATATATATATATATATATATATATATATATATATATATATATATATATATATATATATATATATATATATATATATATATATATATATATACTTTATACTATATATATACTATATACTGTAGTATACTATACTATACTATACTATATACTATATATACTGTAGTTCCATACCAAACGCCCATTTTTGCTTTGAGGCTCATTACTGTAGCAGAATATTTTACGGATTATGTAGTTGCAACAGTCTTTTAGATGCGCCACGTGTGAAGCAAAGCACATTTTGTAGCAGACGTGCAACTAAACAATTTGAGATGGATACTTTGAAGTTAAACCCGTGAGGTTAATGTTATATTGTTTCTCAATCATATTGAATATTAGCGCAGAAAGTGAGCAAGAGCCCGAGTAGTCGGTTAGTACTACACACGCGATACAGAGCGGAGGATCCGGAGAAACCGGTGCGGGTAAAATTTTGCTCACGTAACGGAAGGTATGCGGCGCCGCCCGTTACAGTTGGAGGTCTCCGACTTCGAACTCTGGAGTTGTCTGCGCTCAAGCTTTTCCCAGAGGGAGGAGTGTAGCAGAGGTGCTACTACACAATTTGAAATGGATACTTTGAATTTAAACCCGTGAGGTTAATGTTATATTGTTTCTCAATTATATTAGATATTAGCGCAGAAAGTGAGCAAGAGCCAGAGTAGTCAGTCAGTACTACAAACGCGATACAGAGCGGAAGATCCAGGAAACCGGTGCGGGTAAACTTTTGCTCACGTAACGGAAGGTATGCGGCGCCGCCCGTTATAATTTGAATAAGTAAAAAGAGTTTGGAGCAACCGGCTGTTACGACAGCTTAATTGAAGATTGCATTTGTGTAATGAAAATCTATTACAGTAATATGACCTTACCATGAAATAAGCCTTTTGGAATGGGACAGACTATGCTTAGCGGTTGTGCACGATTCGCAATTCGCGGTTGCGCCACGGTTGTACCACCTACCCGCTTCATCGATTGTGACCCGCTTGACCCACAGTCCCGCTAGACCCACCGTCCCGGTAGACCCACCGTCCCACTAGACCCACTTTTTCATCCCGCTAGACCCACCCGAAGTCTCGCTAGACCCATTACGTGCATAATGAGGTGTCCCACTAGACCCACCATTTTGCGACCGTCCTGCTAGTCCCACTGTCTCGGAAGACCCACCCGAAAAAATGAAGACATACATATTACATGTGAAATGAAAAATAGTCATCAAGACGCTTAAGTGAATTCTGCAAAATTTCTTGTAATCATTCATTTAAAAGCAAGTTTGAGGTGTGTGACAGTCAATAACAAGCGGTAAGCTTGTTTTCATATGTGCAATTCTATATAATTACAATAGGTACTTCATTCAAATATAACAAGTCGGTACATACATTAAAAATCAGCAACTGTTATCATATCAAAGATTACTGCCTAATTTTCGGCACACTATAATATTCTCAGTGCAGCAAATGCGTCAAATAATTCACGTAATTCTGGATTTCAGCGACCAGCATGTGTTTGACAAAAGTGTATTCCTTGACATGAAAAATAAAAATTAATTCTTAAAAAATAATCGGCCATTGCTTGTTACTTACCATTGCCACACGCATGCACGCACGCACGCACAAATCTTCTTTGCATGTTATAATTTGTAATGCACACAATTTCATGCAATAATATACAAAATTAATTAATTAATTGATTGAATTAAATTGATCAGGTGGTTAATATGTATTTATTTTTCAATTAAATATTTATATATTTGACTATATATACTTGAATGGATACTATTTTGCGAGCGTTTCTGTTTTTGCGTATAAGCGTACTTAATTTTCTTCTCTGGTGGGTGTTCCGAGACAGTGGGTCTAGCAGGACGGTCACAAAACGGTGGGTGTAGCGGGACACCTCATTGTGCACGTGGTGGGTCTAGCGAGACTTCCGGTGGGTATAGCGGGACGAAAAAGTGGGTCTACTGGGACGGTGGGTCTAGTGGGACGGTGGGTCAAGCCAAACGGTGGGTCTAGCGAGACGGGACCGCTTTATCGCTTTGCGCGTATATGTTCGGAAGTAGAGTTTTTCTGTGCACGCCTAGATAATTGGTCAATCAAACTGTTTGAACACGGCTACCGTATTAAAATTATGCATCAAAAATACTTCAAATTTTACAATAGCGACCTATCAAATTTTTCTGCTGATTCAAATATTCGCAATTGCACTTTGCCACCCGTCCAAACCTGGGCGTAGGGGTTGGGGGTATGCACCCGCAGAAACCAAAATACCTCCCAGAATCCAATTTTTGAACTTTTTTTGTTTTTTCTCAATTTTGTAATGCTAATGGATACTGCTCGATGAGAAACGTTGAAAATGGTGTTTTTTCGCCATACCACTATTTTTAAGACCATTTTTTGACCTTTGATAAAATCTTGCACACCCCAGAGCTTTGTTTATTGCACACCCCAGAGCTTTTATTCTATTTGTTTCTGTTTTTTTAGAATATTGTTTTTATTTATAATATTAATATTATTATTATTATTATTATCATAGTATTTATAGTATAGATAATTTGTATTCATTTATCTTTGCACCTGGCCGCCTAGACTGGTGCCGCTAGGTAACAGTGACAGTCAGAGGAATAAATGTATGAAACTGTAGTGACCTAGTTCCTCTCCTGATGACCTCGCCTAATCATATGATTTTTGTAGGTTTTTTCCTCATATAATCCTGCTTACTTCTCACATTCCACTTAGACTCTTGCGCCTCGTAAAACATGTAATTTCTCATAATATAAACTTTATTTTATTTCTCGCGACTTTTTGGTTTCTTTTTTACTGATATCATGCTCCATTTTCACCTCTTCCCCAAATTTTCTTTAAAAATCTTTTTTTGCCTTTTTTGTCGTATTGATGACTTACATTTATTCGAAGTCTAACGTGTAGTGACGGATCCAGGATTTACTGACAGGGGGCGGCGGAACCCCAAATTTTCCTAATAGTGTCAAAAATGGTCCAAAAACTTTGCCCTTTGTGCTTAAAGATCGTTATTTTGCCATCTTTAGATAGACAGAATCACTTGTAAACTTAAAAATTGGAAACTTTCGATAATTTCCAACGAAAAACGCGCAAAATTAGTGTGAAAATCGGCACAGAACACCAAAAAATTCTCAGAAATAATTTTAATAACTAAAAAACCTTGTTCTGCATGTAAACAAGTCTTCTGATGTAAACATAAAGTTTTAGAGCGCCGTGAAAGTCAATAAATGTCCTGCATGTATGCTTAACTGCGCGAAGCGCCGGAAAAATTTGAAAAATCGTGATAAAAAATGGCTAAAATCATCAAAAAATACACATCATTCTCTGTTGCGCCCAAATATATTTTAACGACAGGGAGAGGGCCACCACCCCCGCCCCTTCTATATCCGCGTCTGCTAAGGTGCATTTCATTCTTTTCCTATTTTTATTTATTTTCCTTCTATTTTATACGTACTGCAGTTCTTTTCATCGGCCCCTCCCTTGCAATCGTTCGTTCCGTCGCACAATAATTTTTCGTTGATGCAATGACCAGTTCCTGGGCAGTTCCATTGCTGCGGTGGACATCGATAAGCACCTAAATTAAAGTCAAAAACAGCAAATTAGAGGGCACGCAGACATTAGAGCGCCGACATTAGAGCACGCGACATTATGCGGGATAACTTTACACAAATTTTAATCTTTTGCTTATTTACTGCAGTTTTATGATTGTTTAATGCAGCAATAAATTTCACGCTTGATTTGCACAACTTACAGTGAATGCGTACAATTCAAAAAACATTGAAAATGAATAGCGTAATCTGTGTCAAGAGAAAAAGTGAAAAGAGTATAATGGCGTTACACAAAACCTACTGCTTCAAAAGTTACTGTTCTTTTTCCAAAAGTGAGTAAAAAAGTCAAAATTTCTACTTTCGTACATCCACTAATTAAACCAGTGTACAACTCAACCAGAAAGTAAAGAAAGAATTCGAAAGTCTGTTCATTGCTTTACAAAACAAAAGAAACCGCATGCATTTATCACTACCTGATACCGAGATATTCATGCGCAGGTAGTTAACTTTGCCCCGTTATAATAGAAAGCGTATCCAATTCTGAACCGGAAAGTATATGAATCGTTGCAAATAGTCTCGAGTGTAAGATACAGTGGGACTTTATTCAAAGGCATGCTCGTTTTGTCCGCGAAGCTTTAACCGGCGAATTCTTTCATTTATCAGCATTAAAGTTTCGTAAAGTTACGTGACAAACGTCTATTATGGCTGCGCTCTAATGTCGCGCCTCTAATGTCGGCGCTCTAATGTCTGCTTACCAATTTAAAGTAATTCTGTATTATTGTTCACAACGTGATTGCACCATTTAAAAATAGGATTTTGGAGACATTAGCTAATTATGTACGTATGTAAGTGTGATTAATCCTCCCGTTCACGTCGTCTCCTTTTGCGCTATCCTGCTTGTAATGATGACCCGAATTTTTATTTCACGAAGATTCGAGATTTCAACCAAGCTTAACGACGGTTGTTTCACTTTTTCTTCATCTCAGTTAAAAAAGTCAGAAAATGTAAGTTTTAGAACGTCGATTTTAATTCAATCTCCGCTAAGTCTGTCCTTGTTTTCTTCGATATGCTTTGATCTAATACTCAATCGGTGATATACTTTACACAGAACATAAAAATAAAATTGTGAGTTTATAAGGAAAAAATTGAAAAATTTGATGAAAGTTTATTTACCGCAGTTTTCTTCATCCGAATTGTCACCGCAATCGTCGTAATAATCGCATCGAAATTTTAATGGCTGACAACGTTTGTTCTTGCACTGAAAGTATCCGGCGCTGCATTCGCTGTAAACTGGAAAATTGCGAAAAAAGAATATGCAAAAATAACAGAATAAAGCGAATAAAAGACTAAGAAAATTAATAATTGATTTTCATTCCGTCAGCCATTCATCAAGAGGATCAAGATGCGTGGCAATGTCAGCATTACCTCCAATCTTTGAATTTTGAGTCGTGTTCGAAGCTTTGTTAGGAACTTACTTTTTCAATCGTTTTTGACAATGTTTATTAATCTTCTAGTCGTAAAGCGGGAGGTTCATTACTTAATTGCTTTAGAAAATTAGGACATTGTTAAACGTTTGGATTCGAGTATTTATGATGATTCCAAAATGAAAAAATTATTACTTTATTTCTACGAAAAAATAATCAATAAATAAAACGAGCATTTTAAAAAGCTTGCTATTTCGACATTCGTTAGTTTTGCACTAGAAATTGCTTCAATTAGTCATTTCGCAATTTAAGATTTTTTGATTAAATTCTAATCACCGCAATCCGGTGGCTCGTCCGATCCGTCCTTGCAATCCTTTGACCCGTCGCATTTCCAGCGCATTTGAATACAATGGCTGCCGTCGGCGCAGCGAAATTGATAAGGAAAGCAAGATGTTACATTTCCGGCTAATTAAAAAGAAATGAATCGAAACTGATTAACAAATTCAATGATTTTACTATACGCGCCAACAATTATTCAAAGCCAAATAAAATTCGTACTATTAGATGGCACTATTCAGTTTTTATAATAATAACTAATAAACGAAAACGTAACTTTTGAAATTTCGTCACTTTTGTCTAGATTAATGATCGCGTAGTTGCACTAAATTACGACGATTTCCCTTTCAAAACAATTTTATATGATCCTAAACCACATTTTTACGCTGATTCTAAATATGTTCTCAGATTTTTCTTAGCAATATTTGGCTCTCGTATAAAATTCATCTATTTGCAATCTATTTGCCTGCGTGTCCAGGAAATTTCGCATTTTATTTTATTTTCCTTGCGACTTTTGTTTTACCCTTGTGTTTTTTTCCGAATAAAGTATTAGTATTAGTATAACATAATACGCCTGATTTGCATATGTAACACACTGTAAAGCTTGAACCTTATTGTGAGCTTAATATTCTTGCATCTAAATGATTTCAAACATTTTCTTAAGCGATTTTTTACGCTGGTTTTAATTCTATTCTTTGTTTTGCGCTAGTATTTTGGGTTTCTGAAAAAATGAGAATTTATAAAATGAGTAAAAACTCAAAGTTTTTATTGTAACTTAAACAGTGTAAAAACTTTCTAAACTGGCCAATTGTTGAGTTCCTGACTGTGCCAAAGACTTGGACATTACTTTGGCAGTACCGGAAAATGCATAAAAATGATCAAGAGTTTTTCTTCTCCGGAAAATATATTGCGAAAATTTAAAAAAAATGCGAAATGTCTAAAAACTATACATTTTGTGCAATACGTTAAAACAAAAATTTCCAAAGAACTAGACGTGCTAGTGCAAAACGTAAAACGGATTCAAAATCAGCGTAAAATACAGCTTAATATGACATTCTATATTTTTCTCATGCGTAAGTATTAAGTAGAGCTGTGCCGGGGCCAGGCCCCGGCCCCGGCCCCGGCCCCGGCCCGGCCCCGGCCCCGGGCCGGGACCAGGCCCCGGCACCGGGGCCGGGGCCAATGTTAGAGTTGATTATAATAGAGAAAATTGATAATGTTTTGGGCAGATTTACCTTCAAACTCAATCTCAAGCAAACCACAGATCTTGCTAATTCAAATCTTTATTTCACTATGTCAGATTGGTGCAAATTTCTAATTAATAATCAAAATTGACATATTTTAAATTGCAGTGCAAAGTAAAGCACATTGAAAAACGCATCCAAGTCAGAGGAGTTAAATCCATACATGGGCAGCTCAAAAATTCTAGGGAGTCCAAAATTCAAAAAGTGCCTGATAATATATGGTAGAGCGAAAAAAACACCCTCTCGCGTTTCTCAATGAGAGCTATCCATTAGCATAAAAAACCGCAGAAAAACAGAAAAAATTCTGAAAATCAATTTCTGGGGGGTCTAGCGGATTTTTCTGGGAAATGTGAATTATGGTGGTCTAGATCCCCCAATGCCCATGTTCTGTTATATCTTGTAATCCCAACAAATATTAACGCTTGACGTGCATATCTACAAGCAAGAATATATGCATAGGTACATATAAGGGGTAGGGCAGGGTCGTACTATGAGCATGGGAAAGCACGCTATTATTGGCCCCGGCCAGGCCCCGGCCCCGGCCCCGGCAAAAAAGGCGGCCCCGGCACAGCTCTAGTATTAAGCTAGATATAATAGCTATTTCAACTTGACGCGATAGAAAAATTTAAAAGTCAAATTCGGAATAAGTGCAAAAAACTGATTAAGATTCATTCGAAAATTTTTCAGAAGGAATAGAAAAAGTTAAAATTTGCTGTCCCCGTGTTATTTAATTAATTAAAAAACAGTTCGAAATACCACAAACTGCTTAGCAGAAGTCAAGATTTTCGATATTTTTGCAATGATCAATGCGCGAGCGTTTCTGAAACTTAAGCGATTCTCTGATGAAAAATGCAATAAATTCAATTGAATTGCTATATTACATAAATTGGTTGCTTCTTTTCCAATTTTATTACACTCGACTTATTTTCTGTATTGTTTGGCACGTTTATTTACTAAATACTCGTACGTGTTCCTTTCCATTAATGATTTCGTATTTTTATTTTTTCCTTTGCATTCCCTAATTGACATAAGTATTCTTAAAATAAGCGAGCTTGCGATGATATCGAGAAAAAACCGAAAGTATCGAAAGGTGTCGAATACTTATTGTCCGTAATTTTCTACAATCTCTTAATACCATGTTGCAATCCGATTAATTTACAATAATCAATTTAATTTAAAAAAGAAAATTTATTTCTCGAATGACATTTTTAAATTAGATTTGTCTAGTCATATTTTTGGCTACTATTTTTAAATCATAAATTTTATTTTAAATTATTTTAAATGACAATCTTGAATGTTTTTGGCACATACGGCAATCTCTTTCGTCGGACGTATCTCGACAATCGTAAGTTCCATCACAAACCTTTGACCTCGGAAAACATTGTTTGTCATCGAGGCAATGAAAATCGTCACTCGCGTCGCAAGCGTAGTATCTAGCTAAAAAAGACGCAAATAATTACGAGGGGAAATCTATGTAAATTAATTTAAAATTCAGAGATTGTACATTTAATCTATTTTCTGCAATTAATTCACAATATGAATCAGATATATTCCTTCTAAAAATATAGAAATATCGATAGAAAAAAAGCTTATTTCAAACTACTTTAAAGTTTATTATTTGACTATTTCATTAAATTTATGCTACTCTACCTCAAAATTTTCTTTGAAATTTCTTTCTAAACTTACGGCAATTTTTTTCGTCCGATCCATCGAAGCAATCCGTTATGTTATCACAACGTTGATGAGCCGGTATACACGATGTTTTATTCCACCGGTAATTATCACATTGGAATTGATCGACTTTGCAGCCAGGATGAGCTAAACACCAAATAGTTAAATGAAAAAGGCAATAAATGTACAACTTTCAAATTCGTTATTCGATTGCTTAATCAGTATTTTAGATCTTTTATCATAATGAAGCACGCATAAGTCATAAATAAATGGCAAATAATCGTGGATCGTCGATACGCGCATGATAAAAATGTTTATTATTTCGTCAAAAATCTATTCCAGGCCTAAATTTTCCAGCTGCACGTTTAACATTCGAAACTACTGATTTTTTGTGGCTCAATAATTGCGCCATTAAAAAACCTCCGAAAAAAGCGTTTTCAGCAAATTTTTGGCTAAAAAGAGTTAAATTTTCAACGCTTCTCGCCATGAATTCATTGCTAATTCCTGACGGCCCAGTATTCCGTATTTAGAAGAAAAATTTCAGACAAGTGTATTAAGAAATTTTGGGTTATCGAATTCTAAACTAGGTCGTTGAATCGAAAATCATCACATCATTTGGAGAAACCATTGGCGTCCTAAAATCAATTACCTTTTTCAGATAAAAGCTCTTCCGCTTCATTTACTTACATTATTTTTGCTTATTGCGCCTTTTTTACAAGTCAAAATAAAGATTTATTCACGGCAATTTTCTTCATCTTCTCCTTGACTGCAATCTTTGCCTCCGTCGCAACGCCAACTTTTCGGTATACATCTTCGGTCGGATGTGCATTGAAATTCAATGGTCGCGTTACATTGGCCAACTTTTGGAGGACTGGGCGACGAGGCGACGATAATTGGTTGCGGCGCGTCAACTTTGCAAATTCAAACAGCAAGTCAACAAATATGTACAATAGCATAAACAAACAATTAATGGTTATCTAGGCAAGACTATTTAATGAAATAAAAATGATTGAGAAATAATAAGCGATAACGAATGGAAAATATTACAAGTTAATAATGCGATATTAGTACGATTAAGATTAATTAATTTTATTTATGAACACATAAATGTCATCTTCAGTCATTAAATTTTATGTTGAATATTTATTTCCTAGCGGTCATTCTCTGGCTCATTAATTGTTCTCGAATTTTTATACTTTTATTTTTAGTCAACGCATGTCCGGCTGATGTAGTCTCTTAAGCGCAACACTTATTAAAAAATTATGAGTGAAATGCTTAACATGAAACGAGATTGCCGCCGTTCAAACACCGTCATTGCCTCAATATTTGCAACCGCAAATTTCAGGATTGCCACAATGAGACTTGACGTACAACCAAGCATTTGCGTTGGGCGACTGGGGGGCCAAATTTCCTTATAACCTGAACTCCCACAATATCCGGCTGGCCTCTATGAATCGTCTTTTTGGCTCTTTTCCCGGTTTTCACCCAATCAGAATTCTCCCTCCTCCTAATGATTATGTACTGCAATATAACATTGCCATAGAAAAAATTAAAGATGTGACCCCCTCCCTGACCACAGATTCTAGATTTTACTCCTCCCTGGTGACCCAAACCATATGCATTTTTGTCAATGAAAATGAGATAAATAATCCCATTGAATTGCGTAGCTGTCGAGGGCGGCAATTGAACTCTGAAAGGGATTTCAATGGGGCAAAAATCGCGAAAAAACGCCAAAAATATAGTTCTGGGAGGTTCGCTTGATTCTTTGAGTTTCAACTTTAATGTAGCAAAATCCCCGGCCAATGTCCATACGTGCTTGTACGTCAAAACTCGATGTGGCAGTTTTAGGACTACACTAATAATCGATTATGGATCTAGTATACAATTAACCCACCACCGTTTTTAGCCGATTCAAATAAGCTACAGTGACCAAACTTTACACAAAAATTATCAAACACGTTCTGACTCGCATCAATAAAAATAGTGTTGGTCACTGTAGCTTATTTGAATCGGCTGAAAAACGGTGGCGGGTAAATTGTATACTAGATCCTCGATTATATCCAAGGTGGCCGCCCGTCCAGTTTGGCCGTTCGTCCAGCCTGGCCATCCATTCAGGAAGGCCGTCGCATACTGTATGAGTGCAAAATTGGAGCGTGAATTTCCCAGGGTGGCCGTGATTCCAGCCTGGCCGTCCATCCGGGCTGGCCGCTCATCCAGGATGGCCGTACACAGAAAACTATGGCTTGACTAGCAAATAAAAATGCTCCGATGGAACAAAAAGGACGAATATACTTGGAATTGCGGATTATTAAGGACTTGAAAGGAGGGGACTAGGAAAAGTCACCTACGCGCCCAAAAATCATAAGAATCTGCTTAAAATCAGATTTCTCTAAGCGACACAAAAATTGAAGTATATTCTGCGGCCTACATAAGATAGTTGTGGGCACAAGTTGGAGTAAGGAGTTTCAGGAGGTTGCACCCCCAGAAAATGAAAAATCCCGACAGATTACTGTAGGCCCCAGAATTCTATTTTTAGTTACATTTTGAGCGAATTCACCCAACCAGACCTCCAGAATTTTCTCGCTGCCCATCTACGTTTTTGGCCTCAGTTTTAGAAGTAAATATCACAATACTTTATTCGTTGAACAACAAACTAATCAATCTGAATTAAAGAAAACGACAAATCATTCTCTTTACTAACGTCAACAGAATACAAGTCCGAACGACCGCTGTTGCAAATGTAATGTAGTGCTTTAGGGCACTAAACATGCGCAAACAGGTTAGCATCAAGAAATTTAGGACACACGGCGCAAGAAGAATGAGGTCCCGTCTCGCTAGAACCACCGTCCCGCTATGACCCACTTTTCGTCTCGCTAGACCCACCAGTCCCAATAGACCACCACGTGCATAATGAGATCGTCCCGCTAGACCCACCAATTCGCGACCGTCCCGCTAGACCCGCTGTCTCGGAAGACCCACAAGAGAAGAAAATTATGTACGCTTATAAGCAAAAAGAAACAAAAACGCTTGCAAAATGTATCCATTCAAGTATATATATGTTTAGTCAAATATATAAATAATTAATTAAAAAATAATTACATTTAATTAACCACCTAATCAATTAAATTTGATTGATTAAATAAATAAATTTTGTATATTATTGCATGAAATTGTGTACATTACAAATTATAACATGCAAAGAAGATATGTGCGTATGTACGTGCACGTGTGTGGCAAAGGTGAGTAACCAGCCATGGCCGATTAATTTTTAAGAATAAATTTTTAGTTTTCATGTCAAGGAATACACTCTTGTCAAACACTTTTCAGAGTGGCAGTAATGTTTGATATGATAAAAGTTGCTGAATTTTAATGTACCTACCGACTTGTCATATTCGAATGAAGTATCTATGGTAATCATATACAATTGCACATTCAAGAAAACAAACTAACCGCTTGTTATTGACTGTCACAAACACCTCAAACTTGCTTTTAAATTAATGATTACAAAAAATTTTGCAGAATTCACTAGCGTCTTGATAACTATTTTTCCTTTCACATGTAATATGTATGTCTTCATTTCTTCGGGTGGGTCTTCCGAGACAGTGGGACTAGCGGGACGGTCGCAAAATGGTATTTCCTGACAGTATATTGGCAATATTTTATCATCCGAAAGTTTTTCTGCTGGCAAACACGTACATGAAACAGAGTGTTAGGGGATGATCCCCCACCCAAAGTTGGACTTCCCTCAAAGTCATAAATTATTGGACCTCCCCCGATTTTTAGGAAAAAAGTTGCGTTTTTGACTATGTTTACATGTTTCTCGGCCGAAAATTGAAGTCATGTACCCCTTCCCCTCTAAAAATGACAGGAAACCCCACCAAAAATTTCGAGGCATGTTTGATCTCAAGACAACTAAGATTGTATAGTGGTTGCCAAGATTTCAGCAGCTGAAGCATTTTTATTTGAACTAAGTTTGCACTGTTTTCAGTGAAAATTCTAGAATAACTAATGTTGTGCGCCTAGTCATTTAGGAGGCTTCGGCATGTAGAGAGAAGGGATTTTATAATCATATTCAGTCATCATTTGTATTACATAAATTTCACAATTTTTCAAAAAATTTCGGTCCGCATGATCAAATTCAGATAGGATTTGTCTGCAAAAATCCTGCACCTGAAATGACTCTTAATTAAATTAGACACCAATAGAAAGCAAAAAAGGCGATTTTCCACGATACCGGCAAATTTCTGGTATCATTCTTGATTATTTGGAGAGAAAGAAGGGGAGAAATGCTACACTGCCCGTGTTGCAAAAATAAAGGATTTATCTTTGCTTCTGGCACGCTCGTGGCAATGTTGATCCTGCGCAAAATTTATATCATCCATCCCTTAAAGCCTCTTTTACCCAATTCTCTATTCTGCTTGCTTTATGCTCTCTGTTCTTAAATACACATTTGGCTCTAGCTTTTACCGTGATTTTTCGTAATCGGCACGCTTTTTTCGGCTGCACAAGAACGTTTTTGGGGCTGTCTTTGTACTTTTATATAGGTTTTGCAGGACAGAATTCTAAAACTAGCAATATTCTTTAACGCCTTTGCTGTTAGAATTAGTGATTTTCTTTTCTACGCGCCTTTATAATGCCCAAATTATTGAATTAAAAAAGCAAACAGTCTAAAATTTCAAAGTTTTGTGCTAAGTTATTAAGTTACTCCTCCATAAAACTCCAGCACGTGTTTAACAGCTTTAATTAGCCAAAATGCTAAATTGCTTAAAAATAACAGCTTGGTTCGCATTTGTGGAAGTTTTGTAATGCTAAATTGCGTCTTCGCGCGGAATCTATTCAATTATATACTTGTTATTGATGTTCAGACTGCGCCGCGCCAATTCTGGCACCTTTATCGACAATACTCTATAATTTCACATAAACTAAAATCCTCATCTTCTGCACGGATTCGGACAAATTTTTGTAATGCAGAAATGCGTTTTAGAGCGTTTTAATTAGAAAATTTTTCGGAGCTTCGCGCTCCATTGATTTAATTCTATTACTCTTGATCTTTAGCCAGCCCCCGATTCGGACAATTTTTCTAATGTTAAAATGCATTTCAGTACGCTAAAATTCAAAAATTTTTCAGCGCTTAGCGCCGGTGTCATTCCTTTAAAAGTCCGTACCTTAAAGTGTCCATCTACTGCGTTTGTATTGGTGCGCATAATAAGCTCACGCATATCGCCTATGGAATGTGTGTAACTCGTGCACGTTGCCTTACTGTAGAGTCGATTGGCCATGCTTGACCATTTTTTGGCATTCTCATGAATTGTAATTATGTAATAACTGAAATGTAAAATACAATTATGTTTGCAACGTCAGTGACGTCGTTTAACAAAATTGGCAAATGAATCGATTATAGAAATGATCAAATGCATTTTCCCTCGTTTTGCCCGTAATTATCCAATCTTAGTCAATTATTTTACTTATAATTAATAAAACTCGTAATTAATCAAAATGAATTAATTGTTAATTAATAAAACTCGATAAGTTATTCGTAGTAATTAATAACCCTGTAACAAATTAATCAAAGTAAATTGAAAAATTATGTGATTGGAGTTATTTAATTTTAATTAATGAAATAATCATAATGATTTGATTAAATAATTAAATCGAAATAATATTTTCAATCAAAGAATCAAAATTAGTAAATGCATTCTTAATTGATTAATTAATCATTAATTAATTTTTCAATTAATTAACTCATAATTAATTAACTCGTAATTCATTAAATTAACCCTAAATTAATTACCTTTTTACATGCAATAAGATAAAACAACAAAGGATTCTGACGTTTCTCATAATTTGTATCCATCATCATCAAAAGTTGCATAAAAAAATAAAACAAATTCAAAAATTCAACTCTATGTGTCTGTGGGAAGGTTGTCCATTCCATCTCCCCATGCCCTCCTGCCATTTACATTCAATCATGTTCTAAACGTCTTCTTCTATGTATTTATGCACTCTACTATAGCCCGGACACTTCAAGGCAAACCCGGACACTTTAAAGTACCTTAAAGTGTCCGGCCGGACGCTTTAGGTGCCGGACACTTTAAGGTGTGACACTTCTTAGTTTTGATTTCATTACTTGTTTTTGATGCTTAGCCTGCGCCCGATTTGATTAATTTATCTGATGCAAAAATGCATTTTAGAACGCTAAAATTTCAAAGTTTTCCGGCGTTTCGCGCCGGATTTATTTCATTTTATTACTTGTTATTAATTTCATTTTATTACGCGCTCAATTCGGACAACTTTAGCAATGCAAATATGCGTTTTAAAGTGCTAAAATTTCACAATTTCCTGGCGCTTCAGGCCGAATTGATTGAATTTTGTCATGCACAAACAGACTTGCACAAAAAATGGTGGAGGAAAGCCTAATATATGATTAAACACATGCGTCAGTTGGTTTAGAGGCAAAAAACGTCTACTGCACGAATTTAAAGTCAAATTTTGGACTGATAAAAAAATTTTTCGATGGGAAGATTAAACCCCTAGAATTTAGGTGCTGCCCATGTATAGCGGCCACCCTGGACAGTAACCAATAATCGGATGACGTCGTTACCTCTATATAGGTATCGTTTTTAATTTTCGTTTACAATTACTTCCAGATGTTTTATAATGTAATGTTTATTTTCGTAGAAACATAAGTCATGCAAAAAGTAGTAAAAAATACGGATTAGTGTGACATGGCGCAATTTATAATGACGTTTATAGTATGAAAGTATGTGGAGGTATAGTTAAGATTATGTGAAGCAAAACGCATTATTATTATGTTCTACGGGTGGTCACTTGAGCAGTTATGCCATTCGAATTGGCCCCCGACGAAAAGCTGTTAGGTCGGATTTCGTATTAGTTTGCTGTGTTACTTTTGTTCAGGTTATCTTAGCGACATACTATTGCTTTTGCAATTTAATTTCGTAACAATTATTTTAGATAATAAACAGAACCTTAATATAATAATTACGAGTATATTAAAAATACACCGCAATTAGAACACCGAGACGCATCATAATTAAAAACTGAAAAATTAGATAAACGGATAGGACATTGATGAAGTGATACACAGCGAGAAAAAATAAAAAAAACAGACAAAAGAAGAACAATCGAGAAAAAGTAAATTCGTTAAATTGGGGGTATTGAAGCAAATTTTGAGCTAAAATATATTTAATTAATATAGTATCCCAAATACGTCCATCTCTTCTAATTTATTTCTACCCTATATAATTATTCATTTGCTCACTTATTTATTTATATATTATGGATTAATCTGCTATTTATCTATTCGTTTGTTTTGCTTATCTGCATTTCCTAATTTTTGTATTTGTTTTTGATTTGTTTATTTCATGTATCCTATCCTTAAATCCCTTAGAACAATGGCTTCTACTTTTGGCCAAATTATAGAATTAAATGGCAGTTTGAAAACTAAGAAATGCCGGACGTCTAAATCATTCTGCTTTCATGCCAATGCTATCGATTAGTCATTTTTACTCGCCGAATGGAATGAATGCCCGTTTTTAAAACTTCCAATCTTATTTAATACGAAAGCGTAAAGTTGAACGACACTTTTCTATTCGTAGTAATAAAATTATGACGAACGAGAATCGCCCCAATCGATCGTTCTATTTTAGTAACATCTATGTTCAAAAATTATTCGGAAAATAATTTCGCGAGTAAAAGCAAATAAATTCAATTTTACATTTTATGAATTTTAAGCGAAGCAGATAAAAACGGCGATTCTTTCGTTTTTACAAAGCGGACTTTGTATATTTACTATAATATCTTCTCAATTACATACTTCGACAATAGAATCGTAGGTATTAATGTTAATGTATTATTTAAAAAAAGCCGGTTTTATTTATCAGCAGACCGTGCGAGATAAGAAATTTGATTGGAATAGAAAAAGTCAGGCGTGACGCAATTCTTCGGGATAAAAACGAATGCTAAATTCAACGATATAATTCATTGAATCGAAAAAACTGGTCTTGCTATGTTTTTTGTCGCGTGTTTTTAACAATTTGCGCAAACTGATGTTAAATAACTGGCCAGCTGCAAATTAAATACCAGCTAAGATGGAAAAAATGAAAAAAACGATCCATATTTTGAGACGAAAAAATGATCAACAAGAAAAATAGATGGATAAAATGTTTTTATGTTAGTCTTCTACGCTTCATTTTATGCCCTTTAAAGCTGTTACTTGTTTTGTTTATGAAGCTGTAAGTTGTTTACATTTCTTATATTTGTCTGTAATCATTCTTCAGCCCAAATTTTGCGAATTTTAGAGCGTCAGCATTTTAACAACGTATCCAAATTTTTTGTATCCAACTTTCATAAATTTAGAAATTTTTTGAAATTCAACAATTCTTAGCATTGGAAAAGGACGAAAAACGGACGCACGAATACCTTTCACAGTATTTTTAATTAGCCTCCTCTTTTTCACTCTTTTCCTTTTTATTCGTCACAATGATTACTTTCTACCATTTATAAAGGTTCCAAAATGTAGTAATTGATTACAAAGCTAATTTGGCCTTTGCATTATTTTTCTTTATAATTATTTTACTCAATTTTTCTAATTATTACTTGTCACTATCAATGTCCTAATAAAGAGAAGGAAAATAAGGGGCTAAAAACTCGTTTTAATGGTAAAACTTATATTTTCGCATCAATTTTCCAGCTTTCGATTTTTCAAATTGCATTCAGTCGTAAACAAACCAATACATACATATTCTTATTTAGCATTATCATAACGGCGCAAAAAAATTTCTAAAATAAATAAAGCACATTAGAAACACTTTTCGCCGAAATTTCCAAAATTTATTATTTTAGACGCGATATGCAAGTAATAATGATTTTTGTAGTTAATATTTTGTTCCGTTTCGTCGCATTTAGCACGTTTCTTCTTTCCACTATACTTTGTGCTTTATTCTGCAGGCACTTAGCTGGGGCTGGGAGGAAAGATAAAGAGGTCCTCTCAAAATTTTAAAAGAACGATTTTTTACTAGTGTATCCAATGAGAACAAAATTGAGAATTCGCGAAGCGCTACTCGAAAGACCACGGGAATAGATTTTAGCTCACCTTTAGCTAAAAGGTCCGAAATTTTAGGGCGCTACCCGCCGAATCTATTGTCGTATAGCTTTTGTCTTCCAGAATCCTAGACAGCCCAAGTTTTAGTAACGAATGGTGAATATATCAAGATTATCTGGCGCTTCGCACAGAATTATTTATCTTGCGTATTAATTTTCTTAACAATGTGCCACAATTGAGTATAAATTAAGTTAAACAATTTTCAGCGTCAAGCTTGGATAGCATGCTGAAAAATCCCTAGTGTGGCCATTTTATACAACATATTTTGTGAATACGACTGTAATTAAGTTAAATTAATAAAATTCATCATAAAAGTTTATTCGCCGATGTGTAGTTTACTGAGAAACGCTCAAAAACACCATTACTTTTGGCTTTCTTCGAGCAATTGTTCAGATATCCTCCTTCAAAATTTTCATCCCCAAAAATTCAGAAGATCAGGCCAGCTAATTGATTGTTATTCTGTTATTCTAGTTTACTCCACATAAAACAACAAGTATTTTCAGGCGATTCAATATATTAACATAATCAAATGATAGAGACATGTTTTACAGTCGAATTATGCATGGTTATCAGGTTATCGTCAAGTTTTGAAAAATCTTGCCACAAAAATTATTACAATTATCTTCAAAAAATTGACTTTAGATCATAGGCGTAGCCAGGGGGGCATTGAGGCACATGCCCCTCCCGAAATTTTTCTGAAATATTGTTGATTTTTCTGTTGCAGTAATGTGTGTCCAGAAAACTGAGTTCAAAAAGACAAAAACGTCAAAATTTTCCGGCGCTTCTCGCCGAATCATTATTATTTATTGTTATATAGATCCAATGAATTTAAAAGCTTGAATCAGCTAAAATAATCCAGCACTTCACATCACTTTATTAATTTAATGCACTATTTGTTCGTTGAATGAAACTGCGCATGCTTGTTGAGCATAATAGTAAAAGTGCGAAAATGATTATGTACCAGTTTGTCTACTCTGCTTTGTTTGTCTTTCTTTACACGGACACATAATCCTATTTTAAATGAAAGGAATGACCAAATTTTCTTATGTTTTTGCGCATTTCCTGTTTTTTTTGAACTGCATCTTGTTAATAAGAAGGCCACAAATTGGCCTGAAAACGGTAAGAACAAAATTTTTATTGATACATTTTTCTATATCTCATTGGCAGCGACCCGCTGCCGCGCTATGTAATTAGCAGAGGTCGAAAAACGCATTTCAGCTCAGAAGTTTTGTGCAATGAAGGTGCTGATCAATATTAATTGTTTTTGGGCTTGATTCCGAACCGAGATTTGGCCGATGTTGCGAAAATTTTAACATTACTATTTAACATTAAAATATTTTTTTACAAAATTTTCCGGGACTCTGCCCCGGACCCCGCTGGAACGCTTGAGCGCGCCACCCCAGACCCCCGCAGCTGTAAAATCTCGTTGTACATGTGCAACGAGATTTTAGGGAGAACAAACCAGGTAAAAGGGTTAGGGATTCCTAAAAATTCCCGGCGTTTCGGGCCAGCATTAATTTGTCTGTTTTGTATGACTTAAGCGGTATAAATTGAGTTTTATAGTGCAAAAACGTCAAAATTTTCCGGCGCATAGCGCCGCCAGTTACTGTGCTTTGTTCTTTCTTTCTGTGAAGCTCCAGCATAACGTTTAAAAGCCTGAATCACTCAAAATATCTTCAAAATTAGTAATTCGCAGTTTTCTTGTTAGAGGCTTGAACTGTCAAAATTATTTTGTACAAATTTGATTATTTTCTGCTCTGTCAGACTATTAGTATTCACAGAGCAACAAAATGTTAAGGGCGGTAAAAATGACTAAATTTCTTGGCCCTTTGCGCCACTTATGATTTCCGAAATGTTTGTCAATAGAAAGGCCGTAAATTCTACATGAAAACGATAGAAATTCCAAAAATTTTCGGCACTTCGCGCCGCGTAACACTTTTTGTATTTTTCATCGTCAGAAACCCATAAATTAGCAAGGCTTCCAAGTAAAGGTCGGAAAACTCAGTTTTACTTAATACATAACGTTACTGGCATTCAATGCAAAAGTAGTCTTAAAAAATTTTTGTTTATGATCCCCGAACCAAAATCCTGGCTCCGCCTCTGATTTAGATTAAAGCTATTTCAAAGAGTTCGTGCCATTTTATACCAGAGGATCGAAGCATTTTTCGCACCTCACTTTTTGACAATTATTGGGTGATTAACTTGGCCCTGCGGAGAAAAATTGACGACTGCAAAATATTTTGAAAAGACGTTTTTTCATACTGCACATTTCCGAACAAACTCCCAAATAATCCTCCTTCGAAATGCGCAATTTTTGCACGCTGAAACAGCCGAAAAATCCGGCGTGACCTGTTCTGCCAAAATTGTGCTGATAAAAGTAAACAAAGCTGCCATGCACTTCATAATTTAAAAATGTGTCTTCGTTTGCGCGATTCAGACCCGTGTTTGCACGGCAACATAAATATACTCAGAAATTTTAGGTCGTATAGAATGATTCTCTGAACGAATACGACGGCTATATTCAGTTTCAGGACATAAAAACGAACAAAAAAGTTTGAAAAAAATGAAAATTATAAACAAGAATATCAAATTAAGTAAAAAAATTGCAGACAAACAAGTACGGGGTTGCGCCAAAAAAAGGAGTTTTCGGAAGAGAATGAACCAAAATTAAATTTCATTTAGATTTCATGAAATCCCCCAGAAACGAACCTACAGTATATATTTCACCCTCATGATTTATGGAGTCTAAAATACGCGTTTAGCTTCGCATTAACAATTGACAGGGACCAAATTTTGAATCAGGCAAAATCGGTTGTCGTAATTTCCTTTTCGGAAATAAGTGCAATAGGATGAAGAATGAAAATTCTTTTGCAGCTGCTTTTATTCCTTGTAGACATTTTTTTCGTAACTTTGCATTTTATCAAGCATTTGATTTTTTCACTTTTTTGGTAGGTACCCCTTCAGTTTGAATCAAATCCGGCAGTTGTCCAGGAAAGTACCTCTGGGGAAAACGGAGGGGGTCCGGACCCCCCACAAAATTCAGTAAATTCGGAAAAATAGGACCTTTTAAACGTTATTTTGTGCTATTGTTGGGCTTGCCCTCCCCCAAAATAGGACGGCCAGCTACGTGCCTGCAGTTGTCAGTTGTCACTCACCAAATACAGCCTAAAAATCTTATTTCGATGGAACAAGCGCATTTCTGGGATCAACACTTAAAAAGGATAAAACACAGAATTATATGAAATCGAAATTCAATTTTCCGATTAGCGTCAATAATTTGGGGTTGAATAATTGATTTGACATTAGTATTGATACTAATCCTGATTTGTTTATTCCACATAAGACCTAATTTTCACTCATTTTTAGCATTAGAGAATTTTCGCTCATTGCCCTCAAAGATTCTACCCACGGTCGAAGGAGTGACTGGTCCACCATCTTTCCTGCGTCCCCCATGCACGGTAAATACCCCACAAAGTGATCACGTAATTACAATTCTAACGAGCAAATTTTGACAAATGTAATGAATATAGCTTACTCTCCAAGAAAGGTGGATTGACGGCTAATGCCGGTAAGAGCTTCCAAATCAACAACGCGCAGACTGGATAAAATAATAAGTGTAGTGAAAATAATTTGAGCATTACGCCTGTTTTACATGAATAACAAAGGTAAGTCGGTATAAATATATTGGAACATATCCTATCATCAATCAAAAAGCATCAAAGCGCGGTTCGGGTACCTATCTCAAACAGCGATTTCTCATAATTTTGTCAAAAATCTCTGACGCCCTTCATTTTGAACTAGACTGAAACTAAAACACGAGCTAAAACAAAATATACAAATTTGATTTCATGCGTTTCTGCTATACATTTATTGTGATTCATTTCAAAAAAGTCAAACCGTTCTAGAAGGAAATTAAAAAGTCGGCGGAAAATGCTTTGGTTTCTTTTGTCAATCCTCTCATGTGGCAAGGGTCTAGAAAGCGGTCATACTCATAGTATTGGCAAGTAATCTGGTACGACTTGTAAAACAATTTAAGGAATTCATAAGACGACCGTGTTGATTGCTCGTGCGAATTCCAAGAAAAGATCCAATAAAAAAGAAACTGCCGCTAAGACGTTCCGCTGGTCCTACGTACTTAAGGAATGCAGCCGGTCAATCGATAACACCGCTTAAAGGCCGCGCAATCAAAAATACCATGAAGTAAGTACTACGAGTAAAAAAGCCTAAATAGGAAAACTAAGTGAGTACCTAATTAACAGATCTGGGCGATTGATTCCGTTTAACATATCATTGGGCGCCAGTGGGCTGGCCTCAAATTCGGCCCGTCATTCGCTCACTGATCGACTCTTTTACACAAAGCAAGTGGGATATATTTTGATAATTTGTGCTCTTCGTATAAAATTCTCTTGTTATGTACTCACTCAGAACATCGTATTCAAAATAATTATGCGGCACCAAATGGGCCCGGCGACTAAACGGATTCGCGAAACCCGTACGCTTAATGTTGTAAGATAGCAAATATGGTCCATGATGAAGGTAAAGGAAAGGGATAACCGGTTATGTACATACGTGCTATCCATTTTGGCTCCGAAATATAAGTGTATACAAGAGTATAGACTCGATGAATGTACAGGCCAGATTTTAGCCCAGTCTTTCAGAAAGTATAACTTGCATACAGTTCCAAAGCACATTTAGTGTATGTACGTATGTACTGGTAAACAGTAGGTATCGTTTTGTATTTTATGCACGCTCACGTAAAACATCCACAAAACGGGTTCGCAACTTGGTCAAGGTGGTAATATTGGAACACCTTATTTTCATGATGAAAAAACTACGAAAAATCCAACACACGCGCCTATGTATAATTTCCGTCAAAAAAATTAAATATTCAATATTTACTGTACGTGTTGTACGGTATTCTATCGATTGTGACCCGCTTGACCCACCGTCCCGCTAGACCCACCGTCCCGCTAGACCCACCGTCCCGCTAGACCCACTTTTTCGTCCCGCTAGACCCACCGGAGTCTCGCTAGACCTACCACGTGCATAATGAGGTGTCCCGCTAGACCCACCGTTTTGCGACCGTCTCGATAGTCCCACTGTCTCGGAAGACCCACCCGAAAAAGAGAAGACATACATATTACATGTGAAATGAAAAATAGTTATCAAGACGCTTAAGTGAATTCTCCAAAAGTTTTGTAATCCATTAATTTAAAGCAAGTTTGTGGTGTGTGGCAATAAATAACAAGCGGTTAGTTTGTTTTCATGAATGCGCAATTGTATATAATTACCATAGGTACTTAATTCGAATATGAATAGCCGGTAGGTACATTGTAAATTTGCAACTTCTATCATATCAAACATAATACTGCCTTAAGCCGTATTTATACTTCACGCAGGATCGCGTCGCAGGATTAAATGGCGTGACTTTTTCTAAAAATAGCACATCCTGCGAGATCGTGCGAAGTGACGCATCGCTGATCCGTTTATACTTCTGCGAAAAATCGTGCGATAATCGACAAAATTCGTCGCATCGCGTCTTCGATTTATACTTTGCTGCGATTTCTCGCAAACTCGACTATCCTGCGATAAATCGTGCGATTTTTTCTGCTGAATCTTGCGAATCATCTTACGATTTCTTTCGCGCATATTTTTGCTCATTTTCGTCTCTCGCCTGACCTCATTACAAATTCAAAGCGTGTATTATGTGCCGCGCATGCGCGTCGACCCGCGCCGATTGGCGTTGTACATATCAAATTTGACAGTTCAATAGAAATGTGCGCAAAAAAGGACGCGAATTCGCTTCCGAGCCCAATTTTACGAATTCGCGTCGGACGTCAACATTGTTACTAAAATTAGTAATTTTTGACATTTTTCGCGGAGATGAACGCGATGAAGTATAAACTGAAATGCGATTCATCGCACGACGAGATTACCTTGCCTGCGCTGAATCATTAAGCGATGCGAACTTCGCAGGAAGTATAAATCGAAAAATCGTATCGCGGACAATCCCGCGATTCGCGCGAACAATTATTCGCGCGATAGTATAAATCGAATTCGCGTGCTTTGCCCGATCCTGCGACTGCGATATTTCGCAAGTTCGGCGCGATGCGTGAAGTATAAACCAGGCTTTAGCGTGACCGAAATTCATGGCTCGATTCGAAATCAAAATTTCTATATAGTCTTTGAAGCGATGAAATAAACTGAGCACATGGACATTAGCCCTCCTTAGTCCTATTTTTAAAAACAGATTCGGATTTGTTGACAATGACCTAATTAACATTTCCGATTCTTTTAGTGAGAATTTGCAACATCCTTTAGGCCCGATTATTGTCGAGCCGTCTTTGTGAAATGCCTACATGCTTTTCATTATATTCATATGTGCATATCTGTACTGTTATCGGAATGCAGTGTCAACGCTTCAATATGTGTGCCTAAGTGTGCGGAAATTCCCTGATCGAAGGATACAAAGAGTACAATACCATTACAATAAAAAGCAAAAAATGCACTCTGAAATGTGTTTGACAAGAGTGAATTCCTTGGCATGAAAAATAAAAATTTATCCTTAAAAAATAATCGGCCATGGCTAGTTACTTTTCATTGCCACACACATGCACGCACGCACGTATCTTCTTTGCATGTTATAATTTGTAATGTACACAATTTCATGCAATAATATACAAAATTTATTCATTTATTGATTAAATTTAATTGATTACTCGGTTAATTGAATGTAATTATTTTTTAATTAATTATTTATATATTTGACTAAACATATATACTTGAATGGATACACTCGTTCTAACTCGTTACATGAAGTCAGCTATGTTAGTCTGTGAAGCTGATAATAACGAAACTTTTTATATTTTTCAAAAAAAATCGCAGAAACGTTTAAGCAACGATGTAATATGTATGTCTTCATTTTTTCGGGTGGGTCTTCCGAGACAGTGGGTCTAGCGGGACGGTCGCAAAATGGTGGGTCTAGCGGGACACCTCATTATGCACGTGGTGGGTCTAGCGAGACTTCCGGTGGGTCTAGCGGGACGAAAAAGTGGGTCTAGCGGGACGGTGGGTCTAGCGGGACGGTGGGTCAAGCGGGACGGTGGGTTTAGCGGGACGGGACCATTCTATCTTCCCCCAGTGCAGTGTATGCAGCACTGTATGTCATAAGTGTATAGCAGTGCGCAATGTAGCTCAAGCATTATTGAACTTGCGAAGAACAATGCTCCGATGGAACAAAAAAGACGAATATACTTGGGATCGTGGATTATCAAGGATGTAAAAGGAGGAGCTAGGAAAAAGCTACCTATGTATATAAGTGAAAAATCTGTTAAAATTCAGACTTTCTCAATGCAACGCAAAAATCGAAGTATATTCTGCGGCCCGCTGATTCAAATAAACTAATGAACCAAAAAAACGATTAAAAAAGCAACAAGTTAGCAAATGCACTAGCTATGAGAAAGTAGATGGAGTGAACTAGGAGCGACCTCGTAAGCCAATTGAATGAAATAGCAAACATCGATGCATTGAAGACAACGAAAGACATTGTTGGTTAGCAGGAAACGCGTGAGCTTACGTGAAGCAGACTGCATGTAGGTAGATTGTGTCCCGATTCTCCGACCGTCCCGATTCTCCGACCATCCCGATTCCCCGACCGTCCCGATTGTCCGACCATCCCGATTCTCCGACTGTCCCGATTCTCCGACCGTCCCGATTCTCCGACTTTCCCGATTCCCCGACCGTCCCGATTCTCCGCCTAATGCTAAGAGGGTTTTTTTAAATTCGCGAGAATCTCGTTTTCTCCGACCATCCCGATTCTCCGACCATGGTAAGATTTGACAAGTTCTGACTACGACTGCATTGCACGATTTATAATGCAGTACCTACGAACGCATCCCACGCATGTACATAACATGCATATATGTGTTTTGCGTACAGATATGTACATACATATATACTTATTCGATCGACCACTTATATAGGTACATGGATACCTATTTATTCGATTAACCAGCGTAACGAATACGATGAAACTCTGCTCTGACTTATAAAAATAGAAACAAAAAAATGGAAAATGCAAATTAGACAAAAATATTTAGCGTCGTTTTCAAGACGTTTGACATACAAATTTACATATATAACTGCATTAATACTAAAAGTCTGAGCTAGGCAAGGAGATATACTTTGATGTAACTTCTGTTTATTCTCACTTTTTAAAGTCAAAATGAAACGAATAATTGTAATGTCAGACAAAAAAATTACTTTCAATTTTACTGAATGACAAAAATAATACGTTATGAAAAAAGTCCGTGAAATTACATAATAATTCAATCTCTAAATAAGTCCTTTATTACATGTATGTGCAACCGCTATTCAGCAGTTGATTGACATGTGGTTTATGCCACCTGTCATATTTGAATCTGTAGTCGGAGAATCGGGAAAAGTCGGAGAATCGGGACGGACGGAGAATCGGGACGGTCGGAGAATCGAAACGGTCGGAGAATCGGGATGGTCGGAGAATCGGGACGGGCGGAGAATCGGGACGGTCGGAGAAACGAGATTTTCGCGAATCTTAAAATGACCTCTCTTAGCATTAGGCGGAGAATCGGGACGGTCGGAGAATCGGGAAAGTCGGAGAATCGGGACGGTCGGAGAATCGGGACAGAGCGAATAAAACACCTTTAAATACCATTGCAGTCAGGAGCGGATTAGGGAGGAGGCTCGGGGGCGACCGCCTCCCCCATTGGCCCGAAATAGTACGCAAAATTAAGGATTTTTGAGCGATGTTTAGCGATTGTCAGCGTTGCAACTTGCAAGCTAATCGCAAGAAGTTTTCATTTTAGATTGTTTATACACTCTTATAATAAGCATTGAAAATTATTTAAAGGTAACATTTTTTCAGAGACCGCAGGATATACTTCGATTTTTTGCGTTGCTTAAAGAGAAAGTCTTATGTTTAACAGATTTTGCGACTTTGGACACATTCATACATGGGTATAGTTTTTTCCTAGTATCATTCTTTTAAATCCTTATTAATCCACAATCCCAAGTATATTCGTCTTTTTTGTTCCATCGGAGCATTTTCTTTGCTAGTAGGTACCCTATATACTTTGAATTAGCATTATTTGAGTAAACCAGTCAGTAAACACATACGGTAACATGCCGCAATAATGACAGCAGTCCAAGAACGCGGAAAGCAATATTATTCTGAACATCCTCATTAACTTTTTTAAACAAGACAACCTTACTTTATTTAAACAGATGAAAGGTTTTCAGCATAAACTTTACGCAAATATTAAGGTATAAAGAACACTTACACTCAGATTCGTAATCCTGGTGTTACATGGAATATTTTGAAAAATAAGCTTCTGCAATGCTCTGAAACTAAATTTAGTTTTCATTGTAAACTTTACATAGCTACTGAGTGTGAAGAAAATATACAGCCAGATTCGTAATCCTGACCTTACGAGACATATTTTGAAAAAATACACGTTTTGCAACGCTCTGGAAGTAAAATAAATTTGTAGTATAAACTATAGATTAACAATAATTGAATCGTGCAAACTTTACACAAGAACTGGGTGTAGAGAAAACTAACAGTCAGATTCGTAGTTCTGACGTTACATAGGACAATTTTTTAAAAAATTAAGCCTCTGCAAGGCTGTACATAGAGCTAACGTTAATTAGCAGTAAAAATTTATACAAATACAGAGTGCAAAGAAGATTTTAGTCGGATTCGTTATTCTGATATCACTCTTATATCACCATCAACATTTAGGAAATAATTGGGTCTCCACAATGGCCTGAAAACAAATAAATATTAGATATAAAGCACTTTACACCACTGTTGAGTGTAAAAAAACGCACCTAAGTGGCGTATCACGTTTGATTCCTGGTACATTTTTAGACTTGAGATCATAAGTCATAACCGAAAAGTTGGCAGAAAAAGCAAGACAGAAACACGTTTAACACCCAATTCCCGAAAAAGCTAAATATTGATGTAAATAAACGCAATTCGTTGTGACATGTACCCCTTAGAAAGTACGTAATTTGTTTTTATTCTATTCGACCTATTCCGACTTCTAAACGGAAAAAGTGGCGAACAAAAAAACGGACAAAAATTTATTTTCTACCATATCTGAACTTATTTCCCAATTGAGTGTAAAGAAATTCGGTTTGGGCCAGTTTGTAATCTTTGAATCGTAGTACCTCTCTATATGGATAACTTCTGTCCCCCTAAATACTTACGATATTTACCAATCAAAATAGGTAAACGTGTTTCTTCGCCCCTTTTACACCTTTGAATTCGAAGTTTACACCTCCATAAATAGCTCAATATTGTGTTTCTTAAACGCATTTGCTGCGACATGTAGCCCTAATAAGGTACTTTATTTCTAATCCATTCAATTCGTTCTGGACCGGAGGAGTTGGCAGGAAATCTTAGACAAAATCTAATTTTTACCATCCACTAGAGTGTAAAGTTTAACCCCTAGATCTAACTCTGTATTGAGTGTAAAGAAGTTTCGCTGGTAAGCAGAAAGTTGCCCATGTACCATAGTACATTTCTATCAGAAACAATTTCTTCGGACTCATAACTGAAGTTGTTGGCAGACATAAATAAGTCGAAAACTCAACCAAAATGTGTCTTTCACCCCAGATTTTCTCACTCTTTACACTGTCCCTTCAGGAATAAGTCACTTACAGTGAAGCTTTAAACGCTCTTTACACACTGGATAGGAATATACAAAAACAAAAAATGGCAACATTGAATTTTTTATTATCTGTCTTTTAAAAAACAGCACAATACAGAAGTGTCTCTTTATAGCTGTCGGGGGGTAGTCACCATAGGTGGGCGTCACCATAGTTCTGGGGGTACAAGATTTTTTCAAAGGTCAAAAAATAACCTCAAAAATGGTGGTATGGCGAAGAAACACAATTTTTCAACGTTTCTCATCGAGCGCTATCCACTGGCATCAAAAAATTGCGAAAAAAACAAAATAAATTTTGAAAAATTGAATACTGGGGACGGGGGTATATTTTGGTTTCTATGGGGGTGCATACCCCCATACCCCCCCGCCCTGGTATGGTAGTCACATTTCAGATGGGTCCAGTTATATTATAGGTAGCGCTAAGGCGCTATGCGCTAAGGCGCTATCTATGATCACGTATTATCCGACAAAGCACATTTTGCCGATCTTAAAATTCCTGCACATAATACTGCTTTCACATAATTACATTGGATTTGAAGTGCGCGATAGACGATCGCATTTTAGACAATAACTTCAAAAACAACTCGTAATTCATGGCGAAAACTTTGCAACACTATCCTTAAGTGCTTTATTTAATTCGTTTTGTTGTGCTCATGAATAGGATTTGTTCGTCCAAAAGGTCCGAAAGAAAGCCGGTTCTAAAAGACCTTCTAAAGTGCCTAGTTTTTCTGACTGCATATAATGTGCGTAAAATATGAAAGAAGAAAAGGAACCAATCCTTCGTACTGTTTTATTCGCCCGTATAAAATACAGCTGATAATAAAATTTTACACTTATGTACATAAAACATATTGCACGGGTCCGTACAAAACTCCTATCGTACATTTGCATGCATGTATGTGTACATGCATAAAGTTTGCTCGAAATACATTTACTAAATTTTTTGAATGAAGACTATTTAGGTCAAGGTCATTGAACCGGTTTCAATACTACGTGGTATTTTCCGATCAAACTGATGACCATATTTGATTAATTTGAGGATGGATTGAAGCTGGATAAAGTTCAAACGAGCTGTAATAAAGTTTCAGTTTTGTTACTATTGCATGGGCGCAAGGTATACATAGGACAGTTAGGTATAGGTAGGTAGGTACATTTTATAAAGGCCAATTTTGAAATTAGCCTCAGCAATTTTTTATTATGAACAATTTTTCTTATAATCCGACGACCGTCTTATGTATTTCACGCAAATGCGACAAAATTATTTAATGCAGCACAAACAAGTTGAAAATTGTATTCTCTCATTTAAATTTAATCAATGGTTATTTCAATTTTACAAATTTCTCGACCCTAAGTTAAATTTGGATTCTTTCTTAAAATTTACGCATGTTCTGAGTACCAAGCATGCGCAATCAAATAAACTAGTACTATTCTGATCGACATGATAGTACCAAAAACCAATTTTGTGGTATGATATTGGTAGGCACTAAATTGGCTATCAAAATATTTAAATTCTGGAGTTCTGATGTTTAACTTTTATGATATCGAAAATCCGAAAAGATCTGATATTACTCTGGAATAATTTTAAAATAAAGCGCTGCTGAATATGCATCATTTCTCAGTTATTGTTTGGTGTTTTTCGAACATTCGAAATGATACCTACATTATCAAATTGAGACAAATACACAGTGGCGCAGATGGTCCGACATGGACAACGGACAAAAACACGCCAAAATTCAGTTCTAGGAGCCTCTCGATTATTGGGGTCTACCGTATTCTCGAGAGCCTAAACTCCACCCACGCCCACGTGCGGTCGGTGGTAGCGATTTACGTAAATATAGATATGAATGTAGGTGGACGTTGCAAACATCGGTGTCGACCAAAATCGTTACCAGAATGTCAAGCCCGCTTCAGAAGTATGTAGATGTCGGCTTTATCGCCGACTTTTGTCTGCGATATCGGTGCTGTTGCGGATATAATCATACCAATGCAGAACGTATTTTCCGGACATGGGGAAAAGGGTTTGTTATGCCCTCATTCCTCATGTATTTTCTCAACCTGCCAGAAAGATTGGAAGAATCGCTGAGTATAGCTGTTTCAGAAGGTCAAAAGACATAATTGCTAATTGTTTCTTCATTAATTTATTCTTCATTCATTACTTCATTCATTAAAAAACGATTATTAAATTATTCTTTTAACCCTTCTTTAAGGGTCTCTTAAAAAAAGTGATGCTAGATAATGTAATTTTGCCGGGGTAATCAAATTGATGGTTGATGGATACTTGATTTTTTTCTGCCACCCCCGAGCTCTGGGTGCGGTGAGGAAAGAATCCGATTTTTCGGATGTTCCATTGTAAGTGTCTAAATTTTTGTACGTTGTTTTTTGCTACCGTACGCCCCTGTCATTTGCCTTTAATATACGACAATTAAAAATCATGCTAGTGCAATGAAATTCGGCCAGGATAATCAAGCTGACGAAAGATATGATTTTTATAACTTTCACCGAGTCCTATGTGCTGAGGAATAAAAAATTGCCATCCGATAAATCGGATCAAATTTTTGAGATTCAATAGCTAAAGAATGAAAACACTTGGCCCAATGCCAATTGTTGCACTTAATGTAGACGTTTTAGGGCAACATTTAAAAGTTTCATATCATAAAGACAAAAGATCAAATTTCCAAAAATTCTGAAAGTCCAGACTGAAAAGTAAGGTGTTTCCATGCTGCAGTAAGACTGCAATGTTTGCGATTTTCAAATTATTAAAAATATTTTTTGTAGATCGAGAAAAGCTCTTTCAAGTGCACTATTACTTGTTTAGACAGGATCAAAATTGGCACAATAGCATCTGTACAAAGTTGCATCCGATTTGTAGGATGACCCATAATAAAGGATTAAATTTACTAATTTATTAAGTTTAATTAATTGACTTTATTTAATTCTCTACCGTATTTTGCTGTCTAAGTACATTAAAATTCATGACATGTCCAAAACTAGCTATTTAATTAATGCATTTGCACGCATGCCATGTACACTGTTCCCGACAGAATACTTTGTATAGAAAGGTCAGCGACATCACCAACGCGAGGAAATTGGACGCACCAGGAAATGGGATGCGCGAGGAAAAGGGACGCGCGAGGAACCGGGGCACAATCGAATTGTGTACGGTCTTTGTGCACAAATCAAACGTTGATGTGCTCGCTTTCTGCATTTTTCTGAATGTCCATATGAGGCCATAAATGATTCATGAAACAGCGGATAATCAAAGAACAGGAAAAAATGCCAGACCAACAACGTTGGCAACCCAATGGTCCCAGTTTTTAATAAAAATTCTAAAAAGTGTGGTTTTTAAAGCGTTAGCTCATTTTTGGCTGAAAAGTCGCAAATTTTCGGCGCTTCGTGCCATATACATATTTTTTGATTATATTCAATTTGAATTTTCTCAATTTTTTCCGATTTTTTTGAAATTTTCTGATGTTTTTATATTCTAGAAAGAACGAGCATTGTCCGAAACGTCTAAAAACAGTGTTTTTGACGTGTACCTGTCGTTTTTAGCCCAAAATAGGCATTTTAAAAAAAATTTTCGGGCTTGATCTCCCTCTCTACAGGAATTCCCATGCTGTATAGTACATTTATGGTCCTGACCCCATCCAGAATGGAAAAATAATAATTTTTTTGGGGAAAATGAAGCGAAATCGGAGGCAAAAAACGGATAAAAATCTAAAATTTTCTTCAAAAGCGCTACAGATTGATCAGAATCTGTGTAATAATGTAGTTCCGCTATTTTAGCGCTCATAGCAGTTTTTGAGGTCATTTTGACCCAAGAAAAGCTCTATTTTTGACTCTTCTCCCTGAATCGGCTGCCCACTACTACCATATCCAAAATGTTTTTCCACATTTCAGATTTTGGTTCTCATTTAGGGGTCTCAAACACGTTCAAAAATTGAGTCCGATTAAGAAAATTTTTTCAATGCAAACATGCATTTTAGAACGCTAAAATTTGAGAATTTTATAGCGCTTGGCGCCAGATTGATTTGAATTCATCACTGTTTATTCATGTTTAAGCCGCGCCTAATTTGGACAACTTCAGTATTGCAAATAATGCGCTGTAGAGTGCTATTATTTCAAAATATTCAGGCGCTTTACGCCGGATTCATTTAATTTTGTTATGCACAAACAGGCTTGAAAGCCTATAATACATATGATTAAATACATACATGCGTCAGTTGATTTAGGGGCAAAAACCGTCTACTGCACGAATTTATTGTCAAATTTTGGACGGGTAAAAAATTTTTTTATGGACAGTTTAGACCCTCAGAATTGGGTTGCTGTCCATGTATGGTGGGGAGCAACCCTACAGAATGCATCAATGCTTGCTTTTCCATTCAATGGGCTTAGTCACTCCTATAGTCTGTTCCATTCAAAACGGCCCATTTTCCCTTTACAGCTTATTATTGATAGTTACGCTTCAGGCTGTTGGAACAGTTTAACAGATGCATAACAAGCTAACTAAAGCACGTTAAACACAAATAAGAGATGTTTAAATCAGCCAGCCACAACCAGAGCAGAATTGAAGAAGCCATTTGTGCAGTAAAAAACTAATTGTAACGGGGGCGCCGCCTCCCACACCGTTACGTGAGCAAAATAATACATATGTAGGTAGCTTTTTCCTAGTCCCCTCCGTTTACATCCTTAATAATCTTTAAATCCCAAAGTACATATATTCGTCTCTTTTTGTTCCATAGGTGCTTATATCCGGCGTGAAGCTACTGAAAAATTTGATAAATTATGATCACGGCGGCCAAAATCATTGCAAATTATATATCCATTCTTTATCCCGCCAATTATTTTGGTCAATGGGGCGAGGGGCGGCCCCCCGCCCCATAAACTAGTGTTGTCAGAGTTAACTCTAACTCAACCCAAAATAGGGTCAACTCATGGCTTTTTCAATAGAGTTAACCCTATTTTGGGTGAGTTAGTGACCATCGGGGTTAACCCTAACTCTTTGGATTTCCAATTGAGAAAGGATTAAAAAAGGGTGAGTAACTTGGATAAAAACCGTCACAATATCAGCGATAAAAACTTTGGAATTGGGAGTGTTTTTCAAGTCTAATTTGCGATGAATCGTACAAGTTAAGTTATTATTTTATTTTATTTTTTCTTTTCAAAATTCAAGTTTTTTTCCATAAGTTACATATTCTCAACTTACATACGTGCAGACTGCAGTCATACATACATAGCGTTGGCATAAGTCCGACTAAGAACTAGCAAGGACTATAGTTCGGACTAAGTCCTTTAGTCTTTGGACTATAATCCTAGTCCTTTTTTAGCCCGTGGGTCCGGAAAAGGACTAGTCCTCTTTTGGCGGACTAAGTCCGCTTAGTCCGACCTACCGACTAAAGTTCCAACTTCTTCCACGTTGGGCTATCCGACGTGAAGTGCTTTTGCAAGTCTTCCCTCTCTTTGGGGAGTGTTGTTTGCATTTAACGCCGGTGTTCACGTTAGTTTTTCTTGTCTGATTTTCAAACTGTGCTCACAGATATATGTTTTATTTGTTTAGTGGAGGCGGAAAAGCGAGGTTGTCAACCATACAACAGCTAATTAGTTGTCAGCTCAACAAAAGCTATAGTTGAGTTTACATTATCAAAGTTTTTTAATAAAAGTATTGTCCCCATGTCCACTGTCATTTTTTTGTAAGAACCTCAGAACATGATCGGCTGTATAAACATAATCAGTTTCATATTTTGTTTTCAAGACTAAATCTTGTTGAATTCAAAAATTTTTTGCACATTTCGGGTTCAAGACTAAATCTTGTTGGATTCATGCGAAGCATTCAGTCCAGATTTGCATTGTAGCGAAGCTATATTCAGCGTTGGCTCACACTTCGTAAGAATAAAACCATTTTAACACGTTTTATAAGTTTTTCATAATGTCTTCGATTAATGCTGAAGACGTTTCAAATTTAATGTTATGATTCTTATCGCAGCATCTCCGATTTCCACGAATGACGCACTAGGTCACGCGCGAAGTCATTCGCAAAATCTCTCTCAACATGCTCGCTAATATTTTATTAAGTTAAGCGAATTTTTATAAAGATTTTGTGAATACCACGAACCGATTCCAAGAATTTTCTCCTTGATTCACTCGCGAAATTCTCGTGACATTGCATTTTCGCACACTTTAATTAGTCTCTTAAAAAGGTCTAGCTCCGCACCGAATTCTCACTTGCAGCGCGCAGCTAGCAGCTCAGTTGGATTTCCCGAATTATATTTATTACGTGCTCGGCTTATGCTTGTTGTATCACTTTACTTGCGTCACTTCATTTATACATATTATTTATTAGCTACTCATAATAAAGAGTGTCTGCGATTGTTACAGCATCCACGATTTTGGCCATCCCCGCCACGTCGGCACCATGTGAACGCGTGTTTAATTGTGCAATAGTGATTTTAGACAAAAATCGTCACAATTTAAGCGATGAGCGTATTGAAATGAAAATTTTCTTAAAGTTTAACTCTGAACTGTTTGGCCAGTAATATTCGCTATTTTTTTACTTGAATCTGAGTAAAGTTTGTAGAAAATGTATTTATAGTAGCACCTATCTTAGGTAGCGCGTTAGCGCGTACCTATAATATACTTGGGTACCCCTAACACCTGTGCACCCCTCCTACAGCTATAACGGGACACTTCTGGAAGGTGCGGTTTTTTTAAAAGAAAGATAATAAAAAATTCGCTGCCCGTGTTTTTTGCTTTTCTTGAAACTCAAAACTGACTGTGTAAAGAAGGTGTAAAGTTTTTTGTGTAACGTTATAACATAGGACAAATTTTGGGACCTTTTTGTCACGGCATGTGGACAACTGAGTATTGATGACTCGAACAATTGAACAGCAAAGGATTATAGAGGGATGAATTCTACAGAACAGCATTTTTTGTTTTTTGAAATTCGCATTAGTTCTCGAATGGCAGTGTAAAGAGTGCGAAAATCTGGGGTGAAAAAGCACTTTTTGGTCGAGTTTTCAACCTGCTTATGTCTGATACTAACTTCGGTTATGAGTTTTTAAAATGTTTTCTGACAGAAATGCAGAGCGGATCGAGGGCTACATTCTGCATATAAGCAAAGTCTTCTACGCTCTATGGTGAGTTAGTCCTGGGGTTTAAAGTTTTCACTCTAGTGGATAGTGTAAAAAACGGATTTTAAGTAAGATTTCTCTGCCAAATTTTTCCGCTTATGAGTCAGTATGAATTGAAGACAGCATCAATAAAGTGCCTCTCAGGGGCTACACATCACAGCAAATCGCATTTAAAAAAACGCAATATTGACTTATTTATGGGGGTGTAAAGTTCGAAATCAGAGGTAAAAATGGGCGAAAAAACACGTTTTTTCCGAAGTTTGATTAATAAATCATACCAAATAATTTTTTCAACAGAATTTTGGCACACAGGAATGTACTACGATTTAAAAGCTACAAATTGTACCAAACCGAATTTCTTTAAACTCAATGGGGAGTTCGGTACGGAATTTTAAAGTTAACAGTGTTCTAAATGATGGAAAATACGTTTCTGTTGCGTTTTTGTTCGCCACTTTCTCCGTCCAGAAGTCGGGATAAGTCCAATAGAATAAAAATAAAGTGCTCTATATCGGGTGCATGTCAAAGCAAATTGTCTACACATTAATATTTAGCGAGTGTAAAGTCAAAAATTTGGTGTTTAAAATGCGTTTCTGTCTTGTTTTTTCTGCCTGCTTCTCCGGTTACGAGTCAGGGACACGTTTATCAAGTCTAGAAATGGACCAGGAACCAAATTTGATATGCCAGTCTGGCGCATATGTTTACACTCTACAGTGTTGTAAAGTGGTTTACACCTATTGTTAGTTTGCCCATAGAACATTATGGAGACTTAATTTTTTGCATAAATATTAATCGTAATATCGAAACAATATCAAAATTACGAATCTGACCAAAATCTTCGTTACACTAGGTGTTTACATGAAGTTTACACTACATATGTATTTATCTTCGTTTTTGAGCATTCCAGAAACCAAATTTTTCCTGGAGTCTAGAAATTTTCAAAGAATCAAATGTGAGACGTCACGTAGGCGTGTTTGTTTACTTCCAACAG
This sequence comes from Mermis nigrescens, assembly GCA_036768485.1. NCBI lineage: Eukaryota > Metazoa > Nematoda > Enoplea > Mermithida > Mermithidae > Mermis > Mermis nigrescens. The sequence goes on from JAVLUZ010000003.1 coordinate 360,339, forward strand.
TGATGTAAAGTAGTTTACACTCATTGTTTATTTGTCCTCGGACCATTGTAGACATGCAATTTTTTCATAAATGTTGGTAATAATATCCGAGTATATATCAGATTTACAAATCGAAATAAAATCCTCTTTACACTAGGCGGTTGTGTAAAGTTTACACTGCATGTTAGCCTTTGTTCTAGAGCATTGCAAAAACCGAAATTTTTTCCTGAGATCTAAAAATTTACAGGGAATGAAATATAGGACGTCAGCTGGGCGTGTTTTTTACACTCAAGAGTGATGTAAAGTGGTCTACATCTGTGTCTATTTGTCCTTAAACCGTTATGGAGATGTAATTTTTTCATGAATGTTGATCGTAATATCCGAGTAATATCGAATTTACAAATCCGACTCAAAATCTTCTTTACACTCGTTGCTAGTTTAAAGTTTACACTATATAATAAGCTCCATTCTAGAGCCCCACGCTAACTTATTTTTTCTCTAAAGTCGTAAAATATATATGGAAACAGATGTGATACGTCTGCTAGGGGCGCATGAAGAGTAGTGTAAATTGATTAACACCTAATGTTAATTTGTTCTTAGAACATTATAGAGGTTTCGTTTCTTAATAAATGCTGATCGCTATATCAGAGCAATATCGAAATTATTAATTCCACTAGAAGTCTTTACACTCTTGTGTAAAGTTTAAAATGTAGATTAAGTTTAGCTCTAGAAAGTTTTGGAAGCATCTTTCTTTACAGGATGTTCTACGTAACATAAGAATTACTAATCAGAATGTTTGTTTCTTCTACAACTAGTAGTTTTGTAAAGTTTAAACCATTCAATTATTAGAAGAACCGCACAGTAAATGAAATCTAGTATTGTATTTCCAAATCTTGCTAATTAAAAGTAGGTACTAGCAAAGAAAAATGCTCCGATGGAACAAAAAGGGAATATACTTGGGATTGAGAATTATCGAGGATGTAAAAGGAGGGGACTAGGAAAAATCTCCTATGTTATATGCCAAAAATCGCAAAATATGTTAAAAACCAGACTTTCTCTAAACAATGCAAAAAATCGAAGTATATTCTACGGCCTCCCAATAGAAATAAACTATTTACTAAAAAATTGATTGAAAAAAGCAGCGAATTAGCAATGCAGTAGCTAAACGAATGGAATGAAGTAGTACATATCGATGCATTCAAGACAATCGATGATATTGTTGGTTCAAAGCAGTAAGGAAACACGGAAGCTGACGTACAACAGACCTTATGTAGATACTCTTTTACACATGTCTACAACAATTGTTTACTAAACTTTTACATTTTTCAAAGGCCGCAGAATATACTTAGATTTTTTGCATTGTTTAGAGAAAGTCTGGTTTTTAACATATTTTACGATTTTCGGCGTATAACATAGGGAGATTTTTCCTAGTCCCTTCCTTTTACATCCTCGATAATTCTCAATCCCAAGTATATTCCCTTTTTTGTTCCATCGGAGCATTTTTCTTTGCTAGTAATATATATTTATGCATGTATTTATTCTATGTTTAAAAGTTTATTGCAACAGCGAAAATACGTCATCAGAAACATTAACGAAGAGAAAAATGTACAGTCGCGGAAAATGTAGAATACAGAATAAACATTAAAGCAATAATGCGAATACAGCTCGTACCAAGAAGAAACATTGCTGTGCAAGGTCATAAAGGCAGTGCTCTTACTTATGACTAAGGTTTATTCTCCATATTTCATTTTTAGATTTTCTAATTTTAGCCTAAACATTTTACTACTGGAAGCGTTTACCACTGATTCAGGGAGCATATTCCAAACATTTATTATTCTGTGACTGAAAAAATATTTCTTCAAGTTAGATTTTAGAGCAGTGACTTTTAATTTTAATGTGTTGGTGGATCTAGTGTTGTTGTCTGATAATGTGAAGAAGTCATTTACATTAACATCAACTGCAGAATGAAACATTTTGTATACCATAGTTAAATCGTACAATAACCTTCTATTCTCTAGATATTCTAGATTCAATACCTGAAGTCGATCCTGATAAGACATGATGTTTGGATAACAACACCCTAAGACACGTTTAGTAAAGTATCTTTGAACCTTTTCAATGTTACGATTATTTTGCTTTGTATGTGGTGACCAAACAGAGGTAGAATATTCTAAAAGAGGCCGTACATAAGTTTTATAGGCCATTGTGAGAAGTGTCAAATCTTTACTTTTGAAACAGCGAAAAATTAGTGACATGCGATGAAAGGCCTGCTTCACAAGTTTGCTTATGTGAGCAGTAAAATTAAGTTTTTCATCAATTAATATGCCTAAATCTTTTACAGGGGATTTTGAGGTTGAGACGAGGCTATTATTTATTGTGTAAACCATTCGAGAATTATTATGACCAAAATGAAGGACCTGACATTTTGGTAAGGATAAAGAAAGCTGCCAAAAATCTGACCATTCAGAAATTCGATTTAGCAATTTTTGAAGATGGAAAAAGTGCTCAGACTTTGCATAAATCTTAATATCATCTGCAAAAATAAGCATGTTTGAATAATGATCAGTTAGTAAAGATGTAATGTCATTTATGTAGAACAGAAATAAGATTGGACCCAGGACGCTGCCCTGTGGTACACCACTAAAAACACAGGTCTCATTTGAAAAATTTTTAGCGATTCTAACTCTCTGAGTCCTATTACTAAGAAAGTTTTTAATCCATTTAAGTACGTAACCTTGAATACCGTATTTTGACAATTTGAGAACCAGTTTACTGTGAGAGATGGAATCAAACGCTTTTGCAAAATCCAAGTATATAGCGTCCATGGGCTCTTTATTGTCTACATTGTTAATTATCTTATTTAAATAGCACAAGAGTTGCAACTCACATGATTTTTAGGAAGAAAACCAAACTGTTCAAACGAAATCAAGTTATTTCTTTTAGCATAATCCATTAACTGAGTTTTCAAGACTTTTTCAAGAATTCGGCAGCTAACACAAGTTAAAGAAATCGGACGATAATTAGAAGATAAAGATGCATCGCCTTTCTTTAAGACTGCAATTACAAAAGCAGTTTTCCAAATTTTGGGTAAGGTTCCAGACAGCAAGGATACTAGAAAAATTTTTTCAAAGGAGTTTTCAAAGAATAAGCTAATTTTTTGAAAAGAATACTTGGAAGCCCATCAGGTCCACTAGAAGGTGAAGAACTCAAACCTTTTATAGCAGCTATAATATCGTCTTCCGTACACGAAATATGATCAATAATACTTTCTGTAAAGGGTGTAGGTAAATCAGGTAAAATGCCATTATCGAGGGTGAAAGCATCAGAGAAGAAATTGTTAAGTAGATTAGCTTTTTTAGATTCGTCAAAAATGCATTTACCATTTTCATCCTTTAGAGGTGGAGAAGGCGTTTTATCCTGTAAACGTTTACCAACGTAACTGTAAAATTTCTTTACGTTTGACTTTTCAACGAGTTTTTGTTCGTTTTTACAGTAATGCTCATGAACAGCACTTTCTAAAGAAGCAGTAATTTGTTTGTATTCATGCTTTGATTGGGACGTTTTAAATTTTTTGAGCTTTCTCCACAAGTTTAACTTTTTTCGCTGTAATTTTTTTATGACTAGAGGGTATCTTTTTGGTGATTTGCTCTTGAAAGGGATAAATAGTACACCTTCATTTATAATACACAGGAATTTTTTATAAAATTCATCTATATTTGTGCAGTCAAAGAATTGTTAAATATTTTTCATTGACTATTCAATCAGACCTGAAAAGAAAAGCACTAGAAAGTGAATATCACCATGTAGTAGGTACCAACATTGCTCTCTGATTTTTTAACGAAAAGCCAGTCTGAGTGTCGGGGTATGTTTCCCTGCAAAAATGATACTGTTTTTATAAAGGACTTTGTAGTCCGAGACTTGGTCTTATTTAAAGGACTACGGCCCGGACTATAGTCCTGATCCGAAACAGTCCGGACTAAAACCTGGACTATAGTCCGGAAAATCCTTTTGCGGACTTTTGCCAACGCTACATTTTTCGATTCTTCGACATAGAAAAATTGTAGGCAAAACGAAAAATTCAGAAAAATCAATTTCTGGGGGGCGGGGTCTGGCCAGCGGATTCTGATGTGGTTGCAATGTAATTTGGGGTTTGCTGACTTCAAATAGGATTTTTCATTGGAGCAACTTCAATAAAAATGCACAATTTAAAATCATAGTCCTTTTTCAGTGAAAAAAGCATGCTTCTTCAATCATATAAATGACTCTTTTTTTAGAAATAGGGTTAGAGTTACCTCTAACACTATTAACTTGTTTGAAATGGGGTGAACCCTAACCTAAGTCTATTGTAATTTACTAACTCTGACAATGCTACCTATCAGACCAGCCGAAAACCGTTTTCCTTTCATAGCTGCATTGTAAATAAAAATATTGGATTAAAACAACAAAATTCAGTCTAAATAGACGCCATAACTTTGTTGAATTAAGTGAACAATAAGTAGAGCAAATCCTACAAACTTTTGACGCAGAAATCGTGTTAATAGTTCCAATAATATTTTACTAGCAAGAAAAAATGCTCCGATGGAACAAAAAAAGGTAGAATATACTTGGAACAAAGAATTATCAAGGACGTAAAAGGAGGGGACTAGAAAAAGCTCCTATCTACAAATGTCACAAAATTTGCTAAAACTCAGAAATTTCCTAAACAAAGAAAAAATGAAAGTAAGTAAATCAAAGAAAAAACCTACCTGTGCCTAAAACTGCAAGATCTGCTAAAAATCAGACTTTTTCTAAGCAACGCAAAAATCGAAGTATATTCTGCGGCCTGCAGAAGAAAGCAGCATCCTGTCGAACAAAGATAAAACATTGGGCTAGATAACTGAACCACTCACTCTGCAAAAGCAGATATCGCCATAGCTGAGCAGCGCCATGTTGCAATATTTTTCTGGGTCAAAAAATAGTAATTATGGTATGTTGGAAAAACGGCAATTTTCGACGTTTCTGATTGAACACTGGTGCATACCCCTAACCTCCCATGCCTAATGGTTATCAGTTTACATGGGCAGGAATGAAATCCGGGTGGTCTGGTGGGATTAAACGCCAGAAGAGTACTGAATGGACGCATGCATTATATAGAAATCACAGTCTTTCGTTGCGGTATCGCAAATAATCATAGGATATAACTTTTTGTAATATTTATCTAGCCACAATATCGAATAAATTAACGTTGCAAGTGATTAGCAAAAACGCAGATTTGAGATTTATTTTATAAGCTTTATATTAAGCATTGGACACCATACCTAGACGTAGGGGGTTTGGGGAGTATGCACCCCAAGGCAAAATACCCAACAAGAAAACGCAAATACCCAACAATACCTCCAGAATTCAATTTTTTAAATCTTTCTGCTCTTTTTGGGTTTTTTTGGTAGGTACCAATAGATAGAGCTCGACAAGAAACGTTCAAAAATGGTGTTTTCTTCGCCATAGCACTATTTTTAAGGCCAATATTCCAATTTGAAAACCCCCTCAGAATTTTGGAACCGCCCACTGTATGGTGGACAATATGAGAAGGTTCACCTATTTTTTTCAGAGGCCGCAGAATATACTTCGATTTTTGCGTTGCTTAGAAAAAGTCTGATTTTTAGCAGATCTTGCAGTTTTAGGCACAGGTAGGTTTTTTCTTTGATTTACTTACTTTCATTTTTTCTTTGTTTAGGAAATTTCTGAGTTTTAGCAAATTTTGTGACATTTGTAGATAGGAGCTTTTTCTAGTCCCCTCCTTTTACGTCCTTGATAATTCTTTGTTCCAAGTATATTCTACCTTTTTTTGTTCCATCGAGCATTTTTTCTTGCTAGTACCCAACTTTTTGTTAGCAAAAAATAGTAGTTATTCCTATCTTTGTCAGTGTTGTAGCGAATGTCATTAGGTACTGCTTCCATCTTAGCAATTTATACTTGCATTGTGTATGAATTATATTCCGACTCCGCGCGTTTGCAATATTATTTAGCTGAAGTTCGAAGCAGCATTATTTTCTGTGCTCAAGCTGGAATTCACTTATCGCTTCTGAGCGTTACTTACTTCGACCATGATGCAACTTCAACAAATAATCTCACGTTTTGTCATTTTACTTCTCGCTGACTCTTATTTAGTCCGATAAAGTTGACTGCCCGCAGCAATGCACTGGCTAATGGACCTAAGAAACACGCATTTCAAAGTAAAATGCATGCGTCGTTCAAGTGGACATTTCTTTACAGTTGGGTAGATTGCGTAGCAAACGGGGCGCAATGATTTTCGCCCAATCGCTATGATTGAAGATAGCTAAATACATATACATATGTGGAAGATTTCTTGCATGTTATTGCGTGCTTGTTTCAGTAAATTTTAAAATGATATTTATCACATTGCGTGTATGAATAATGTTGGTAAGCACTAACGTAGTAGGTACGACAAGGTAGGTACTGGATCTAGGATTTTCACCCTAACTTTTACAAAAACCACCAAAAACATGTCAAAAATTTGCTGTTTGCACAAAAACGCGTTTACTTACATACACAGAATGCACAGAAGATTTTAATCGGATTCGTAAATCTGATATTACGCGGATATTACAATCAACATTTATAAAGACATCACGTCTCAACAATGGTCTGATGACAAATTAACATTAGGTGTAAAACAGTTTACACCACTGTTGTGTAAAAAATGTTTCTAAGCGACTTCTCACACTTGATTCCTTAAAAATTTCTAGTCATAAGGAAAAATTAAGGTTTCCGCAAGGCTCGAAAACGAAGATTAATATGTAGTGTAAACGATATGTTAACACCTAGTGTAAAAGAGATTTTAGTCAGAATCGTAATTTTAATATTGCTCCGATATTACGACCAACTTTTATGAAAATAGTAAGTCTCCATAATGTCGTAAGGATAAATTAACATTGGTTTAAACCACTTTACTGAACTGTTGATTGTAAACATACGCGCTAAAATTGCGCATCGAATTTGATTTCAGGTTCATTTACAGACTTCAGAATCATGTCCCTGACTCATGACCGGAGAAGCTGGCAGAAAGAAACAAGACAGAAACCTGTTTAAAGCACCTCATTCTTGACTTTACACTCGCTTAATATTGGTTTAGACATACGCCATTCGCTATGACATACACCCCATATAAGGTACTTTATTTTTATTCTATTGGACCTATCCTGACTTCTGACAGGAGAAAGTGGCGAACAAAACGCAAACAAAGACATATATTCCATCATTCAGAACATTGTAATCTTTAAAAATCCGTACCGTATTCCCCATTGAGTGTAAAGAAATTCGGTTTGGTACAGTTTGTAGCTTTCCAGTCGTAGTACGTTTCTATGTGCAAAAATTCTGTTGCAAAAATTATTTGATATGATTTACCAATCAAAATTGGGGAAAAAACGTGTTTTTTCGCCTATTTTTCATGTCTGATTTCGAACTTTACACCCCCATAAATAACTCAATATTGCGTTTTTTCAACGCAATTTGCCGTGACGTGTAGCCCCTAAAAGCTGCTTGATTACTGTTATACTCATTTCAGCCCGACTTATAAGCGGAAAAATCTGGCAGAGAATTCTTAGTTAAAATCTGTTTTTTACACCATCGACTAGAGTGTAAACTTTAAACCCCAGGACCTAACTCCCTATTGAGCGTAGAAAAGTGTGCTTGTAAGCAGATTGTAGCCCTTGATCCGCTCTAAATTTCTGTCGGAAAATATTTTTAAAAACTCATAATTGGAGTTAGTATCAGACATAAACAAGTTGAAAACTCGACCAAAATGTGCTTTTTCACCCCAAGATTTTCGCACTCTTTACACTCCCATTCGAGAAACTAATGCGAATATTCAACAAACAAAAAAAAGGCATTTTGGAGCATCCCTTCCTCTACAAATCTGTGCCATTAATTTATTTGAGGGGTCAATACTGAGTCGTCTACATGCCGCCTAAAAAACCTCCCAAAATTTATCCTATGTTATAACGTTACACAGATACTTTACACCTTCTTTACACAGCCAGTTTTGAGTTTCAGGAAAAACAAAAAAACATGGGCAGCGAATTTTTTTATTATCTTTCTTTTAAAAAAGCCGCACCTTCCAGAAGTGTCCCGTTATAGCTGTAGGGGGTGCACAGGTGTTAGGGGTACCCAAGTATATTATAGGTACGCGCTAACGCGCTACCTATGATTATTCTAACACAAATTTTGCTGTGCTACGCAGGTAAATATCACCAGACAAGATTGAGTGAACCCTACACAACTTTTGCTACAAGCTAGACGTGGGAATGTTGATAAATCCTATATGTAACTACGACAGTTACACCGTACGAACATTATATCGAACAGTTTACTATCACCATCGTGGAAGCAAATCGATTATGACTTTACACCATTATGGCATCCCATAACTAGTCGAGTAACCATCTTAGGTGATATGCTAGCTCGAGGTTATGCCTTCAGTTCCCATTTTGATCCTATCTTTCATTTCATAATTCCATTTGGTACTTGTCCGGTAAACCAGAGTTGTGTGCGTTAAGATCAGTAAATTACTTATTTGAATTACGGCTGTAAATATTTGATCTTATGACTTGGTTAAAAGTTAGTTCAGTTTGTTTGTAATCTGTTTCGGATGATGACTAGACATCATGTACTGTAATTAATCATGTGAGTAGTTAATTGGAGCCGAGTTGGCAGTCGCGTGCGTTACCGCGTTGGAGCGCTTTTTGTTTTATTTTGTTTGAGCCGGCTTGCAGCCGCCCGTTGTTATTTCAGCGTTATTAAATTGGAGAAATAACCTCCCAGTGATTACATATATCGAGGGAAAGTCCGACCGCGACGAAGATAAATATATTTTATTTCGATTGAAATTGGAAGGTAAACTCAATTTTATGTCTTATCTTCAACTTATTTTTGGAAATTCTCTTATCTCTTTCTCAAGCCTAAAAATAGCTAAAATACCATTTAATCGATTTATGATGACTGTCCAGATTAGAGCTCGCTGTTGTTTGATTCAAGATTTAGAGTGCTACACAAATTAGGAACCAAAATATTTTCGAAATCACTCAGTGGTTAGAAAAGAAGTTAAATTATCAACTTGAGATTTGGGTTGAGATAGGTCAACTGACCTTACGATCATTCCGGGGTTAGATAGGTACTCAGAGCTAGGACATAGAACGTTGCTGCTGAGACTCCCGACGAAAAGCGGTCAGCAATATTAGGGCTGAGGGAAGCGAAGCCGTAGGTCATTGAGGGCCGTTGGTTTTAGAGCCGCCCTGCGAGCTTGTAGAACCTGGCCAGCGCTAAGAGCAGCGTACACTCTTGAAAAAATCGGTGAAGTAACGCGAAAGTTTAGTATTATTTTCAGTAATCCGCAGAACTGAAACTAAATTTTAGTGTAAATTTATCGGAATTAAATTTCATATTGGAACCTAGCGAAAATTTAGTGTGATTAAGCGCGCGAATACAGCTTGAATTTAAGCGTGCATAAATAGCTTGAGCCAAGTGGTATGATTTATTGCAATGGCAATACTTTGACTCTCTCTCTCTCTCTTACTGTAGAGGTGTATAAGCGTCAAGCGAACGTCGCGTATGCGCTGGTCTCGCTCTCATGCATCGTCAGTGGCGTAGCCAAGCGAAGGGGGAGCGGAGCGGACCCATATCCAGGATTTTGTTTGAGGGAGCAAATACACTTTTTTTAAAATAAGGGGGACTAGAGGATGAATTAAAAAAGTCGTTTTGCGATTACGGAAGTTGTGCAGCTTGTGAATTTTTCTAAACAATCACCCTAAATATTGTGAGAAAAAAGATTTTAGCTTTACGACGTAAAATTGAAATGTGTACGTCAATGAAAGATGCAGATCAAATTATTCCTAAGTAGTCTTGTTTGAAACTTGGGAATTTTTTTCTAATATGGTTCTGTCCCCGATTCTCCTAAAAATACTTTTTTTCTGATAGATTCGAGGGCGCTGAGTCCAGAAAAAAGAGCGTTTAGGGGCTGTCGAATTTTTGTGGAGATAGAGCCCTTCAAACTTGCAAAAAACGTGATTATTTCAATGTTCTAATGGCTCCATCTCCACAAATATTCGTCAGCCGCCTAAACGCTTTTTTTTCAGGACTCAGCTTCCTCGAATCTATCAGAAAAAATTCTTTTCAGGAGAATCGGTGACAAAAAATTTTTGAAAAAAAAATTATGCACAAAAAAATTATGCAAAACCCCATTTTTAACATTTCTACATTACAGTTCTGACGTTCACAAAAGCCGAAGCAGGGGGCACTGATTATTAGCCAATGTTGGCCCCGAATTTTTCGTTAAAGGCCAATATTGGCCAATAACGAGTGCATCAGGGGCCAATATTTGCAAGATTTAAAATTCTTAAAAAGCTTTGCATCTGTGAGTTTCGAACCCCGTACTTTTGTGTTGGTAAACTCACGCGCGCACAATGCGCCATACCAAAATTGTAAACAGAAATCAGAAGAATAATACTAATTCTATCTCTTAAATCAAGTGAAGAACACACATTATGTAATAAAAATACAGTAAATAATGATAAACATATTATGTAGAAAAATTAGAACCTGCTGGAAAAATACTATTTACATTCAAGTAAATGTTAAAGAGATATTCAACCTACCGTAAAGCGTAAGATATCATACACCGAATCTGTGCGACCAAAATTAAGTATAGTCTCTTTCGTTTATTGGAAAGCTTTTCCGCAGAATTTAGTCCGCATAAATCAGGCTACAAAAGTGACCTATAAGTACATACCTATATGATGCAGTCTTGCCTCTTAGCAGTATCGAAGATCATAATGTAACTAGATATCCTGTAGAATATACCTATTTGCTGTCGCTTTAGTATAGAACACTTTTGTAGCCACTTTAAACTTTAAAAAAACCCTGAATCAAACGAAACACACTATAGTTGCGTAGGTACCTTTATATGTACCTATCGTCCTGCTACATAGGTAGGTAACCTCTACCTTGCTGTTTGAAATCGCATACTGGCATGGTATTAGAATATTTATGCACACATGTACGTACATATGTATTTATGTAGGTACATATGTAGGATTTTGCAATACGTAAGGCAAACCAACGACAATTAGAAATACCTACCATACAATTCAAACTACATAGGCATAAAAGATAGGACCAGTATCATTCTTCAGAATCAGTATCATTAGTATCATTCTTCAGATAGCATTAGTATCATTCTTCAGAATCTTGATCACAAGTTCGCTATGGCGCAGTGTACGCGCGTGAGTTTATCAACACAAAAGTACGGAGGTTTGAAACACACGGATGTGAAGCTTTTTAAGAATTTTAAATCTTGCAAATATTGGCCCCCTAATGCACGCGTTATTGGCCAATATTGGCCTTTAACAAAAATTCGGGACCAACATTGGCCAATAATCAGTGCCGAAGCAGGGTGTAATTGATTCATCACGGTTATTATTTTAGACTTGCCGTGCATATCAAGTTGGTGCCAGCTGATGGTCTAAGCCTAAGGCACAATTGGGGCAAAAATTGTCTCAGGCTTAGACCATCAGCTGGCACCAATGTGAATACACTTTCTAAGCCTAAGCCTAAGATGTTCGTATAAGCAAGCTGGTGAGTTGTGGGCAAGTATCTATTTGCCAAAAATTTAGCTTGCATGGATCTAATCACCAAATTTTATCTAATATGGTTTTTTCACAATTTTCCCAAAAACAGTGTTTTTACGCTTTCTTAACCTCAGAACTTCAATGTGGATATGTTAAAAATGGGGGCTTTTGCATAATTTTTTTTTCAAAAATTTTTTTGTCACCAATTCTCTTAAAAATAATCTTTTCTGATAGATTCAAAGACGCTGAGTCCAGGAAAACAAAGCGTTTAGGCGGCTGACGAATATATGTGGAGATAGAGCACTTAGAATATTCAAAATAATCATGCTTTTTGCAAGTTTGAAGGGCTCTATCTCCACAAATATTCGTCAGCCCCCTAAACGCTTTTTTTCTGACTCAGCGTCCTCGAATCTATCAGAAAAATTTATTTTTAGGAGAATCAGGGACAAAACCATACTAGAAACTTTAGCTGAAACGTGCTTCGTTTTAGAAGATAAGACTTTTGATCGATCTTATTGAATAGACTCAACATTTGCATCCTATGATGGTAAATATGTAAAAAATTCTCCGTACTTTCCTGCCTTCATGCACTTGCTTTCAGAAAAATTCCTCGACTTCAAGAGGAAAGCTGCCCCCTACACCGTCCCTCTTATGTGTATCCATAGTTCCATGGACTTAACCAGAATGGGCGTAAAAGCAAAAGAATATTATAATGTGTCCTTATGTTTTAATTTTCTTTTTTAAGATGCACATGTTTTCTTTCAGCAATTTACTTCACGCTGTATTAAAATAAAAAATTTCATTGGCAAGTTGTGCGATGCTGCAACAATTCTCGCAGCCACATCCAGTCGCTTTATCACATTTCCGTCTATGCCCCTCTTGAAGCCGAAGTAAGTGTTATGCATGCTTGCAACTTCCGTGTGCAGCTTGTTCTTTATAGGGCTATTTATTTTGGTTTCAAAAGGTAAATCGCTAGAATACAATATGTTAGGAAGTCACTTCTATTCTCTTTCCAAGCTAAGTGACAGAGACTTAATTAATAATTTTCAACTATGAACTAAGTTCAGACCGTGTCTAGGAGGATAAATGGGCACGTGCTACCCTCCGAATGAAATCTGAGAACGGCTTTTTCCTTCTTTCCTCCTTCGCTTTTTAGTCGGAAATCGTGAAAAAATTTGGCGTCTCGTGCCAAATTTCCGAATTATAATTAGAATCCAGATAGTCCCAAGCACGCGGTTTAAACACTCCATTTTAGCCTTTATATAACTTAAAGCGTACTTTGCATTTAAGCCTTCTGTACTTCACAGGTTTTATGCAGAAAATGAGATTTGTTAAAGAGGCAAGAATGACAGTAATTTTTCGGCGTTGATTATGATTTTGCTGATGAACTTTGATCATTTTTAGGGTGAATTCAGGACTGTGATTTGTCTGATTTTGTAAAAAATTTTAACGCTAAGATTCAAAAGTGTATTGCTCTTTTTACAAAATCTTTCCGGACCCTGCTGGGGAGACGCTTGAGCACGCCACCACAGCAGAAAGTCCCACCCCTAAAGGAGATAGTTTTCATCCTCAATGTATTCAAGGTGTCCGAATAGCCAAATTTGCTAACCAAAATTCATCCATTGGTCTCCCCTTATGCTTTAAAAAGTCTTTGCCGTGCTCCCGCCGAATAAAATCCTGGAAATGGGCCTGACCAAGGCTTAAATAGGTATTATTATTATTTCGATATTACTATTATTGTTATTATTATTATTATTATTATTATTATTATTATTGTTTTATTACTATTATTGTTAAACTATTGAATAATCAAGTTATTTTGAATGGTGGCAGACATGCACAGCAATGGAAACTTGGGGGGATTTTAAGTATGTTTTTTAGATTAGAAATGGTAGACCCTCGTCGAAAACATCGTTTTTTGGCGTGCCGGACTATGTTTTATCTTTATTGAGCATAAATAAGAATAAAAAATTTCGAAAAAATAAAAAAACTTAGGCAAATCGAACAATATACATTTAGGTCCCAACATATTGACGCTTTTGAGCAAATAGATAGCTAAAAATGCTTTGCTTTTTCTACGAATTCTATGAAAATTTTTGAAACTTAAAAAAATCAGTAATTCTCAGGGAGTGAAAAAAGTTTTGCGAGGAGGGGGGGGTTAAGGCATACATGGACGTGGTATAAGTGACAGAGGGTACTACCATATGTGATCTTGGGAGGTTTCCGCCCCCCCCCCTCCCAGAAAAATTTTAACCTCTCCCCCCGCAAAATTTTTTCACTTCTCCCCCAGAGTTGGCGGTTTTTTTTAAAGTTCCCAATTTTCATTTTAGATATCTACTTGCTCAGAAGTGCCAAATTTGGTGCGTCGCGCTATTATTCATATTTTGATTTTATTTTGTTCAATTTGCACCTATCGACTTTTTTAAAATTTTTTTCGAAACTTTTTGTTTTTTATGCTCTAGAAAGATAGAGCATCGTCAGAAACGCTGAAAAACGATATTTTTTGATGCGTACCTACCATTTTTGAACCAAAAAATGCACTTTACAGTTTCAACTCAGAATTTACATGCTTTGCATGTATGGTTCTTACTCCATCTGGGCTTAGCTATCGCTATGTAGTTTTTCTGAGGCTCAGAAAACTAGCAATGCAAAGCCTTTTTGGACTCAGTCACACACCGTGCGAGTTCAGAAATTCTATTTGGTCGTTTTTCTTTGAGTTTCAGAAGGATTTGTAGCTACTCTCCCTTCTTCAAAAGGGCTAAATAGCTATCTTTAGTTCAGTATGCTTGAATAACTGTTCGTGAGCTCGAAAGGAGGTCTATATTCGTATTTGCCACAAATGCTCGAAATCCTTTTTTTGCAGTAGAATCTTTTTTTATCAAGCACTTACTCGTAGCTATCTCCAAGTTTTTGATTTACACCTCTCCCTGAAAGTTTTAACTTGCGCACAAATATTCTGTGGTGTAAACCATACATGATCTTGACGTGGAGTTTCAGCTTACCCCCAGAATTCGCGATTTTTAGAAAGTTCTTAGAAATTTTCAAAAAATAAGTAGACAAGGTGCTTTTTTCAGTGTTTTCAGCTATCTGTTTGCTCAAAAGTGCTAAATTTTTGGAGCTTCGCGCCATTATACTTATGTTTTTACCATATTTTATCCAATTTGTTCGACTTCTTGATTGTTGTCGATTTTTTTGTGTTTTCATGCCCTAGAAAGGTTAAGTTTCGTTCAAAACGCTAAAAATTGACGTTTTTCTGACGCGTATTTACGATTTTTGGGCCCAAAATAGGCATTTATAATTTCGCCCCCGCCTCAGAATTCCCATGCTGTGCTTGTCTGGTGTGAACCCTTAGCTCCTCACATCCATCTGTGACACCCATGCAAAGTAAGTTGTTCCCTATCCCCCAACGTATAATTTTTTGTCCCCTCCTTTTTGGCGAATACTTGCGTTTTTGATCATTTTTGAGTGTTTTGGCCACAAATTAGATCAGTAACCCCCCGCCGTAGAAATGGTGTGGGACTTCCTCTCAGAATTTTAACCGTTACCTGTATGATCCTCACTTGTCCACAAACTATGTCAATAAAAACCCGTTGACAAGTAATAAATAACTAGGTATATTTATGATAAATAAACTTTTAGGAATTAAAATGTGAAATGGTTAACGATAAGTAGTCTATTGTGCTGAATATTGTGTGAAGATACAATTCATATTTCAGTAATATTGACATTTTTTAGTTGTTTTTGGACGAATTTTGCCACTTGACGAGTATTGGCATTATATTCGACATGAGATAATTCGCGGATGCACTTATCCTTAGAATATTTGCTGCTTAGCGACGCATAATGGCAGAGCATCTATTACTAGATTTTAAAGTATGATTGAACTCTTTGTACCATGCATACACAACGTGGGAATTCTTGAGGATGGGGGCTAAAAGAGTTTTCTAAAGTGCCTTTTTGGGCATAGAACATAAGTTTTTCGGAATTTCTAACGATGCTGCTTCTTTCTAGTGATAAATACAAGAAAATGTGGTTCAAAATGATTGTTTGGCATAAGGCAATGCAGCCAATTTACCCCTTACTTTTTTGCTTCTTGTATGCTTAAATCGACTATTGTTGTTTTTTTTAAAATTTTTCATATCAACTTAGGTCAACAAGAATATGTTATACTAGCGGAAATAACGAAAAGCTTTTCAAAAGTGGGTTCAGATCTTTTTATAAGGAATGGTACATATACATAAACTTAGCACTCTGAAATTCAAATCTCTGCAGTCACTATGTGCTTGTGAGTTGAGTCTTATTTCTATGTACACTTTCAACTACAAAGGAGTTGTTTTTTATTTAATATATTTGATGCGTTCAGAAGCAATTTTAAATATTAAAACCAATGTTTTTGGCGTGTTTTGCGTTTTTCGATCACACATGTTGGTTTTTGTGGTTAAAAATAAAAAATTAGTGATTCCACAGAAAATTTCAGCAATTTATTTTAACAATAAAATATTTTTTCATACTCCATGCGTCATATTCAGAAAAGTTTAGGTCATACAAAAATATTTAAAATTGCTGCATATATCTTAGAGCATTAGAATTAGTATTTCACTTTTTCTTCTTTTATGATCTTTTTATCAGTAAGTAGAGCCTGTTGTTAAAACCTCAAAACGCTTTTAATGACTCTTTCAGCAATTCTTAATTTTTTGTATCCCATACAGACCCCAGAATTCGTGCAATTCCAGGATCTAATTTTTGAAATTTTTTCGGTTTTTTTGTGATTTCCTGATGTCAAGTTAAATATTTTTGTAAAAGACATTGATTCTTTGCGTGACAAGAAATCGTTTATGGATACGATTTCTATAATTAGCAAGACTATGAAGTTTTATCAAGTTATTTCCTTCCATTTGAAATAATCTTATTCATTGTTGCAACAAAAATTAAATATTTTTCTATACTCCATGAGTCATATCCAGAAAAAGTTTAGGTCATGCAAGAATATTTAAGGCTGCTGCATATATATTAACCCTAAATCATGAGGATAAATGAACATCAATAAAATCAATGTTATATAATTTTATCGAGCGATATCCACGATATGCGGCGACCTAACAAGGCTGAGGTGCATAGGGGTGAGGTAACAGTATCCTTTGATCAGTTTTGAGAACCAAACGACGAATTTGTTCAAGAACTATGTTTTTGCTCATCGGTGCTTGATTTCTACAATGCGCTGTCTCAATGATAAAAACCATGCATTAAACTGCAAACTTGTTGTGCCTTGTATGCGTGTAATATAGGTGCACAAAGTCAGGGGGAGGGTTAAATCCCCGGAATCCAGATTAGTAAAATTATTGTTCACGCTCTGTCTGTAGTCAAATAATGAAGATGATCAAAATAGTCTGCATAGAATGTTTTTTGGTTATACCGCATTTTTTAGCATGTTTGCTTCGTTCTGACTGCTTTGTATCGCTTTTAACGCTGAAAAATGTAGAAATTGATCAATTGGGCTAGATATTTCGAGTTTTTCAATCATTTATACACATTTTTTTGCTTTTTTTAAATAAATAGTACACAAAATTTTTGATCCGTTGCTAGGAACAATTTTGCGATTTTCACTTCGTTTGTCTTCAAAAATGATGCCGAAAATCTTATATCCGCTAAATATCACCGGCTAGTACATACCATAGGTGAGCAGCACTTAAATTCCGGAAGGGGCGCAAGATTTTTTAAAGGTCATAAATGGTCTTAAAAATGTGTGGTATGGTATGGCGGATAAACAAAGTTTCTAAATGTTTCTCATTGAGCACTATCCATTAGCATCAAAAAATTGCGAAAAACATTAAATTCTGGGGGTAATGCCCTCCTACCAGTCATGGGCTGCAAGAAATTCCGGGAGTCTGGTTGAGTGGAATCGCAAAAAATGTTACTGAATATAAAATGGGGTCTACATTAACCTACACGGGGTGTAAAACTCCCGGATCCCACGCCCATATATTTTCCTTGCGCCTAAGTGCATGTTTGACGCTTGTGTCATTTAGTCGTTTTGCTTAGTGAATTCAATGTAGGAAGATGACGTACTCGCGATCTCTTTTTATGTTTCTAATTCTTGTCCTTTTTTATACGCGGCAGGACAAATTAAGGAGTTTGGTTTCCTTTATTTGAAAAGGACTTGTGTTGCATTGTAGACTTAAAGATTTGCTGAAAAAGCAGTGACAATTTTCGACAACGCAATATTGTCGTTCTGCATTATTTTATGTGCTCTAACAGTGACCGATCCTGTATTTTCTGACGAGGGGGGGGGTGGCGGAATCCCAAGTTTTCTAAAAAGTGTCCGAAATTGTTCGAAAAATCCATTCATTTCGCTTATAGTATCGATTTTTCGCCATCTTTTGATAGACTGAATCTTTGTGATCAGTTCGAAAAAGTTGAAAATTTTCCAAATTTTTTACAAAAAATGCGCATTGTTAATTTTGAAATCGGCGTAAAGCACCAAAAAGTGCTCGAGAGATCATTAAAATAAGTAAAATAAGTCCTTTTTTTGTAAATAAATGACTCTTCTAACGTACGAAAATGAACTCTATAGAGTCAAAAAGTCAGTAAATGTCGTTTATGAGTACTACCTGGTGCGAAGAGCCGAAATTTGACAAATTGTGATAAAAAATTGCTAAAATCATAAAAAAAACACATTTCTCTCGATTGAGCCCAACTATTTTTTGACAATAGGGGGTCCCTACCACACCTGGGCGTGGGGGGTATGCAACCCCCAGAAACCAAAATACCCCCCCAGAAATCAAAATACCCCCCAGAATTCAATTTTTGAAAATTTTTTTCGTCTTTTTCGCAATTTTTTGATGCCAATAGATAGTGCATGATGAGAAACGTCGAAAAATGGTGTTTTTATCGCCATACCACCATTTTTAAGGCCATTTTTCGACCTTCAAAAAAATCTTGCACCCCCCCAGAATTTTCTTGCTGCCCACGTATGGTCCCTACGCCCCTCTAAATCCGTACCTGTGCTTTAATAGCTTATATACATACAAATTTCGTTGTGCCTATTGTTAAAGACTTTCTTACCAGTCAACTGTTTTATAACTCGTTTTTATCCGCCTACTTTTCTTCTTTAGTAAGCGTTGCAGTCTGCGTCCTATTATGTTTTCAACATTTTACGCGTATCATTGTCCTTTTGAAATCAATAAATGTATCTCGCCTTAATTATACTCGTATGTGCATGTGTATCGATCAAACCTATTTTTAGCGTACAATGGAAAAATTTTCATGTAAGTATTCTAGAAGCGACTGACAGCACAAAAATTTTCATGTTGGAACAAAACTAAATTTTAGTGTCGTGCGAAATTAATTTTCATATTGGATCAAAGCTAAATTTTCGTGCCATCATAATACTAACTTTTAGTGGCAGCCAGTTACACGCTAATTGTTCGCTTAGATACAACAGATTTTTTTAACAGTGTAGGTACCTGAGTAACTCCCGAAGGCAAATACAAGTCCGTGCCCGTGTTGAATTAGTAGACACCGGACAGGACCACACATGGGCGTGGGGGGTCTGGACCCCCCCGAAATCAAAAGACCCCCCAGAAATCAATTTTCGAAATTTTTTTTCGTTTTTTTCGCAATTTTTTGATGCCAATGGATAGAGCTTGATGAGAAACGTCGAAAAATGGTGTTTTTATCGCCATATGACCATTTTTAAGGCCATTTTTTGACCTTCAAAAAGTCTTGGACCCCCCAGAATTCTCTTGCTGCCCACGTATGGACAGGACCCCTGTACATATACAACTTTTGCTGCTCTGGGAAGGTGAAAAATACCTGAAAAAGATGACTTAATCCTACCAACATCCAAACACCCTTATTGGCATAGTGGCACTGCCACCGTAAGCCAGCTTTTTTTCGGTGAATCCTATACTACTTTTGTCAAGTCAACTTTATTAGGTTAATTGAACAAAATGAACGCTACACAATTTCCTTGTGCAAGTTCAACACAGCAAAAGTTGGGCTAATCCTATTTATTGTGTACATCCTTACACTAATCTTAACTTCTAGTACCTAACTTTGTTTTTAAGCGAACAAAACGGGCGTATTTGCCGCTCATAACCACACCTGGACGTGGGGGTATGCACCCCCCGAGAAACCAAAATACCCTCAGGATTCAATTTCTGAAAATTTTTTCGTTTTTTCGCAAGTTTTTGATGCCAATGGACAGTGCTCGATGAGAAACGTCGAAAAATTGTGTTTTTTCGCCATGCCACCATACGTGGGCAGCAAGAAAATTCTGGGGGGGGGGGGTGCAAGATTTTTTTGAAGGTCGAAAAATGGCCTTAAAAATGGTGGTATGGCGATAAAAACACCATTTTTCGACGTTTCTCATCAAGCACTATCCATTGGCATCAAAAAATTGCGAAAAAAACGAAAAAAATTTTCAAAAATTGAATTCTGGGGGGGGGTATTTTGATTTCTGGGGGGGGGGGTATTTTGGTTTCTGGGGGGGGGGGTGCATACCCCCCCCCCACGCCCAGGTAGTGCATGCCACCATTTTTTGACCTTCAAAAAATCTTACGCCCCCCAGAATTTTCTTGCTCCCCACGTATGCTAACCACACATGGGCGTGGGGGGGGGGGTTGGGGGGGTATGCACCCCGGAAATTTTTTTGCTTTTCTAGCAATTTTTGATGCCATTGGATAGTGCTCGATGAGAAACGTCGAAAAATAGTGTTTTTTCCCCATATGACCACTTTTAAGACCATTTTTTGACCTTTGAAAATTTTTTCACCCCCAGAATTTCGGTGCTGCCCACCTATGATGCTAACCCAACACACTTGTGTTAACAAGCTTTTTACTAACAGACCTACTCTGCTTTCAACTTTTGTTTACGCTATTCGAAATAAGATTTAATTCTCTACTCTACCAGTTCTTAACATACATACCTACTTTACGCATACTTGGATACGTTTTTTGACTTTTTTGGCTACCAGTGTATTACCTAACTATATTTAAAGAACGTACACAATGTGTTTATTCACTTCGCAATCACAGCAGTGACCAGCTGAAATACAAAATAACTAGCAGGCGACATAAAAAGAACCTATGTATGCATAGTGGCGCACACACGTGGGCTTGGGGGGATTTACGGGAGTTGGGGGTATGCAGCACCCCTCAGAAGGCAGAATGCTCCTCCCCCAGAATTCAGTTATTGATTTTTTTGTTTTTCGCAATTTTTGATGCTAATGGATAGTGCTCGATGAGAAATGTTGAAAAATGGTGTTTTTCCGCCATACCACTATTCGTAAGACCATTTTTTTACCTTTGAAAAATCTTGCACCCCCCTAAAATTTTGGTGCTGCCGATCTATGGTGGCGCATGCTATAATTGGAGCAATAAAATACCTGGCAAATTCGATCAAAATTTTTTTCATGGGTTAATCCCTAGGGATTAAATTTAGTGAAAAAGCTTGTAAGTCCGGCGCAAAAAAGAAAGTCATTTCAACAAGGTAAGTAGGACCAATCAATTTGTGGATTAAGCAATTGAAGCAAAAAAGGCTTTGCAGACTTCTTCATTTGTCAACTTTTTGGATTTCGGACAGCACAGTGCTTACAGGCTTTTAATCTAGTCTTTTTCACGGAACCTTGTGCATAAAAATCAATTTTCAGCACTTAAGACGATAGGAGGAAAGTGGTTTTCAAGCATCCTGTCGTAAAACACATTTGCGTGGTAAAACTTCATATGCCGTCGATTACAATACACAAAATTAATGACGGATTTTGGAATTCTGGAAAAAGGGGTTGGTAGTATAGGAGGGGGTATTCCAACTTCTGCGGGAGGTGCATACCCCAAACCTCCTCCCCACGCCCACGTGTAGTAGGTAGTAGGTACCCCAACTTTTTTCCGAAACAGTCAAAAATAGATTCGCATAACATTTTTAGAATTTATAATAAAAATATAAAACTACAAAAATATGGCTTTAAGACCTTTAACAGAGTAAGTAAATGTAATAGGCATAAACGCCACAAAAAATAGAGAAATCACGATGGTCAATGGCTAAAAAATTGCAAACTACATATGCATTATCCAAATATCCAGTCATTTTGGACCTATTCCTACCTTAAATCCACCGCTGCACAAAATCATGATTCGTGCTCAGACATGCGCAGCGTGGGAATTCTAGGGGGAGCTTGAAATTTTAAAGTGCCTTTTTTAGCCTAAAAATAGTAGGTACGCTTCAAAAACATCGCTTCTTGGCGTTTCTAACGATGTCCTATCTTTCTATAGTATAAAAACACAAAAAAATATCGGAAAAAAACAGAAAAGTCGAAGTTAAAACTGAGTATAGGGCGCGAAGCGCCGAAAAATTTGACACTCTTGAGCCAATAGGTAGCCAAAAATGCTTGAAAAAGCACTTTTTCTGCGGATTTTCAGGTAAATTTTGGAAACATTAAAAAAAATCAAGAATTCTGGAAGCAGTAAAAAAATTGCTGGGGGGGGGTGAAAATTTTTCTGGGCCCCTATGATCATATGTGTTCGTGATCCAGTCTGAGCCGCTTTCATTATCGAATGGAATTGTTTCAATAATTGCGATTCGTGCACAAGGTTTGGCGAATTAGTCTATATGGACTTTTCGAACTATAGATTTCAAACGGAAAAACATAAATCGTTTTACCCTTTAAAGTGAGTTTGAACAAAAGCGTAAATTCTACGAAAGTAATTCACATGCTAAGAGAATCATACGCAGATGCGCAAAGAAGCGGTTGACCGGATAAAATGAAATTCCGTATTAAGGGTTTAAAACCCTCTTAAAACTATCCCTACGCTAATGCGCGCATAAAATACTGCAGCAAATTAAAGCTAACAGTCAAATCGCCAAACATCGATCAACGCGCAATGAGCAGCAAGGATAAAAATTCGCCAAAATTCTAAGATCGAATAGCAAAAATACTGTACCAACTTTAAAGCGAACTGCGTATACATCGGAAACGGACTACAGTACGCAAACATTTCTCGAGTAGCTACAATGAAAAGACTCGGCTAGAAAAAATCACCAGTGCCAAAAGAGTACACAATGAGACAAACGAGAAGCGCAGCGCAAATATCAGATTTAAGCAAAATGGTAAAAATAGACCCATATACTTCGAGCTATAAAGATAAAACTAAATAGATGGGCTCGCGACGGACAGAAAATAGACGAGGTGCGAAATTGAACAGAAACCACGCACAACGACGAGAAAATAAAATATCGAAAGCGGTTGGACTTGGTCATTTATGCGGGTCGGCTAACCTATACGACCGTACGTGCGCGTGGGGAGGGCTGAGAGGGGGTTATTACCCTCGCCGAGCGGTCCAAAAGTTAGGTACTCTGAGCAGTTTGAGCCAAAAATATTGCACTACCGAGCGCTTCTGACAAAAATATCCAAAAACATAATTCACTGTTGCATAAATCCCGAATGTTACACCTACCCAACCTCTAAATCCCGATTTTGCCCTCCCTGACCGACCTGACCTCGCGCGTCTATACATTTGACCATTTGATTGAAAACGCAAAGACGTTTATAACTACTTATTTAACTTTTTATCAATAAAAAAATTATCTCTTATTTCTTTAATCACGCAGCATTAAAATGTTTTAGAGTTTTCTCCTAAATCCGAGGAAAGCGCAGACATTTTCCATCCGTTGGCCTTTGAACTCAGCATTTTGCTTTAGAATTTAAACGGCTTACGTTAAAGCGTAAAGTACGGCAAGTAAGCGTCAAATATAGTAAGGTAAGAAATCCGAAAATTCACAATGCAATTTTCAATCAAAATAATGACAAAAAAGCGTAAAAAGCATTCATTCTGACGCTTTTCCAGAATACCGCGCGGGGACGCTGAAAATGCGCAGGTGCGAAGTTAACAACGAGACTAACAACGAAGTGCGCTAATGCGCACCGAATTTTGACAAAATACCATTATTAACCACAGCACTATTGATATCGCGTGAGGTTTCCACCGATGCCCGCGATTGAATTTCGGCCAACTCGCCCTCTATCGACCCAACGCCCACTAAATCCAGGAGACCGAACGTGCTTTTGGCTCTAAGCCAAATAGGTATTCTCGTCGTCGTTCGATCGGTTATCGTTACCCCACGATTGGTCATCTCGGGCGTACAAGAAGCGGAACGCTCCGCCCCTCGCGATTTCCCATTAGCCGATGGAGTAGAGAAACGTGGGCGTGGCGTAATCCTACAATTAGAGTCACGCTTCTTCTCATTGGCTGAGAATACGCGCGATGTCGCGACTGATGAACCAATTTTGGCCGAACTAACGCATCGTTCATTAAATTTATCCTCTTCGGTTAATCGCCGACCGGTTGACGGTTGTATCGATTGCATTGGGAAGGGGTGGAGCGAAGTCACGCGACTAGTTATATATGAATACGTAGAGCTCGTTGGACAGCGTTCGGCCACTCCCAGCAGTGTAGCGGAGGCGGTAGTTGATTCGGCATCCGAGTTAATACCCGAATCAAAACCGCATCGGCTATTAGGGGACGAACTTTGCACGCTAGTTGGTGGAAACGGGTTTTGGCCCACGTTTGCGCGATCGTTTTTCAATCTTACACCTTGATTCCACGTCAGACCTTGAAAAATTTTAAAATTACATTAAAACCCGAATGGGCGTCGTCCGAATACTGCTGAGGAGCAGACCATAAGCGGGCAGAACCAAAATTATGCGGAGGGGCGCAAGATTTTTCACAGCTTTAGAAATGATGTTGAAGATGTATGGTGAAAAAACGCCATTTTTAACGTTTCTCATCAAACACTATCCATTGGCATCAAAAAATTGCGAAAAAAACAACAAATGTTCAAAAATTGAATCCTGGGAGGAGTATTTCGATGGAAATTTTGAGGGGGGGGGAGTTAAAATTTTAATGTGCCCTTTTAGGCTAAAAAATGGTGGGTACGCGTCAAAAACAGTTTCTTGGCGTTTCTGACGACGATCTATCTTTCTAGAGCGTATGAACTTGAAAAAATTTTTGAAAAAAATTAAAAAAAGTCAATCGAAGTGAACAAAATATACTTAAAACACGAGTATAATGACGCGAAACGCCAAAAATTTGACAAATTTGAGCAAATAGATAGCTGAAAACGAATAAAAATGAGCCTTTTCTACGAATTTTTAGGAGATTTTTGGGACCATTCGAAAAATCGCTAATTATGGAAAGGGTGAAAAACTGTTTGCGAGTGAAAATTTTTTTGGGGCCCCTAAAAAATTTTCCCTCACAACTGCAAACCATACATTATCTTGCCCCCAGGTATGTAGCTGGCCGTCCTATTTGGGGGGGACAATACCAATTTTGGAGGGTCCGGGGTCCAAAAAGGCCAAAAATCGAGCAAAATAATGTTAAAAAAGTCCAATTTTTCCGGTTTTTTCAGAATTTTGAGGGGTTCCGGACTCCCCCATTCCCTCAGAGCTACTTGCCTGCTTGCACCCCAGATCATATATGGTGGGCGGTCTGCCATATTCGACGAGGGGGGAGACTCGTTCACGCCCACGATTGGATAGCACCGACTCAACAAAAAATAAGTAATCGCAAAAAAACTAGATTTGTTCACTCGGGAGATCGAAAGTGGGCGTGGCCAATGAACGCCAATGATCCAATGCGCACGAGCCCCGCAGCGGTTTAACCAGCAGGCACTGTGTATTAACGCAATGCGACGTTGCGCCGAGCGATCGTAAGAACGTAACGCCGTCATTTTCCGCGCACCATTGACCCAATGAGGTCCAGGTGGGCGGAGTTGGTAAGCTCGAATTCCGATTGGACGACGAATTTTGAGACGCGCGGCGATTGGACGATCGACGTAGCAACTTATAGCGCCGATATTCCGCCTCCACCCTTTTCCTGAGAGACAGCCGCTTTAACGCGTTGCGTAGATCTTTCGAACCGGGCATCCCGGGAGTTCCGGCCGGCTCTGGACAATCGAGGCTAAACGAGCAAACGCGCTTTAAATAGTTTCCAATAATGAAACGTATTTAATCCCAGTTGTACGAAATGAATAGTACGCGACATCATTAGATTGAATAAAATGGGCGATTTATACTATTCAAAATTTAATCGTAATTTTAGAAAAAAATTATATGCGGAATTCGGATAAAAAAGAAACGGCCGAAGCGCGGATTACGTAATGGACAACGTTAACGCTAATAGTATACGCGTCGGCTACGTTACGCACTTCCATATACCGGGTAGTCGGAAAAACGAAGACATTTATCCGAAAACGCGGTCTACGACATTTTGCTTACACTCGAGTTTCCGACGATATCTTACTCAACGTGGGGAGCATAGGTGGGCAATACCGCGCCACCTACGCCACCGGGTGGCGTCAGAAGGCACTTCGGTACCTTCAGAACTCCAGCTGGGTGGCGCCAGTAAAAACTTCTTTTGATTGGGGGAGGGGGTAGCATTTTGTGACTCGAAATAAAAGTGAGAAAATGATACAACCAACCAACTAGCCAGCCAACCAATCAATTAAACGATTAACCAACCAGCCAACTAATCAACCAACCGGCCGAACAACCAACCAACCAACCAACTTACCGGCCAAGTAACCGGCCAACTAGTCAAGCAAACAACCAACCAACCACCTACTCAACCAAACAACTAACAAACTGACCAAACAAACACCCAACCAACCAACCAACTAGCCAATCGCTCAACCAACCAACTAGCCAACCTATCAACCAACTAACCGGCCAACCAACCAACCAACTAGCCAACCGCTCAACCAACCAACTAGCCAACCAACTAACTAGCCAACCAACCAACCAACCAACTAGCCAATTAAACAACCAAACAACCGGCTGAACAACCAACAAACTAGCCAACCAACCATACCTGGGCAATGGCTGACGGTTCGCCCCGTCCAACTTCCAGCCAAAGGGTGGGTGGGTCCCTAGACTCTGAAGAAGGTGGGTCTGTCCCTGAAAAAAGGTGGGTCTTTGCCTGAAAAAGGTGGGTCGTTTAGCTTAATCAGTGGGTCAGTCACTGAAAAAAGGTGGATCCATCTATGAAAAAGGTGTCGAACAGTGTAATAAGATGGTTCCTCTGCATGTTTTGGAAACTGATCATGATATACCGTATCTAGAATTTCCTTAAATTATCTCCAAAAATTTTCTCCCTGTAAAAAAGATAACCCCGTCTAAGTTACCCCTTCGCCCCGTCCAACATTTGGTTCGGCCCGTACTGCTGATGGGCCGATATGGAGCATTGCCAAGGTGTGCAACCAACCAACCAACTAGCCAACCAAACAAACAACTAATCAACCGGCCAAACAACCAACCAACTGGCCAACCAACCAACTAACTAATAAAGCGAACAACCAACCAAGCAACCTCAACAAAAGGGACCCCGGTACCTTCAGAACCAAAATTCATTGCCCAGGTATGGTGGGGAGTAAGTTCATAAAAATTTGAAACTGTAAAGTCAAAGTGTATCTTTACAAAGCGTTTTGAACCACGATTCTTCACCCTTCCGTAAACTAACGTCACGCATTGCGCGTTCGGCCGCCCTTTGTTTCAGCGCCGGAGCCAATGTCTCCGAACTTAAAAAAACAGCCAAAAGCTTCCAAGGGGGTGGGAGGTACGTATCTTCACTATTGTCAGGCGCGTAACCGTCGGGGGATTGGGGGGACCTAGTCCCCCAAAAATTTTGGGAATACAAATATTTCGCACGAGGGTCCCCGTAAGGAAAAAGTGGAAAATTCTTGAAGCCCGCGGCTCATTTCGGAACTAAGGAATAAACCCGAGTTTTTGGGCGCTTCGCGCCAGATTTATTTTTTTGTACAAATTTTGTCCTTCGATCGGCCCGAGTTTGAATAAGACGCGATGAACAAATATATAAAAATTTTCTAACGCGTTGCGCAGAATTACTTATTTTCGTACTTACTTCCCTTGACAATTTAGCAGAATTATGTACAAAATAAGTTGAGCAATTTTCCAGCACGGTCAAATGTTTAGAAACCATTCGCGTAATCATTCTACGCGACATATTTTTTGAATATGATCAAAATCGAGCGAAATTTTTTTAATTCTTTAAAAATTCCTTCTCTAGCGTAGAGCTCGCGAAGAAATGCCGAAAAACGCTATCATATTTTCGCCCGTCGACGAGTTATTATTGAGCCATTAGACTTCAAAATCTTATTCGCCAAAATTCGGAAGGCCGGATACGCGCCCGTTTATCGTAACAGCTAAAACTAAATAAAAAACGCGCAATAAGGTTTAGAACGCTTCTACGCGCGACGTCGTAGAACGCGTTCTCCATCATTTTTTAACTAAAATAGTCGCAACATTGTCAATGTTTGCTGAAAAATCGCAGCGCACGAAGACAAATCAGACGAATCGGAAAGCAAAGTAGGCTCGCTTTTTTAATTCGCGATAGTAGGGCTAATCTAAGGGTTCGACATCTACGCTATTTACGCCGGAATCCGATTCTCGCTAAATTCGCCTCGCCTTTTCCGATTATCGGTATTTGTTTTAAAACGTGGCGCAATATACGCTTTCTCAAAAAAATTGGAAATTAATACGAAGTAAACTCACGAATTGAACTTTTAAATTGCTTACTTTTGATCAGAATCATCGGACGACGTTTCGACTCGATCCGCCGAAGTTTCGTCGGAGAAGTCGGCCGATTTAAAAACAGCGCACGCGTCGATAGAAGCCCGATGCGGCGACCGTTGATTGGGAATGAAATTGTTAAAGCTTTTTTGACCAGGGCCAAAATTGAGCCGGTGGTCGGGATCGAAAATTTTGGTAATTTTAGGCCGATCGGTCGAACAACACGGGGTAAAAGTTGAGCACGGTTCGACGGATGACGTTAAATGCGGAAGAACGTTCGCGTCGCTTGAGCGATTTAAAGCCGTAATTTTCGCGTTATTCGTCGGTTTTACTCGACAATTTCTGGAATCGGCGGAGGATCCCGTCTCCTCGGCTTCTTCGATTTCCGAAGCCAATGAATTATTCAGCCGATTTAAGCCGTAGGAGTGATATCTATATCGAAATTAAAAAAATGGTTTAGTTCAAAATCAATATTTTAACGAGGCTAGTTTGAATGTGATATTACCGCCCGCCCGTCGTAGTATTAAGCGAAGTTACAAACGGATTGGCAATTTAGAATGGAATGTTAGAAACAATTTATACAATATTCGGTTGAAGCCGCCGCGCGATCATTCGCACTTTACAACCCTAGCGCGGCAAAGTTCGTTTGATTGACAAACTTCAAAATCGAAGAAATTTAATCAATTAATAAATGAAATCCGGTGATAATGATTACTTATCATTAGGGATCGGACGAAGGTATCTTTTTTCTCGTCCGAGGGACCGAGGATTTGTTATAGATATAATATGAGTTTTTGAGTACAAACAACATAGGACATATATGCTCCGCGTGTTGTGGGTACGGTAGCGATAGGATTGATTAGGGTAATACGGTTCGAAGCTAACGAGCTATTATTGAAATTTTATTCAAAAGTAGGTATGCAAATGACAGGCGCAGTAGTAACAAATCGCTAATCGAGTTCATAATGCGGAATACGTCTAGTTTTTGTGTGAGGTAAATTCTCTATAAAGATGCTTATACTTTCGGCCGCTCCACTGAGCAAGAGGAGCAAAATGCGATGTGCGTAATACACCGTGCAGCACACAAAAAAGGAACGAAAAAGCGATCGCGAAAAACGTTTGAATTTTTTACCCATGCTCAACTTTGGCTTATGCACAATGTAGGTTTTGCACGCATGGACAGGAAAAGGCCCACATAATGTACCTACATTAATCGGTGATGTATCGACAGACCCACCGTCCCAACGGCCCCACCAATTCTGATAGCCCCACCAATCCCAACAGCCCCACTGTTCCAACAGCACCACCAGTAATCCCAGCAGCCCCAACATTACTGCAATCGCTATTAAACGAGAAATGCGTTTGGCGAATGTTCCCTTTGAGACATAGATCTTATACGGGCTATGTTTGATCAAGATATCTTTTTGACTATTTTCCGACTTTGTATATTTCATCAAGACCATACACGAGCGTGCAGGTTTACATTTTCAGAATAACTCTACCTGAGAAACTGGTAGACCCGCCAGAATTGAAGCTTCGGCATTTTTGCGCAATCTGGGATTTTGCCTCATTCGAGTCATCTTGCGAGATTAGATTCCTGCTCATTATGGCCAAGTCTAGACTGCCAGAAAAAAATAAAAAATGTTCTAGTGAAAAAATGAAATATAAGTGCTAAAATTAAATGAAAATCAAAACTTTCACGCTAATCTGCTTCAAAATTGCCAGAAAATAAGGTTAAGCGTAGTTTTTACGCTATTTTAACATTCATATCAGTTTTTAGGTCATTTTTGGCTCAAAACTCCTTCTCTAGACCGGTCGTGCAGTGCATCTATGATTATAACAGTGGGGCAGTTGGAACAAACATTGGCGGCGAACAAATGCTGCGGGTCTGGTGGGGTAAGGTGACCGAGAAATGTGCTAAAAATAGAATTCTGGAGGTCTACCATAATTTGGGGCATTTCCAGAATTTCGGGTTGGGGGGTTACCCTCCCCCACGCTTATGTGTGGTTGGGACAGTGCGACTGTCGGAACGGTAGGACTGCTGGTAGGGTCTGGGATTGGTGGGGCTGTTGGGACAAGTAAGGCTGTTGGAATTATTAGTGGGGCTCTTGGGACTGGCGGGGCTGTTGAGACACAATCCTCTAATCAGCATACGCGTCTTGTCTCTGCCGTCTATAGGCTCACATGTTACAGCATTGACTCGGCATTACATTCGAGGCAATGGGCCTTTTGTAGCACATGCGTTTTTTGCTGCATTTGTGCTATTTCGGTATCACTCAAAAATGCAAAATTAAAAAACCCTCGGTCCCTCGGCCAATTTTCAACTGACCCTCGGCCGAGGGATGTCTAAAAAAGACCGAGGATTACCCAGGCCGAGGCCTCGTCCGACCCCTACTAATTATTTGAATCGCCAATGTTAACGCGCTTTACCTAATTTACTATTAAATTTGGAACAAACGCAACAGAGTTATCAGCAAATTAATAAATAAAAAGATATAAATAAATAGAAAGAAAACAGTAAATAAATAAAAAAGAAAGAACGGTACGAAATAAATAGAAACAATACAAAATGATGAATAATAAATGGACAAATTAAAATATTTTCTCTTCAAGAACAAAAGCGGATCGCCTCTCAGCGGAGCGATTAATATAAATAGTCAACAAAAAATAAGCGATGATAAAAGTAAATGAATATTAAATGAATAGACAAATGAATAATTAATTTAATTAATTAATATTTCACCCCAAACTTGAATCACTTTCTTGCGTCGATTTCAATTCGAGTCTAGTTTCGGAGAGCATGGCCATCACTTCGGCGTATCTGTCCCTCAAATCGGCCAGCTCTTGAGACAACTCCCGTTGAGTTTCTTGAGCAGCCAACAAATGCAACGTTAGCTCTTCGTTTTCGGCAATAAGCTGTAACGCGATAATATATAAATTAATCATAAGCCGGACCGTATCCGGGAAGAGCGATCCTCCGGAAATGAAAACAAATCGAATCTAACAAAGACCTCCCAAATAAAAAAATTACAAATTCTCAAAGTTGGTCTGAAACACCGTCAAAACAGGGTTTCTGGTACTTTTGAGCAAGGAAACGCAAAATTTTTCGGCGCTCGAGGCCGGCAGTTTCGGTTTTCTATTCCGCTAAGAATCGCTCAAATTTGAGTTAGCTATATAGAACACGCGAATAAAATGAATTTTATAAATTTATTACATTTATTTATTGATTATTTCATAATTTATTATTTTAATTAATAATTCTATATATTTATTTCATTTATTTAATCAATAAATTTCTATACAAAAACGAGTTAAGAACTCGCTCGTCGATTAAATAATGCGAAATCGGTTGTACACGCGCATACCTAGTTTAAACGTTTGACTCGTTTTATTTCAGTATGAAATAAAGTGAATATTTTATAAGATTGTTTTTTAAAATCTTTATCATTGTATGCGGCTCGCCGAGATACGGTAAAAAATGCCTTTATTTTTGCGCATCTAATGGATCTCAAGATATTTAACCTCAAAATTTTCGCCACCCGTCCCCCCGAAATGAAATCCTGGATACGGACCTGATCATAATTGATCAATAATATTGAAATGAGGAATTATTTCATTATTGATAGAAATGAATAATTATTCGATTATTAATTAAATTTAAATTAATAATCAATTTGATTAAATTATGTTTTCCAAGAAATCCTTAAACTTAAGACTAGGAATAGCCACCTTCCACAAATTCTCAAAGTATTTTCGTCAAAAACAAAATTTTTACACGTTTTATTAGAATTTCGGATATGTTCCACACTTTCATTGAAAAATTGACATTGCCAACAATTTTCCAGCTTATCAATCCAGATTCTAAATCTTTTCGATTCGATTAAGATTTTTTCACATTTTCCAAGCGATGCTAAAACACGTGATATAATAAATCGAAACACGCAGTAATCGGCGCACTGTAACGTTTTTAACGCGAGTCAATTTCTAGCACCTGCTTATTGAGCAAGGTTTTGTGGCTAATATCATTTTGATGTTGCTGCAACAGATCGGTTTTGGCCGTCAACGTTTCGGCGTTTTGGCTTAGTTTACTCGTAAGATCGCCGATGCGCGCGTTAGCCTCGGCTAAAAAACGCTCATTTTCGCTAAATGTCAAAATAAATAAAAATAAGAAAAATAATAAAAATTAAAACTTTCATTGAAATAGCGATTCGAAGCCAGTTAGACGCATAAAATCACGATTTTTCAAAATTTTACGGTACTCATTAATGACCATTACCGACTTTCTCGGCGCTCGAAAAACGTTATTTTTACGTCCGAAGAGTAATTTATGCTCAAAGCGAGCATTAATTAGCACTAAAAATGATTTCTCTAGTATTTTCGGTACTTTTGGCCGATTTCTGCACTAATATTGCGCCTTTTACAGAGAAAACCTTCGAATAATTTCAAACTTTTATCAAATCGCGAGCGATTCCGTCTATCGAAAGACGACAAAAATCGATACTTTGAGCATATACTGGACAGATTTTTCGGACAACTTTCGACACTGTTTGAAAAATTTGGGGTTCCGCCCGTCGGATAATCCTAGATCCGCCCGCCACCACCAGAAATACCAATCTTTTTATTCAAAAGCTCGCTTATCGGCGATATTTTATCACGCATTAAGTTCGGTATCTAAACGAATTATGAAACCTAATCAGAAATAATAATTTTCTCTTATAAATTTCAGCTTGAAAAATCCAATTGCCCCATTCCATCGAAACTGATTATTTAAGAGGCTGAAAAAAGTCGTAATGTTATTTGGAGATGTAAAAAATGCCTCGTAGGACCATTAGTCGCAGTACGACCGTGTTCTCAATTCCACTCCCCAATTCCTCCGGCCGGCGCAATATCGTCTACGTATGCGATTTACCCACATTTGACAACTTTCTACGTACGGCTTAGGTAAAAGTTTTAGTTTTTAATGACGTCGGGCGGGCGCTTTAAGATTTGCGGCTTTAGATCCAATTTTATCACAGCGAAGCTAAAGTACGTTTATATATTGTTAATAAATTACTCGTCCATTTATTAGATTGTTTTATTAAATCAATACGACTTAAACATTTTTGTTAATATATATATATATATCAAAAGTGCATTAATTAAAATGATAAATAAATTATTTATTCCGAAAATTTTGAGCCGTACTGATATTATAGTACTGTTAATATATCAGAAACTTTGAGAAGAAACACGATTATGCCCGATTTATGCGAATTAAGAACCTCTTATCGATTAAACAATCCACCGCAAAATAACTACAGCAATCATCGACCGAGAATTTAAAAATTTTTAATCAATAGCAGCCTTACCGGCCCGTTTACCGCAATCCGCTATAATCTGCGCTTCTCTGACCGCCAACGATTCCGTCAGGCATTTTAAATGACTCATCTTAAGATTTAACATTTCAGACAACTTTTATAAAAACTATCTATGAAAATTTTGAAGAACAAATCCATTTCACGAATTTTTAATACAAAAGCGCCTTCCATTAATTTACTCTTTTTTACACGACTTTCAGGATTTTTTCCTAAATTTCACCTTAACCATTTACGTAAAAAAATATGCAAGTCGAGTGCACAGATGCTCGTGAGGATGGCTGCCGATTCCCCGCCAATTAACGAAATCTTAAACACTTTGTTTTATGTAATATTAATAATAATTTTAAACGGCAATTTTCACTGAATACTTTTGACTCAAAAAGTCGACTATCGACTCGTAATAGATATTTGTTAATTTATTCGGTTTCATTATACTCTTATATGTACATTTTGAAGATTTTCATATTTTCGTATTCTAAGAATCCAGAAAGGCACGATCGAAAAACTATGCCGAATTCCCACGACGTCTGCGCACGTGCGAATAAGATCAAATCATTCATATTTGTTTGGGATAATGAACGGTAGTTTTTTCGACTGATGCAGAAATTCGAACGCGCGTTGCGCAAGACCAAACTTATTGATTTCTCAAAAATTTCTGAAAAACAGAGATCGAATTTGAAAAATATTCCTGATTCGGCATTACAAAAATTTTATAAATCTAAAACGCATTTAAAATATTTCATTCCGCAATACGTTCCGCTGACTGGCCACGCGCTACAATAGATTCGCAATTTCTGGTCAGCCGGAGCGTACGTGTAACGTGTGCGGTAGGGGATCCCCCGCAAAAAGTTGGTCGTCCCGCAATTCTCCTCAAAGTAAGAAACCTAAGACTTCGGATTTTTGGCAGTATCTCGCACTTTTTTAGCAATTTTTAGGTGGTATTTTTTTGCCATTTTCGGTCAAAAATCGAAAACTTCGAAAAATGGCCGATTATCCCCTGCACCGGATCAAATTTTAGAGCTGTTACGCGTTTGACCCAAAGGACGGATTTCGAATCAAAATGGCCACAAAAACTGGTGTGTACGAAAGTAGAAATAACTTGAAAATCATGTTTCAGTTTTTATGCTAATTAAGCCTTATGATGTATCCCCAGAAAATTTTCCATTTTTCCACGATGGGAGCGCGGGAGTCAAAAATCCCCCAAACCACGCACCATACGCGTATCATTATATTTGTTTGCTACCAAATTCTAAAAATACAAGAAATCTACGCCAAAGAATAATAATTGAAACGTATTAAAGGTTTTTAATCCTACAACTGAGAACGGAATGAACTCGTTTATACATAGCATAAATTATTAAAAAGACGGGTAATAACATCGGCAAAGTTCCAATCGAATAAAACGTGTCACCCGGAAGAATCAAACTTATTAAAGCATTCGCATTTATTCGAGTCTCTATGAACAATTTTGGTAAAGTGTAAAGTAAAGCGTAAAATATGTAAACAGAGACGAATTGATCAATGCGATATACAGAATTCGAAAGCGGCATAATAAACGATCGTACGCGGGCACCTAGCTGGCCCTCCTATTTCGGGGAGACCAACACCAATTTTGGGGGTCTAAACCAAAAATAACATAAAATAACGTGTAAAAAGTCCAATTTTACCGGTTTTTTCTGAATTTTGGGGGGAGGGGGTCAGGACCGCCCATTCCCCCACAGCTACTTGCCTAATTGTACGCTCTTACTTCGAGCTTTAGGCTGACATTCTCTTCCTCCAGCATCGACAATTTCTTTTCCAACAAATTCCAGCTTAAATATCGCCTTTCGGACCTAAAAAATTGATAATGAAAATTACGGAAAATATTTTGAAAAATATGCCTTACGCCGGAGTCGAACCGGCCGATTCGTTTTCATTTTCGTTGTAAGTTTGCAGTAGATCAATTTTACGTTGCAGTTCGTGCTTCAATTGAGTGACCTGCTCGTTAGCCAACGCGATTTGTTCTTCGAGGTATTCGTTGCTCGACTGCAGTTCTTTATTTCGGTGCAACAGATGCTTGCCTATTCGGGCGGCTAATTCGAGATCTTTCTCTTTCTTCGAATTCAAAATAAGTAGACAAATACGAGAATGATGATTCGAATGAATAAATGAACAATTCTTAAGAATAAATTGATGACTCAAATAAATGAATAAACAAATAAATAAATTGGATGAAATTGCTGAGGATGTTTTCGGGACAATTTCCAGCGACGATAGGAATGACAATTATACGTAATCACAAAGTGAAATATCGCACAAACAAGACTAAAATGCAATTTTTAAATCTTTTCCGGTCTCACTCTACTGTCAAACATAGAAAGTGATTGTAAGCTTCGTCAACAGAATAAAACCAAGTTTATAATAGGCGCGAACAAACCTAGGCAATAGGCGCAAGCTGGTACCGGCTAGAGCAGGTCCGGTACCAGCTAGAGGGTCTGCCAGTTGCACCTGTTTTCATGCGGAATGCGCGATAATGCTGGAGTAAGTGGTTGGTAATAAAACTAAATCAGATAATATGAAAACACTATCAAACGGTTAAATGAGCCATTTACGTACGCCAATGCACTCCCATAGAACCATCACTCAAAATCTAGTGCACCATTTTAAACAAGCTTCATGACCTACCACTTTTACGACTAAACAACCAACCGAAAAAATTGGGCTCGGGTAACAGCTGGGGCAATGGGTATTGCCCAGCTATTGGCACGAATCGACTGAAATGGAATTAAGGAATAGATTTTAAAAAATCAATCCAGTTTTCGAATTTAGTACATCAAACTTTAAAAGTACAGAGGACATCGAAGCATTTCGTTGCATTGTAACTCCAGTTTGCAGAAAAAATTAACTTGATAGGTTCTTAATAATTTATTTTAAATTTTATATCTAATAAAAATTATGTTTTAAAAAATTCCATTTTAATCCATATTTACAACAATTTTTTCGATCAATGATTGGCGGGGGGAAGACTCGACAAAAGCATTTTGCATTTTGAAGCGGAGTCGAGCGAGTCTCACAATATCGCGTCATACGCGCGTGGAGAGGACGTAACGATTTTTTGCCTTTAACGACGAAAATGGTCAAAGTAGCCTATAAAACGTTTTTTCGTGGTAATATCGCATTTTATAAGCATTCTTAGTTCATTTTAAATGTTTTAAATCAGTTTTAACGCTAAAAAAATAAAGAAATTGATCACTTTTGGGGCGATTTTTGAGTAAAAACTACA
Source organism: Mermis nigrescens (assembly GCA_036768485.1). NCBI lineage: Eukaryota > Metazoa > Nematoda > Enoplea > Mermithida > Mermithidae > Mermis > Mermis nigrescens. Next base: position 397,137 of record JAVLUZ010000003.1, read on the forward strand.
CATAAATGTAATGGGAAAACTTTTAACATTTTTACTTCTTTTGACCTGAAAATTGATGCAAAAAACGTTCCGTCAGCTCAAAATCGCCGGACAGTACCTGTCCGGCTGATCCTTCGGGGAACTAATACCCCCTCACCCCCTATGCGCATGTATTTTACGAAGCATGCGAGAGAACCTCTACCCCTTCTACGCGCATGTATGTTCTCTCGACGTTTTACCCATTTTTCCGCTATTTTTTCAAATTTTTATTGGAAAACTCACTTTTCTTTAAATTTTAATTACCTAGTAGTGGTGATCCACAAATCATTCTATTTGGTTTACATGGGCAAACTATACGGCTTCATTCAACCCGGTGTCATCCCGGGTAGGTGCTTATGGGAAGACCCGCCAAGATCAATGGAAAATTTTGCGAAATGCCGCACAAATCGAAACGACCAATAATTAACCAATCGACCAATAAACAACAACTTTGTTAAAGGAAAACCAGCCAAAACATTGAGCAGCTGCCAATCCACATAGGGGGTATTTCCCCTCCTGAAGGGTCAGCCGGACTGGTACTAATCGGCGATTTTAAGCCGATGGAACGTTTTTTTGCATCATTTTTGAGGTCATAAGCCGTGAAAACGTCAAAATTTCTCTTTACTCAAAAAGCGCCCGAAATTGATAAAATTTCTGCATTTTGTAGTGTTAAAAGTGATATAATGCAGTCGAAAAGGACTAAAAATGCTTCAAAAATGTGATATTACCACGAAAAATTTTTAAAGGCTCTTTTGACCATTTTCGTCAATAAAACAGCGAAAAAAATCGTGAACGTTAAATTTAGTGTTTTGGATTTTTGGGATTTCACCTCCCGCTGCCGACTCTGACGTTGCGCGCCTATGGCAGCTGCTATCAAGGGGAAGACCGACCCTTGCCCACGTGTGCTCGTAATCACCAAATATCATGAGGTCGGGATGAATTAGTAAAAAAAAAGCCGACTACGATCAAACCTCTCTAGATGAACATATTTGTTAAGTTATCTAATTAATCGAGTGATTTCTTTATTTATCAATTATTGACTGGTTAGTCATTTTCTTGTTACGTAATTGTTTATTTACTTATTTACCAATTGCACTTATACTAAATAATTTAAAACTAAGTAGGTGGGTAATGGCTTTAACGCTCGTCCGTCCATTCTTTCTCTTCGCGAAAAATTAGATTATTTCCCTAATGAGTTTACCGACCTCACTCAGGACACTTTTGAGGCTACTGACGTCAGCTGAGGTAGAAACGCGATTAGAGGATAACGAATCCTGGTCATCGTGGGACATCGTTGCCACCGCCGCGTAACCAATTTCCGAGTCGTTCAAGCAACGAACGCACAGGTCTGAATTTAAAGGAGTGAGTGAAAGCATGAAAACTTCATTTGGCCAAAACCAAAATATCGTATAAGACGCGGTTTCACTCGAAATTGTAATTCGAAATTACACGCATTAAACGGCATAGGGTCCATTATGTACAAACGTATTACAGCTTTTCACGCATGACGTTGGGAAACCATTTGGACGAGTTTTCGTCAAAATCACGTACACAAGGCAACGCGGTTACTTATTCGGTCAATTGTATAAAACGATAGGCGATGAATAAATAAACCGTGAGATACAGTACCTACTCTTTTAAATAGAAATTTCACAATTCTCACGTACGAAAGTTCCTTTAGTTTACGAAAATACGCGCGCAGCATGCGTTATGCTTTGCGTATACCGGGTGTCGCGTAATCTTTTACCAGAGGTCAGAACGGAAAAATCCAGTTTAATCAAAAAACTTTGCACGTATTCCTGTAGAGAGCATCGAAATAGAAAATGATCGCAGCACTTCAATAATCAACATTTCTGCCAGCACACCCGCATCCAGGATTTGCCCAAGAGGTCCCAAGAAAAATTTCACCCTTTTTACAGAAATTTCTTCATCCCTTCCCAGAATTCGTGATTTTTTGAAAGTTTCCGAAAATTTCGTCGATTGTGCTGTTTTAAGCGCCTTTAGTTATCAATTTGCTTAAGAGTGTCAAATTTTCGGCGGCGCCATATGCTCATTTTTTGACAAGGTTTTACTTATGACCATTCATGCAATACACTCCCCTCTGGCCACCTACCTTGCCCATGTATGCATGATGGAGAGACCGCAACCGCTCTCCGGCCGGTCACGTCCTTGGATGCAGCCACAGCCCTAGCGAAAAAGAGCATTACAACAACACCTCAAAAAAAGACTTCAAAAACTTGCATAAACGCTAAAATATCGTTAAAACTACGTTTTTGAAGGAAATTTTCAATTTTCATCCGTTTTTAGCCTTCGCTTTGCCTCATTTTCACTACAAAATTTTCCATTTTTCCCTTCTAGGGGTCGAGACCCCGGACCCCCCCACTCGTATGTCTGGTCCCCAACACCCAAGGGCTGCAAATTCGAGGCATTATCCCGATCAGACATATAAGTGAGATCAGCTAGAACCCACAAAATAAAATGAAACGACAACTGCTGTCAACATATGCCTAATTTCACCCGGTTTCACCAATCAGAAGTCGCATAAGGAAGTCGAATTAGATTCGATTTTCTTATTCACAATGTTTTTACTTAAACGTCATTTATGTATTTACAGCAAGCCTAAAGCGTTGCCGTAATAACCAAAACATATTTAACAAAACTAGTTTAAGATTTATATACGTCAAAGGCATACATGCACATAGGGAAGAAGTGGGGGGTATTACCCCCTGAACGGTCAGCCGGACATGTACTGTCCGGCGATTTTGAGCTAATAGAACGCTTTTTGCATTCGTTTTGAGGTCAAAAGCAGTAAAAACGTTAAAAATTTTTCCGGCGCTTCGCGCCAGATTAGTACTTCTAAGTAATTTTTAGTTAAAAAGCATTCCAAATTGATAAAATTTTGCATTTCAAGTGTTAAAAGTGATATAATGCAGTCAAAATGGAATAAAAATGGTTTTAAAATGCGATGTTACTATGAAAAAACGAAGGCATTTCGATCGTTAAAACAAAAAGAAAATCGTAAACGTTAAATTTACTGTTTTAGATTTTTGGGATTTCACCCCCTGCCGACCCTGACCCTGTGCATCTATGGTCGATGGATACAAAAACCTAGAAAGCTGACTACACGACATACAAAGCAAATTTTGAAACGAACAAATACAGCGTCATAGAGGAATAGTCAAACAAAATCCTTCATGACATTATTAATTGTCGATGAATCATCGAAAAAAAGAAAGGTTTTTGATCTATCAAGCAAGCCATCACGTGAAATTGACAAACTACCCATCAAAGTTGTCATAATCTGTGAACGAACTGAATCAAATCATAGGCAGTGGCGGATCCAGGAATTCCTAACGGGGGGGGGGCGGAACCCTGACTTGGGCGGAAAAATTAGCTGTTTCAACCCGAAAATCGCTAAATATCGCTCAAAAATCCTTGATTTTGCGCACTATTTTGGGTCAATGGGGGGAGGCGGCTGCCCCCTAAATCCGCCCTGATCATACGCATCTTCATTGAATATTTTATCTGCATAATTCTACGTTCTTAGTGGCTTGAATCGTTGAACTCGCATTCTGAAATTCTAAAAATTTAAAAAAAAATTCTTGCAAGAAAACTATAATTTTTTGAAACAAGACTATTTCCTGTTACTTTCTTAGAAATTTATTTCGATTCGGTAATGAGTCAGATAAAGCTATAAATTACATTCACAACCACGAGGAAAAAACCTCTAACTTGATAAAAAACGCTTTGATGTTGACATACGCAGTGGCTTAAATGACAAAATTCTAAAAATACAAATGAAGAAAGAACAAAAAAGGAAGCTACCTAAGCGAACAATAGTATTATCAATTATAAATAAGACAAATACTTGTTTGCAAATAAAAAAATTAATCAAAAGACCTAATTTCAAAAAGATTTTCATTGCAACCGAACAAACAACGAATCGAAGAAACTAAATGAAGAAAATAATTATTTTCTATAAGTAATAAAAAATACAATGCATCGCAAGCAGGTTACAAAACATTTAAATAATCGATTAACAAAAATCATTTAATACCAGAAATATAATCCAAAATGGCATTGTTATCCTCAGAATAAGCTTCAAGTTGATCGATCGCTTCTTCGAAACGAACGTCAGCAACGTTCATGCCATGAATTATATTATAAACTAGTACAAATTGTGTACAGAGAAGCGCCAAATTTAACTCGAGGCGAATAGACGGAATTTAGCCCGCAGCGATTCAACGTAAAAAATAATCGGCCGATGTTTATACTCATATCACGGCTGTGCCAAAATAAACAACAAAAGAAATACTCTTAAATTGTTGACAAAAATGCATTTGAATCAATTAATTCTGATCAGGGGCGGATTTAGGGGGGGCGGGGGGCGGCCGCCCCATTGGCCCAAAATAGTGCGCAAAATTAAGCATTTTTGAGCGATTTTTAGCGATTTTCGGGTTAAAACGGCTAATTTTTCCGCCCAAGTCAGGATTCCGCCCCCCTTAGGGGTAGCGCCCCCCCCCTTAGGAAAATCCTAGATCCGCCACTGATTCTGATAGGTAGATGCAGGTCCGTATCCATAGGGGGCAACGGGCCGCCCCTAAATAAAATTTTTTTATTTTTTTTCTCAAGGGTACCGCAGAGGGAAAGATGGGAAGTCGGCGAAGTGCATCCGAAACACCGCCAAAACAGGTTTTTAGCTTACTTTGGAGCTAGGAAACTAAAAATTTTCAATTTGGATTTATGGTTTAAGTATGTTTGTCTTCTAAACCGCTAAAAATCGCTCAAAATTGAGTTAGACATGAAGAGCATGTCAATTTTTTCCAGCGCTTGGATTCATTGTTCAGCTATAGTTTTGCCTTCTAGCCCAAACAAAACAGCTCAAATTTGAGTACGGAGAACATGAAATTTTTTCCAGCGCTTCGCACCGGATGTATTGTTTGTCTATGTTTTTGTCTTCTAGCCCGCTCACAACCGCTTAAATTAGAGCTAGATACGTAGAATATGTCAAATTTTTCGGCACTTTGCGCCGAATTATTTATGTACTGTTTTTCTTTGAAAAGTACAATAATTGAATATATACAAAGACATGAAATTAGAAATAATTGGTCGATTGAATGATGAGAAGTCAGTTGGGCAGATAGCTGAAACGATGAATTTGCTCTTTATCAATATGAAATAAGGTAGAAATTTTTTGATTTTTTTGAAAATTTTCTCCATCATCGGATAGAGCTCGCTGAGATACGCTCAAAACTGCCTTTATTTTCGCCAATGGTTCTCGAGATATTTGACCTCAAAAATTTTCAACCACCCCCGTCGAAATCCAATTCTGGATTCGGGCCTGGGTAGATAAGTAAGTCGATAGTTAACTAACAATACGATTTTCACGGAATTTTGTTTTAAAATGCATAAAATTAATAAAATTTTCTAAAAAGTCTTAAAATTATTAAACCTAAGCATTTCGGAGTGTTAAGACTCCCTGACGAACAGAACCTCTTTTAGAAATTTTTGAATGCAAATTTAACGACAAGTGAATTTAAAAAAGGGGCGGGGGGCGGCCGCCCCCATTGGTCAAAAATATTTGGCGAGATAAAGAATGGATATACAATTTGCAATGGTTTTTGGTCGTCAGTGACCAGAATTTCTGAAATTTTTCCTATTAATGACATTTGTTTGCTTTCTTGGCGACCTGGAAGCCATTTTCTGTTCACGTAGGTTTAAATACAATTTTAATAGTAGAAACAGCTATTTTTGCAAAGTATTCTTCTATTTTCAATTAAAAATTTCGATGTTTCGCATCAAATGCTATAAATACAGGAAATCAAGCAGTAAATCGTGCTTCTAGACGTCTATCCGGCTTAATTTCACAAATTTTCCGGCGCTTCGCGCCATATTTTTGTTAGAGTCAAAGAAATTTAATGATTTTTCCGCACAAAATCGACGAAAATTTTAAAATTTTAGGAAAAAATATTGCGTCAAAAGTGATTTTATTAAAAGTATACATTGTAAAACACCGAAAAAACGTTATTTCGCTCGCGCGTTAAGGGCAAATTTTTTAACCTATTTTTGACTGTTTTGGAAAAGTTGGGATACCGCCCGCTTAGATAAATCCTAGATCCGCCACTGCCGACGACGTACATTAAATTTGAACATTGAGTAGGAAGGAATGAATAAATTTTCAAACACTGTAAAACTTGTTTGCGTCATAAAAATTTGCCGAAAAAGCTGATTTATGAAAAGTTAATTTAGATGACGGATGTACTTAATTATCATATGAGAGCAGGAAGCGAAAAAAATACGAATGGGCATGGGAGGTGATTGAGAGGGTATTACTCGTCTGAGCTTTAAAAAACTAACAAATATACAGTCATTTTGGCCGAAAAAACATTGCTGCATACTATTTTAAAGCTGACAAAGATACCGTGTGACTTCAGAAATGCTACATAATTTCCTCTAAGTTTCAAAGATATATTCGTACAGCTGTTTTCCCGACTTCAAAAACGAGCTAAATAGCGATTATTTAGTCCAAAAAGGATGTCTGTGAGTTGTAAAAGGCCTATATATTTAACACAAAAGCTCAAAAATGATGGTTGCAAAACGATACCATCGTTTTTCGCTGAAGAATCGTTTTTAAAAAGCACTTAGCCATGACAAAATCTTTGATTTTCACTCCAGCTGAAAGTTTGACCTTGCGAACCTACGTTGCATACATCAATATAAAATCGGAGATTCCGAGTATTCCCAACCCGCAAGTCAGCCGCATGCAAGGACAAATCGTGCAATTTGTTTAACTCCGTATCAATGGGCAGGCGGATCTTGGATTTTGGTCAGGAAGGAGGGGGTTCGGTATCACAACTTCTCCAAGGAGCAAACGAAATCAGGTCAAAGAACTTGCCCTCACGTGCGAAATGAAGTTTTACGGCGTTTAACTTTGTCTTATTTTATTTAAAATTGTTTTTGACGCAACGTCTTCTAGAAAAATTTAAAAATTTTCGACAAAATCGAGTGAAAAATCTTTTTCTTGGACAATAGCGGAAATCCGGCGCGAAGCGCCGAAAGATGTGAGAAATTTCACGTGGAAGCACATTTCAAGTCTTTGACTTCCGCTCGGTTTTCTGTATTTGCAGCATTCGACGCGGAGCGTCGAAATTTTGAAAATTTACGCATGCGAATAGAAGAAAATTAAGTGATGCCTCAACACCCCCGCCAGTCCAACAGCCCAACCGTCTTAACAGCCCCACCAATAATCCCAACAGCTCAACCGTCCCAACAGTCCCACCAATCGCCGCAATCGCAATTATACAAGAAATGCGTTTTAAAGCAGAGGATGTACATCCAAAACATAAAACTTAAACGGGTTCCCGTTTAATTAAACGCGATGCATTACTTAATAATAAGAAATGAATATAATAAATTATTGCTAATATATTTTTTCCCTTTTCTCGGCGAGAAACGTCACAAAATGTGGTTCAGTGCATAAGTATTATGCTTACTACAAGTTATTTTATATAATTAAATTAGGCATCAATATCAAATTTTTATGAGATTTATTTTAGACTATTTTCCGACAACTACTTCATCAAGACCATTACACAGGCGTGGGGGCTTATATTTTCAGAATAATTCCGCCTGAGAAACTGGTAGACCCGCCAGAAATAAAGTTTCAGCATTTTTGTGCAATCAGGGATTTTGCCACACTTGAATCATCTCGTAAGATTAGATTCCTGCTCATGATGGTCTAGAATGCTAGGAAAAAATGAAAAATGCTCTAGTAAAAGAAGGCAAGATAAGTATTAAAATTAAATGAAAATCAAACGTTTCACGCAAATCTGCTTCAAAATAGCCAGAATCTGCGGATTAGCATAGTTTTTATGCTATTGTAACATTCATACCCGTTATTGCGGTCATTTTTGACTCAAAACTCTCTTTCTAGATCAGTAGCCCAAGGTATCGATGACTGCACAGTGGGACAATTGGAACCGTTGATGCAGGATCAGCCGGTCTCGGGGAGGATCAAAAATTGAGCTTTTTTGGGCTAAAATGACCTCGAAAACTGGTTTAAGCGCTAAAATAGCGTTAAAACTACGTTATTACACTGTTTCTGGTCAATTTGAAGAACTTTTAAAGAAAATTTCCAATTTTCATCCGTTTTTGGTTTTCATTCTACCTCATTTTCCCACAGAATGTTCCATTTTTTCCATTCAAGGGGGTTAAGACCCCCGACCCCCCACGTGCAGTTGGAACTACATACAGGGTGGCCCAAAAACAAGGCTACATTCCGATTTGACAGGTCATAACTTCGGCTCATGCAAGTTTCAAAAGCTTCAAACTGGATGCATTCCATAGATAAGAGTCTCTTCTTTCCAAATGTGTAAAAAATTTCGGTCAAGTCCCAGTGCTCCAGGCGCTAACGCAATTTGTTTACACCATACTTTAATATTGTTTAAACGCCGATAGCGTCATTGGTCCTGCCATCAATTTGCACCCTCTTCTGACGATATCCTGAAATTTTTGCACTTGGTAGGACGCGCATCTATTCTGGAGATTTAAAATTGTGCTTATTAATTTTGTGACAGGATATATTGTAAAAATGCCAAAAAAGGATACCATTATACACGGTAATGTAATACAATGCGGAAACCATAGGTTTATACAGTGAGGTGTAAACAAATTGCCGTATTGCAGGTACCGCTAAAAGCTGGCCAAAATTTTTACCGTTGGTAAAATAAAGACATGTTTACCTGTCTAATGCAGCTGGTCTTAAAAATTTATTTCAAGATCAGCCGATGTTATGACGTTTTAAAAAATGTAGCCTTTTTTATGGACCATCCTGTATATATTGGCAGCGACCAAATTCTAATGGGGGTCTGGTGAGGTCGATGAACCAAGATAAGAAATGTGCTAAAATAGGATTCGGGCGGTATACCAGAATTTGGCGGGTTTCCTGATTCCCAAGAGGATGTTCGAACCCGCAAACATCCACCTCCCCTCACCCATGTGTGGTTGGGACGGTGGGACTGTCGGAACAGTGGGACTAGCGGGACGATGGAACCATTGGGATTGGTGGGGCTCTTGAGACAGATGGGGCTGCTGGTATTATTAGTGGGACTTCAAGACGGTGGGGCTGTTGGGATTATTGGTGGGACTGCTGGGGCGGTTGGGATTATTGGTAAGACTGTTGGGACGGTGTGGCTGTTGAGACACAATCGAAAATTATATTGAAATAATTGCTTCTGCTCTTGAAACCGTACCAATTCATTAAGCCGAAAAGTGGCTTCCATGCCGCCAAGAAAGCAAATGAAAGTACTAATAATAAAAGTTATTATGCCGCGCGATGCGTCGGAAAAATTTGAGAAATTATGATCGCCAACGGCCATCCTTGCAAATTACATATTCGTTCTTTATTTCGCTAACAAAGTTGGGCTGATGGGAGTGGCCGTCCCCCGTTTTCTTACATCCACCTTGCCTATAAGGCTGGGTTAGCCGGCATCAATAGGAATGCCTAACAGTGTCAATAGGAAATTTTGTTAAATGGCACAGAAAAAAATCGAAAAAAATGATTATTATACACAAAAATGACTTTAAGACCAACTAATCAGGCAATCAAACAGAAAAGAGAAGATAAATATAGGATAATATTTAGGAACAATGCCAAATCAACTAAGTCAACCAATGACTAAACAACCAGTGCGCCCGTCCGTCCAGCCTGACCGCCCATCCAGGGTGGCCGTCCCATGCTGTATGAGTGCGAAATTAGGGCATGAATTTTCCAAGCTGGCCGCTTGGAGTAAAATATGGCTTAATTATACAATCCAAAGTGGCCGTCCATCTATCTTATATTTGCGAGTGTTTCTATTTTAGATGTTACATGATATTGCGACTTTGAATTATTCAAACGAGTTCCATGTACTGATATTCCCTGTTCAGCAAAACGCACAATTGATATGCATCTCGAACATGAAAAGTACCTCATTTGCATGCGTCTTTTTTATTTCCTCAGGCTCTTCTCAATTGAAATGCGTAATAGTTAAATGATAAATGAATAATTATAAATAAGAAACAATAGTAAAAATTTATTATATTTATGAATATTTATTTATTAATATTTATTAATATTTATAGTAAATATGAAATAATAATTGTTTTATTATTTAATACTAAATATTGAAGAATAATAGATAAATATCAAACTATTCACAATCACCCTTTTTTAATATGTGAAATGACTGATAATCATACAGGGGGATGTGGGATCCGCCGCCTAAAATCAGACGTCCCCCATCCCATAAAATTTTTAAGCCCCGGTTTTTGAAAAAAAAATTTAATATTTTGGCCGTTTTTTGGCCTTTTTTGGCCAAAAAATCGAGGTCATTTACCCCCTCAATTTCGAGCCGTTACACGTATGCTGATAATAGTAGTTTTCGACTATTTACAAATAAAACAAAGCAGTTATTAGATGTAACAAAAGCAACTTAATAGACCATTATTTAAGCTATCTTTTACAAAAGCGGGACGATCGGATCAATACGGTCGGAGAAACGGAATTTTAGGCAATCTAAAAATGACCTGTTTTAGTCTAAGGAGAATCAGGACAGTCGTTGACTTGAGGGTCGGAGAATCGTGACAGAGCGATAGGCCTTCTAGCCAATTGGGGCGGCCACTTTGAAAGGGCGGTCAGAGTGGACGGATGGCCGGCCACACAGGACGAACAGAACCATACTTGCACAGCATGGAAATTCAGGGGGAGGGTGACATTATAAAGTGCCTTTTTGGGTCCAAAAATGGTAGGTTCGCGTCAAAAACATCGTTTTTCTTCGTTTCTGACGATGCTCTATCTTTCGAGCGCATTAAAACAAAAAAATGTCGAAAAAAATCAAAAAAGTCGAAACAAATTGAACAAAATATATATAGTCAAAACGTGTGGCGCGAAGCGCCGAAAATTTGGCACTTTTGAGCAAATAGATAGCTAAAAACGCTTACAAAAGGACTTTTTCTACAAATTTTCAGAAAATTTTCGGATGCTTTCATAAATCGCCAATTCTGGGAGGGGGTTAAACAATTGTTACAAGGGGCAGGGGCGGATTTAGGGGGGGAGCGGCCGCCCCCATTGGCCAAATAGTGCGCAAAATTAATCATTTTTGAGCGATTTTTTTAGCGATTTTCGGGTTAAAACGGCTAATTTTTCCGCCCAAGTCAGGGTTCCGCCCCCTCTTAGGTAAATCCTAGATCCGCCACTGGGGAGGGGTGAACATTTTTCTAAGGTGGAGAAACCCCCCAAAATCATTTATGGACAGCACCATGTAATATACAAAAGAGACGACCACCCTGTACAGTACCTTCTTCATGTATGGTCAGCCGTTCTCTATATCACGAAGTTGTTTCTACTCGTTCGATCTTAACCATTTTCAACATTTTCTATCGTGTTTAACTTGTATTTCTTTACTAAGAATTAAACTTTTTATCTGTTTTTTATCAGCTAAAAGAGAAGGCATGACATTTTGAGCTTGAATTTCCAAATGATAGAAGCCTGCTTTCCCTATATCATTATCAAACTGCCAAAATTACTCGGCAAGCTCCGATCAAAATTTATACTGGTCTGATTCTGCGGGGCCAGCAATCATTCTGGAGAATCAATCTCATCTATACCACTAACCAACTGTCACAGCTTCAACAACGTCTGAAACGTAGCAAAACGGGCCGCTATCATTACAAATGATTGTTTAGAAGCTAAAGCACGCTTACTGCACTATACGACAAATAGCGACATAAATAGCATCGTAGACAAGATATATGATTTCTATCAATTTTTTATTTAGAGTTAAGCAATCTTTAGAAAGAGGGGAAAAAAGTTTAAGAGAATTAGAGCTGCACACTTTGCAAATTTTACTACCCGGGTACCCGGCTATTTCATTACCCGGGTACCCGGGTAATTCGGGTACCCGGGTATACCCGGGTAGGACCTTAGATAAAAGAGAATGCAGTGAACATCGTTTATTTGCGGTTGACAGTGAGGTCTAGGGCAAAGTGATATTTAAGCAGTAAAATTATTGAAAAATTTGTGCAAGATTAAATAAAATCAAGGCTTCAATCTGAAGAATTCGTATGCATTTAATGAAATTTAAGTCATTTTCATAATTCAAAGCCAAAAATTGTGAAGCAGGTTTTGTATCTTCATAGCGTCATTAAAACATTTGAAGCAGGAAAACACATTGACGAAAAGCAATTTGAAATCAATCGGAAATGAAAATTTATTCAAAAACAAGTCTAAGTCTATCTGGAGCTGACTGCAGAGACGTAGTCAGAATTTTGGCTTCGGGGGGCATAAACGTTTTCAAGTAGAATTTACGGCCTTTCTATTGACAAACAGTTCGGAATTCATAAGTGGCGCAAAGTGTTAAGAAATTTAGTCATTTTTTCCACCCTTAACAGTTTGTAGCTCTGTGAATACTAATAATCTGGTAGAGCAGAAAATTTTCTATTCCTGTCTTGCTCTCGCTATCTATTTACTCATTGTGTTTCCTCACGTGATTGAACAGGCCAGTTACGGCAGTATTTTACGTGTAGGTTTACAATGTTTTTCGTTTTTTGTTTTGTTTTTTATTATTTATTATTCCATTAATTTTTTAATTATTTATATATTCTCTATTAACGTTTCTTTTTATATATCATAATATTTATAGTATCTATAATGTTAATTCGTTTATTTATTTATTCAATTAATTAATTTTTCCCTTTTTTTACGATGAGAGGCAGTCTAGCCGCCTAGACTGGTGCCGCTAGGTAGTGATCGACCGGAGATCCGGCTCCGGCCTCCGGCAAATCCGGCCATTTTTTCCACTCCGGTGCTCCGGCCGGAGGACATCCAAAAATCGGCCGGAGGCCGGAGAATTTTTTCGTTTTTTGCATAGTGACCGAACGTACTAATTGCTGACATTATGCTTATCAAATTTAGTCAGACCACAATATGATAGCAGAAAAAGGAAATACCACCAAATAAAGTGTCTATCACCACCACAATCGTAAAATATTTATTTTTAGGAAAAAAACGAAAATGAAAATGAAACAAAAATTGTGAAAATCGCTGCAGTTAATTCCTGTTAACACTGGAAGTCATAGGGTAGCAGAAGATGCAGTCTGGCCTGCACTGCACATGCTATACTGATTTTCCAGATAATGTTGCTGTCCATTCTGTACGTCAAATTCGCGGTTCACTGAACATAATATAGTATGTAAAGTACCTATGCATATACGGTCACATACAATCATGCTTTAACATCAAATATTGCCTATTGACGCTTTATTTAGGGCAGGCTAAGGAGACGACAGCTTTTTCTTAATAAAAGCAATGAGCTAAAACACGCGCTGATTCAATTAAATATACGGAATCGCATTAATGCAAAACGGAAGTTCAAGGAATAGGCAGGTGAACGCTATTCCATCCGTGTGTAAGGCATAAGATGGCGAATATAGCCACAATTACGTCATACGGACATTAAGTCAGCTAAAGGAATGAATATTATGTGTACAATTCAGCATACCAACATCTTTATTCGTCGAAAAAATATTAAGATAAAAAAGGCCGACAGTATCATATCTAAATTAACTGTGGTAAAAGCTGGATTATTGATGGAAAAAATTTTAACGTACAAAATTAGAATTGTATCCGAACGGGATGGGACGAGTAGTTGCGCCGGTGTCGCATCTTAAAGTGTCCGGCCGGACAAAGGTACCTTAAAATGTCCGACCGGGCACAACAAGATCACACATGCACATAGGGGGGTGAGGGGGTATTACCCCCCTGAGGGGTCAACTAGACCGGTACTGTCCGGCGGTTTTGAGCAAACAGGTCTTGTTCTGCATCATTTTTGACATCAAAATCAGTAAAAATGTTAAAATTTTTCCGGCGCTTCGCGCCGGATTAGTACTTTTAAGTACTTTTTACTCAAAAAGCGCCCGAAATTTATAACTTTTTGCATTTTTTAGTGTTTAAAGTGATATAATGCAGTCAAAATGGACTAAAAATGCTTTTGAAATGTGTTATTGACACGAAAAAACGTTTTACAGGCTATTTTGACCATTTTGATCATTAAAACAGCAAAAAGATCGAGAACGTTAAATTTACTGTTTTAGATTTTTGGCATTTCACCCCCTCCCCTGCCGACCCTGACCTTGTGCACCTATGAACAAGATACCTGAAAGTTTTTGGCATTGCCTGGAAGCGTCCATTCTGAGGAAATGTACTATTTGACTATGTTGACACGGTAAAATTCTAACTTGGACTCTTAGTTATTTTTAATTAATTTATTTATCTGATAATAATTAGTTTTATAAAATAATAATCAATAAGTCTTAATTAGTTAAATTATTCCATCTAGGGATTCGGACAGATTGAACTATGAGTCATACATGCACATAGGGGGTAAAGGAGTATTACCTCCCTTAAGGGTCAGCCAGACAGGTACTGTCCGGCGATTTTGAGCTGATGGAACGTTTTTTGCATCATTTTTGAGGTAAACAGCAGTAAAAACGTCAAATGTTTTTTCCGGCGCTTCGCGGCAAATTAAAACTTTTAGGTACTTTTTGCTCGAAACGCCCAAAATCGATAAATTTTTTGCAATTTTTAGTGTTAAAAAAGATAAAATGCAGTCAAGATGGACTAAAAATGCTTTTAAAATGCGATATTACCACGAAAAAAGATTTATTGGCTATTTTGACCATTTTGATCGTTAAAACAACAAAAAATCTGTTTTGGGTTTTCGGGATTTCACCCCCTGCCGACCCTGACCTTTTGCACCTATGCCATAAGTGCAGGCTGACTCAGGTTGAGAAAAAACTACAAAAATCGCGAAAAAATGTTCATTCTTCGCTTTAGATTTCAGCCTAAGTGTTAAGAACTATTGATCGAAAGCACTTTGCAAAAAAATTCACTCTAACAACATCCAAAGATGGAAATTAAACATACCCACTCGTACGAGTATATACCTGATGCTTTGTTTGAACTTGAGGACCGTTAGAAGGAGCGGGAGCGCGCCACCTGCCCAACGGCTCAAAATAATGCGAGAAAAAGAACGGAGGATGCGTATTTTCCAAAGTTTTTTGCTACCGTTTGTCGTAATTTCTCAAATTTTTCCCATAATAATTCTAGCACACTTCATTCATTTTTAGTGCAAAATCTAAAAATAAGAGTGCACTGCGTCATAGGCTAGATAATATATACAGCTCTGAGTGAAAACAGGAAAAGAAACAATTTTCAGATGTTCAAATATTTTGAGTTATGAAAACCATTTTGCAGCCTAGCAGATTTTCGGAAAGTATTTACAGCACCTCACACGTACATACCTACGTAAATTTAGAATCTTTTTTAATCCAACAAAAAACCTCATTCAGCTCAGGCACATGTTCTAAGCACCATAAGCCAGCTTTGCGCAATTACATTCAATTATTTTATAACCCGTTCAGATGTAAGGGATTTTAGGCCAGAGAATAGAAATAATTTTACAGATTTAAGACCGCTAAGCACAGACGGGTTGGTTTGGGGGTCTGGGGATCCCCTCCCGAGAATCCGGCGAACCCTAGGCCCCAAGAATGAATTTTTGGTGCTATTTTTAGCGATTACCCCCCTGAAGGGTCAGCCGGACAGTAGCCGGACAGGTACTGTCCGGCGATTTTGAGTTGATGGACCGTTTTGGCATCATTTTTGAGGTCAAAAGCAGTAAAAACTTCAAAAATTTTTCGGCGATACTTTTAAGTACTTTTTACTCAAAAAGCGCCCCAAGTTGATAAATGTTTGTATTTTTTAGTGTTAAAAATGATATATTGTAGTCAAAATGGACTAAAAATGCCTTTAAAATGCGATATTACCACGAAAAACGTTTCATAGGCTATTTTAACCATTTTGATCGTTGAAGCAGCCACCCCTACCGACCCTGACCTTGTGCACCTATGCCAGCTATCTACCAATTTTTGGTTCCCTTGTCTGAATTTTGACTTGCGCACCTATGGATCAACCATGCTATCGCAAAGCATCTAACTAAAAAACAAGGCGCGTGAAGTTTATTCGAAAATATTATTAATTCGGGGGGATGAGGGCCAAATTCAAGCGTTGATCTTAGAGAAAGAAAACTGTGAACTGTTACATCTAGCTGTATATGTGTTTGAGCGAAACACACAACTCAACACATTAAATTCAAAGGAGCCAAAAAACGTCAACTTGCGCGAAACAGCTGAACTTCGATTTAGAGAACATTTGTTCCTTAATAATAAATAAGCTTGAGAATTTGAAACCACACGTGGCTGCAGGTACCTACATACGTTGTCTGGGAGACTTAGATACGATGCAGACGGAATAGCAATAACCATAAAACTTATCATTGACGTAGCCAGATGCGCTTGCATTTCAATAATACCATGCAAGAATCTATTAGGTATACTTTTGGAATAAGTTTCTTAGGTAATCGAGCATCACTCGACTTAAAAACGGAATCGACGAACGAAAAAATAATAGCAATACGAATAAACAAAATGTCATAAACGTGTGAAATGATTGCCGTAAGTTTGATACGCTTGAGCAGACATGCACAAGATTGAATTCTGGAAGGAGGGTGAAATTTTAAAGTGCCTTTTTGGATTAAAATAGGTGAATATGTCGAAAAAGCTTTTTCACGCAAAAGCATCAAAAATTTCGAAAATAAAATCTGAAAAATTCAAGTAAAGTGAACAAGATATATGCAAAAAATAGGTATACAGAGCGAATCGCCGAAAATATGACACTCTTAAGCGAACAAATAGCTGAAACGCTCAAAACAGCGCCTTTTACGAATTTCTCGGAAAGTCGCAAATAAAGGGTGGGAGCATTCATATATTGGCTCGAAATTTGGGGGTAAATGACCTCCTATTTCCGGCCAAAAAATTCGTTTCCAAAAATCGGGGGGTCAAAATTTTTTTGGCTCTGGGGGATATGGGAGGGACGTCAGACTTTGGGTGGGGAATGTGTGAAAGCTAAAACCCCTCAAGATACGTCTGCTCTTGAGCCAAAAAAATCGCCCTGGACCCCGCTGGAACGCTTGAGCGCATCATTTTAGACCCCATCAGCCCTGGAGAGAGGGAGTCTTCTGAATTTTAACCATATTTAAGGTATCTGGGTAGCAAAATTCATGAATTGCGCAGCTCTAGTGGTCGTAAAACTTTTCTAAATGACATCCTCTGATCCCCCTTGTGTTTTTATGAAATTCTGGTCGTGCCTTCTCTGAAACAAAATTCGGCCTGAGTACACCTGCCGGGCATATGATAGCTTACTCAATTTTCCCTTTTAATATGAAATGAATTTTGCAAAATTAATGATAAATCAAACAAAAGTCGACCCCTTGCTGTATAAAAAGTAGGTATCTTAAAAAATCGATCCTGCCCAGGTCACACTTTATAAGGAGAATTGTCATGCCATGCGCTGTTTGCATCATCTGCCCGCGGCACAGATGAAAAGCTATTCAGGCAGCTTTCTAAAAAAATTGGGAAAATATCCGATTAGTTTATCATCAGAAAATGTAGAACCAAATTGAAAAGAATAGAAAACTGCCTTTTTGCTATGTCAGCTAACAAGCCCCTGATCGCTGTTTAGTCACACAAGGAACGGACTTCGGTTATTTTGCGACCGACAAATTTTTGTCATATTGTCTACTGTCAATCTGAACGTTCTATTATTTCCTAGAGATACTATTTTTATAGGTTTAACGAGAAAAAAATTAGAATTTCATTGAATTATAAGGACAGGTTAGCCCGGCTCACCCTGGATTCACTAGAAGAACGGATAATTAAAATCTATCTGAATGAAAGTTTCAAATATGTAAAAAACATCGAAAAAAGGAAATTTTCTGAAATTTTTGATATTTAAAAGAAGCGCTTTAAGATTGATCAAAATATCCTAGTGGAATTCATTACCTCACGAAACTAGATGCTCAGACTCTTTAAACTCTTTTATTGATAAGTAAAAAAACCGACCTAACAGCTTTTTGCCGGGAGCCAATTCAAACGGCATCACTGCCCAAGTGACCTCCAGTAGAACATAATATTAATGCGTTTTCCTTCTATTTTTTTCGTTTCTTTATCGTTTTTTACTACTTTTTGCATGACTTATGTTTCTGCGAAAATAAACATTTCATAACATTACATAGGCCGTTCTTTTCTCATGGTGTTCTAATTAGTAGTGTCCAATCTTTTGATGAGAAAATTTTCGATTTTCAGACTTTTTCACTCGAAGTTGCATAATCAACTGGTTCCTAACCAGGATTGGCAAAATTCAAACTTCAAAATTTTATTGAAATAAGTTCTTGGGTTTTCGGTATTTTTGGTAGGCTTTTGATATTTTCAGTAAGCCTAAGGTGAGCTGACCTAGAAAAAATATGCGAGTGACTTTCTTAGGGCAAAAAATGCCTCAATCTCAATGACAAAAAGCAGTTCAAAGCCTTAGAGGTAAAGAGACCCAACAAGGATAATAGTGTCGTCAAGAATTACGTATAGGTATCCCAAACTTCGAGTGAGGTTTGAATATGAAAAAAACTAAATGCTCCAGCTCAAAAAATAACTACTTTTAGATGCTCAAAACATTAAATAAAGATTTTGGACACAAAAACACCCTGTGGATAATAAAAAATCTTTTCAAAATAAGCAAAGACCTGACTCAGAAAAAAATTACTTACAGATCCTCATAGTAGTGATTTAAGAGACATTCTGAATCCAAAAGACATGGCTTGTAGATATTTCTCAAAATTATTTCAGCCGAAAATTGGAAGGTCGCATACATATTCTGCTTAATAACATATGTAGGTGCTGAACATTCAAGATTGGGAAAATCAAATAACAATTATGTAGAACTTAAAACAGTAAACACAGGAGAAAAATACCCAATTATATCAAGTAGAATTCAGAAAAACAAAACGGATTTACTTTCAAGTAAGTTTGAAGACAGCAAAAAATTGAAACATTTGCTCGCGTTGCTGCAGCCAAACAGCTAGACTTTGTAAAAAATTTGACACTCTAATCCAATCCAGGTTACGCGACCAAACCTATCGCATAAAACAATAAGCAAGAAGTACGAATCAGATCTTAATTTAAAGCATACCTGAGCGAAAATACTAAAAGTACCAAAGTAAAGGGAGATAAAAAGCCCAATTTCACGCCTACAACAGGGAAACAGGCGAAAATAACAATTCTGTAATGCGTCAAAACAAGTAAAGAACGCGAAGCTAATCAAACGGCAATAACTTAAGTAAAAGCGATGCTTATTTGTAGGAAGAATAATTGTTAAATTTGTGTACCAAAAACCCAAAATTTAGGAATTTTTGTACCCACAAAAACCCCAAAAACCCATCAGTTGCCAGCCCTGTTCCTAGCATCTTTCTAAGCATGACAATTAGGGCTGGTTAGAGCAGGGTTTTTGGTTTTTGGGGCTTTTGTGGTTTTTGTAGGTGCAAAAAAAGCAAAATTTCGGGTTTTCGGTACGCAAATTTTATCGTTCTTCTACCAACAAACAACTTATCGACTCTGTTACTGAAATAGTCGCCTTTGATTAACCCAATGTTGCTGAAATACTCGAGTTGTTTTGGCGCATATAGAATTGTTATTTTCATCTGTTTTCCTTCCGCAGATGTGAATAAGATTTTTATGGAATTTTACTGAATGTTTGTGCTTCTATGAAGGATTTTTTATGTGACGCACTGTGAACTTAAAATAATACATTTACATTATTTTTGTTCATTTGTTCTTTTTGTTTATTTTTATGCAATGTAGTTCTGACACAAAACTAATTTAGTACTTAAGTTTGAAGCCTTTCAAGTTTTTGCCAAAAAAGTTTGATTCCTCTACAAGGTATTTTTTGGATTTACAAAGGCTCCTTATATTATTACTTTGTGGGTATGGCTTGACCCGGATGAAAGTTTCTAACAAACCTCCAAAATAGTTATTAAACAGGCGCGGATTTAAGGGAAGGGCGGGGATGCGGCCGCCCCCCTTTGGCCAAAAATATTTGGCGAGATAAAGAATGGATATGCAATTTGCAATGATTTTTGTCCGTCAGTGACCATAATTTCTCAAATTTTTCCGGGGATGATAAATGACATTATCAACTTTCTTGGCGACCTGGAAACTGTTTTCCGTTCTATTTTTGCATGGTTTCCTTCTATTTTCAATTGAAAATTTCGATGTTTCGCATCTAATGCTATAAAAAGGGAAATCAAGCAGTAAATCATGCCTCTAGACGTCTATCCGCCTTAATTTCACAAATTTTCCCACGCTTCGCGCCTTATTTTTGTTGAAGTCAAAGAAATTTATTGATTTTTTCGCACAAAATTGTCTAAAATTTTAACATGTTCAGAAAAAATATTGCGTCAAAAGTGATTTTATGTAAAAGTACCTATACAATGTAAAACACCGAAAAACGCTATTCCGCGCATTAAGAGCAAATTTTAGGACCTATTTTTGACTTTTTCTGGAAAAGTTGTGATACCGCCCCCTCCTTAGGAAAAATCCTAGATCCGCCACTGTGATTAAAGGAGCATTCTGAACACAGAGACACATCCTAAAAATGATCAACAAATTTTCGCAAAGACTCAAAAATGTCCAGGATATTAAAAATCCAAAGACTCGAACCAGAAAAAAGTAACTTACAGATCCCAAGACAGAGGTTCTGAATCCAGAAAAGCACCCTTGAAACGACCAAAAATTTTGTCGAAAAAACTATAAAAAATTGTAGGGGTTCTAAAGAAAATTAAGTACTTATAATTGTTTTTGTCATTGAGAATGTGACATACTTTGCCCAATACGCTGCCCCAAGTATTGTTTAGAAACTGGCTCGGTCCAGGCTTACTATACACTAGCGTAGCCAATGGGGGAAGGTGGGAATCCCCCTTAGGAAAGTTTTGAATTTTTGAAATGGAGTTTTGCGGTTGCGTGACGCCGTTTTTCGATGATTTGTTGAGAATAAACCCAAAAAATTCAGTGTAGTCCAAACACTGCCATCAGTCACAAAACTGCCACCGCGAGTCCCAACACTGCTACCGCGAGTCCTAACACTGCCACCGTTCCAACATTGCCACCGTCCCAACACTGCCACCAAGAGTCCCAACGCTGCCAACACGTTGTGTGTTGGCAGGCACATGCACGGAAATTTAGTTGCAAAAACGCTTAACATTTGGGGCATGCATGGTAGGTACGTATTTGCTACGCTAAAATCGTGCATTTAGACTCAAGGAAATCAGTCACGTAGCTCTGGGGGAATAGAGGGTCCGGCCGGACTCCCCAATTCGAAAAAATCGGAAAATACGACTTTTTAAATGATATTTTGTGCCATTTTTGGGCTTAGTCCCCCTAAAAAAATTGGTGTTGGTCCCCCAAAATGAGACGGCCAGCTACGTCCTGAAGGAAATTACTGCTAAGGTATTTGGTATCAGAATACAAAAAGGCGTGGGAAAGGGACAAAGACAATTAGCATATTTTTCTAAAATTTCAATGTGAGATTTATGTCCGTGCAAACTGCGCATTTGAGTTGTACTATCACAATAAGCACACTATATTGGTTATTCCTCTTTTTCTAGGCAACTTGGACATTAAAATACAATATAAATGCAACAAAGAATTAATACGCAAAAAACTTTAAGACTTAGCATCTAACAAGTTCTTAATTCTACCCTTCACTGGCGACCCCACCATTATAATCCATGAACGTTACTTAATGCCTTTAATTACACGTGAGCAGCGACTTTATTCTGAAGGTGAATATTATCAGCCGAAAATTGAGGAAAAAGCCAAAAACACGATGTGGAAGATCCGCCTGATTCAGGGGAGTTTGAATTTTTAGAGGTTTACAATTAAATATGGACGTGGGTGGTTTGTACCCTCATCCGAAAAGTTGAAACCCCCTCCCTTAAAAAATTATATTTTTTAGTAACATTTTTGGCGATTTTATTCATCCTGTTCCCCCAAGAATTTTTCTTGCTGCTCACGTATGTATACAACCCCTCCTCCTGATGAGGTCGATTTGTAACTTGATATATGCATGCTGGAACTCGCGGTGGCAGTGTTGGGACTCGTGTTAGCAGTGTTGGGACTCACAGTGGGCTAAAATTTCTAATATGGTTTTGTCTCCGATTCTCCTAAAAATAATTTTTTCTGATAGATTCGAGGACGCTGAGTCCAGAAAAAAAAGCGTTTAGAGGGCTGACGAATATTTGTGGAGATAGAGCCCTTCAAACTTGCCAAAAACCGGGATTATTTCAATGTTCTAGGAGCTCTATCTCCACAAATATTCGTCAGCCGTCTAAACGCTTTGTTTTTGTGGACTCAGCGTCCTCGAACCTATCAGAAAAAATTATTTTCAGGAGAATCGGTGACAAAAAAATTTTGTGAAAAAAAGATTACCTATGCAAAAAAAATTATGCAAAAGCCCCCATTTTGAACATATCTACATTGAAGTTCTGAGGTTAAAAAAAGCGTAAAAACACTGTTTTTGGGAAAATTGAGAAAAAACCATTTTAGATAAAATTTGGTGATTAGATCCATGCGAACTAAATTTTTGGCAAATAGATATATACTTGCCCACAACTCACCAGCTTGCCTATACAAACATCTTAGGGCTTAGGCTTAGAAAGTGTATTCACATTGGTGCCAGCTGATGGTCTAAGCCTGAGACAATTGGGGCGAAAATTGCGGAGCGAGCAAAACCATGGGAGCAATTTTTGCCCCAATTGTGCCGGAGTTTTTGAAGAATATGGTGTGAACCGATTTTGCGCCATTCCGGCAGAACTGCCATATAATTGCGCAAAAACGATACTTTGTGTCACTAAAAGACGCGGAAAAAATAATAAACCAAATCCATACAAAACTCACAGAGTTACAGTATTTCGAACATCATACTTCGACATTCACCATTTTGAGCCACTTTAAGGAATTTCAGCAATTTATCAAAAGTTTCCAATTTTTACTAATTAATATTTTCCTGCCATTTTCAAGGTCGCAGATTACAAAAAATTAAGTTATACTGCGCGTAAACCAAGATTAAAGAAAAATTTTTTGTGATTTTTTGCCCAAATTTTCATGAATTTTTTTTAATTTCACTATTCTTAGCATTGTTTACATCCAGTTAAAGATTTCTACTTAAATAGGATTCAAAGAGCATTTTTGGATTATCTTAAAGTTTCATCCATTTGAAGATTCAAACAGTGGAATGCAGAATAACATGTACCCAACTTAGGTCGACCTAAGCATCTATACATCGACCTGAGCATCTATACATCGACCTAAGGATCTATACGTTGACCTAAGCATCTATACTTCGACCTAAGCGGGAGCGACCTCGACCTAAGCAGCTGAAAACACCTTCACAGATAAACTAAGCCTAAGCCTAAGCATCATTTAAGCAGAAACTTAAATTTTCACATATAGACAGAAAGAACATGCAAAAATTTTTTTTTCAAATTTAAAAAATTATCTTTTGATCCAAATAGAGATGAAAATATTCTTGATCTAATTTTGTGTACTTCCAGCAATCTTGTCTTCAATGTATTAACTACTGAACCTTTCTCTAATAGTGATCATTGTAGCATTGAGTTCAGTTTACCTGCGTCTGTAGTACCCAACCAAACTTCCCTTGAGTATGACTTTAGAAAAAGCGGACTATGCATCTATCGAGATTTTTTTAGCCTCTATCGATTGGCACCTCTGTTTTACCCATTGCATTAGCATTAATGATTTTTATGCTGTTTTTCTTGACATAATTAATGAGGTTATACATCGATACGTTCCCTTTAAGCATACTGTGCATAAAAAATCATTGCCAAAGTCGTGTCGTAAATTGCAAGTAATTAAAAAGGAACTTTGGGAAAAGTATAAAAAGAGTCGTTGCCCTGTTATTTTAAGCAAGTATAAGAAGATTACTAAAGAAATTAAATTTGCTTTGAAAGATCTTTTCACGAGGGAGGAACGTAAGCTTTTAAATTCTCGAAATGTAAAAATTTTTTATTCTTTCGTAAATGACCGGTTGAGAAAGACAAAGTCAGCTTCAATATTAATGTGTGATGGTAGGATGATAGATAATGATTTTGGAAAAGCTAATGCTTACAACTCTTTTTTTGCGAGTAATTTTGTTATTGACGATCTTGTTTCTCCCCATTTCGCAAACAGAGTCAAAAGTGATGCTCATCCTCTTTCTGTAAAATTTGATGTTCTGACTAAATCTGAATCCATAAGTAGGCTTAAGCACACTTTGTCGCTTGGCCCCAATGGCTTGTGTGCATATTTTATTAAAAAGTTGAAAACAGTGTTGCTCTCACCTTTAGAAACCATCTTTAACGTTTCTTATCAAAGTGGAAAGATACCTGATTTTTGGCGAAAAGCTGTTGTGATCCCAGTTCATAAAAGGGGATATGTCATCAGTTGATAACTATCGTCCAATCTCCTTATGTTGTGTTTCTTGTAAATTAATGGAATCTATAATGAACATGTCCTTGATTTCTTATCTAGAGAAGCAAAATCTAAGCTAAGTGAAAAACAGTTTGGTTTTAGAAAAAAATAGATCATGTGCGTTACAACTTGTTGAGTGCAAAAATCAGTGGACCAAATTTCTAGATGAGGGAATTCCTGTTGACATTGTCTACATTGACTTTTGTAAGGCTTTTGATACCGTGTCACACAAAAAACTGCTAATTAAGTTGGCATCTTATGGACTGAACAAACTTTCTTTTAATTGGATCGAAAATTTCTTGACTAATAGATCCCAAGTCGTTAAAATTAAAAATTCTTTATCTGATTCTATTCCTGTTACCAGTGGCGTGCCCCAGGATAGTATACTAGGTCCCACTCTTTTTTTAATCTTCATTAACGACTTATGTGAAATGCGCCAAAACAGTAATTTTACTTTGTTTGCTGACGATATCAAACTTTGGAATCTATCATCAATTTCATGACACTTCAAGCTGACATAAATTATGTGCATGAGTGGGCCAATACATGGCAATTAAAAATATCATTAATAAATGTTTAGTTCTATATCTGGGTAGTTCAAACCCTAGGCATTCTTATCACATAAATGATTTCTATCTTTCTACTGACACACTTTGTGTGAAAGATTTGGGTGTTTTTCTGAATTTTAATTTATCGTCCAGATCTCATTGTGAATATATTGTGAAAAAAGGCATGCAGTTAAGCAATCTGATCTTGCGTAGTTTTATTTCTAAAGATAGATTATTACTTGTTAAGGCCTTCATTACTTATGTTCGACCAGTGCTTGAATATTGCTGTGTTTCGTGGAGTCCTTACCTGCTGTGTGATATCACCTCCGTCGAACGGGTTCAAAGAAGGTTAACGAAACGAATTTTTAGTGATAAAAAATTTGACACATGCTGAAAGATTACACGAACTTGGTCTGGACACTCTTGAGCTAAGAAGCCTCCATAACGACCTAACATTAGCCTTTTCTATTATCAAATGTAAAGCTCTTCCTTTCAAGGATTTCTTCACTATTAATTTAAATTCTAATCGAACAGCAAATTCTTGTAAACTTCTCGTCAATCATGTAAATAAAAATTGCAGAAAATTAATTTTTGTAATCGAATAATTCCTATCTGGAACTCTCTACCTGACCAGATTATAAGTGCTCCAAATAGACACGTTTTTCTGACTAAACTTAAAAGATTAAACCTTTCTAAATTTCTCTAAAGGGGCGTAAGTAAGAGCAGTTTTTCCTATTGCCTTTACGTTTACCCTGCTTCGTCATACTTAATTTGTTTTGTCTTTCATGTATTTTCATTTTCGTTCATTCGTCCTATCCATGTATGTTAATATTTTCTTTAGACTTAGCGAATAAATTGTTGTTGTTGTTGTTGTATAACCCACTTTAATGTAGCTATTTCCTGAGTAACTCTATCTTCACCAATATTGGTCTGTTTTTCATTAATTTTTTTCCCGCACTTCCTTTTTGCATGTCCTCCTCATTTCACTCAATATCGTTCCTTTCCACGTACATCTGCAAGTTTTCCGTTTACACCATAAAGTAAAGTTTAGCCGAGCCCTTAAAACATCGAAATAAATCACGTTTTCTGCAAGTTTGAAGGGCTCTATCTCCACAAATATTCGTCAGCCCCTGAACGCTTTTTTTTCTGGACTCAGCGTCCTCGAATCTATCAGAAAAAAAGTATTTTTAGGAGAATCGGAGACAAAACCATATTAGGAACTTTAGCCCAACTTTGCAAGTATGGTTCAGATTTTCACCAAATTTTTTTCCGCGCTTCAATTTATCTTGTTCTACCATTTTGGCAAAAAAATTTGGCATTCCGTATTCGCTTAGCACTTTTTCCAAAAGTACCATATTCTTAAGTTTAGCCGTCTTCAAAAGATTCGCATCTCATGCGTTTTAAGAATGTTTTCAGTCATTCTGGCCTGGAAATATCAGAAAATTTCCGCGCTCCGCACAAGTCTATGTTATCTATTTATCAGCTGAATTAGGGCCTATTGGACGATTTTATAAAAATTTTGACGGGGAAACACATACTAAATTGACCCCGCTGAACATTGTGCGTTGAACGAAACGAACACTGAAAAAAACAAACTATAGTAATCATCCGATAAAATTGTTTATACAAAAATAGTTACTTGGATACAAGTAGATATGATGCGATTTAAATCAAGTGTATACTGGCCAATGCAAGCATAAAAAACAGGAAAATTTAAATATTCTGGCGTACAAAACATACACATACATACATACCTTATACAATACAATACAAATTTATCAACTGATCCGACAACAAACCAAGTAGGTAACATTAATCCATTGATAAGTAACGAGAAAAAAGATGATATATAAAAATACACAGAAAGACATGTCAATAAAATACATAATAGTCAAGGAAAGCGGGATAACGTGAAGGCAGTACATAAACTGCGCATATTTACGCCCCTGAACTGAATGATTCAGATCAACCCTTTTTAATCTATGTAACTTATGGGCGCGCTATGTATGTACGGATACCTAAACCGGCAGCACGCCGCCGGGGAAGATATCCAACACACAACAACTACGAAAGCAACAACCCACTATAAGTACCTTCAGGGCTTACCTAAAGTACCTTGCTATACCCAGCGCTGGTCAGGGTGCTACAGCAATATGCCTTTACTCTACCTCTTCTTGACCCTCAATACCTATTACCTAGTCTCCACGGACGTAGCAGGTCCGGTACCTATGGAGACTGCGGGTGGGGAATCCGACCGCAGAACCCTACACAGGAGTAATTAGATAGCCCTGGTATTTGCCCGAGGTCCTCAGACCTATTTTGGACCAAAAGGATAATTTTTGCGATAATAACCAAGAAGTTTCGCTTGAGAATATTTAAAGCGACACGAATTACTAATTTCGATTTTACTAGCAGAACGATAAATACAACAACAAAGAGCTCTATTCCGGGCTGTCATCTTCTATAAAAATTATGTAATAATTTTTATAGTTTTTTGGTTCGAAAAGGATTGTAGAATTTTTATGAAAATATATAACGAAAAAAGTTTTACCCTATCTAATTCCGGCGATAGCAAATGTCGAGGCCGGCCAATCCAAATCCCAAACTAACTGCGATAAAATGCACCTCTAGGTAGCTGTTTTTCCTAGTTTTATCTACACCAAACAAATGTACAGACTACATATGGCGCTCACAAAGTCGAAGAAGACACGCCAGGAAAAAAAGCATCAACGCCACTCCAGCCGAACTAATAATGGCAGAGGGGGGATTTCCAGTAAGAAAGAAAAAATGGATATAATTTGTTGACCAAAAAGTGCGCTACTTGCGCTATGGATTTTTCCATTCTCTGCACGCTTAACGTGGATAGCGGTCATGTCACCTATGTTTTGAATGTAAAGAAATAAAAGGGGACTTATTTGGGTTCCACAGGCAAATCGCATTTGTGTGTCCCTCGCACGCAACACATAGCGCAGTTTGTAGTAGTGTCATTTTGGTAGCCCAAAAATAATTAAAATATGATATTGATATAGTTGACTTATTTTTAATATGATATAAATATGATATTCTGCTATTTTTTATTTAAAATATGATATATTTTTGATATTTGGTATATATTTAATATACTTTTGGTAGGTAAGTACCTATCGTGTAATTTCTGCAGCCATGTAAAAGTAGGTATCTATGTAAGCAAAATACAGGTAATTGATACTCATTTATTATATTTCAAAGTCAAACGACTAATGCAAGCAATCAATATTTTTTTGAAGTAAAGCACAAGCATTAGATTTCCAGACGCTGTTTAAAAAATTTTCATATATGTATAAAACTTTCAAAATTTACGAGATTAAGTTACAAAATTACATAAATTCCTTTCACTTTTCGTCAAATAACAAGATTTCGGAATAACGATCAGACATGTGCGTGGGGATGTGGGGTCTAGACCAGCCAGAATAGGAAGATGGAAAATTTTGTAGGGAAAATGAGGCAAAATGAAGGCCAAAAACCGAATGCAAATTAAAAATTTTCTTCAAGTGTTTCAAATTGACCAGAAACAGTGTAATATTGTGGTTTTAAGGCTATTTAAGCGCTTATGCAAGTTATTGAGGTCATTTTGGCCCAAAAAGCTGAATTCTTGACCCCTGCCCCAAATCGCCCATGCTGTGCACCACACCTGAGCATGGGGGGTTTAGGGGTATGCACCCCCGAGAAACCAAAGTACCCCCCCAGAAATCAAAATACCCCCCCCAGAATTCAATTTTTGAAATTTTTTGTTTTTTTTTGCAATTTCTTGATGCCAATGGATAGTGCTCGATGAGAAACGTTGAAAAATGGTATTTTTTCACCGTACCATTATTTTTAAGGTTATTTTTTCACCTTTGAAAAATCTTGCTTTCACCCAGAATGTTCTTGCTGCCCACGTATGCTGTGCACCTATGATCACTATTAGCGAATCACAACAGTAAACAATACAGGTGGCAAACAAGAATCGAGAAAACAAGTATAATTTGATGGGTCAATGTCATGTGTTGTGGTACATACTTACCGACCTAACTGAGATTTTGAAATCTCCCAGATTTAGGCCAGCCTTAATGAGCTGAGCTTGCCAAAAGTTATGCATTTATCAATTTCGATAGGATGTCACTCAATCATACTACACTGCGCTAATTGTATATATGTACAAACGATTAACGCAGGTGTACACAACCATTAACGGACTCTACAGTATACATATGTACAATAGGTGAGGTGGCTTGGTTAGGTATAGGTACATACATAATTAAGTAGGTACCGATACTGTATGCATACTTAAGTATGTATTATGAAGATATGACCTGGAAAATACCTACTGCATCATGCTTCGAAATTTGCAGGTAAGGTATAGAGCGAAAGAAGGAAAAAAGTGCTACCACTTTGTACCAAAATTATACCAAAATTATATCAAAAATATTTTCACATTTTCCGGAGTTTTAATATGATAAGAATATGATATACCAAAATTCTCAGAATTAAAATATGATATTGGTAGTCCAACAAGTGCCTACCAAAATCATACCAAAATTTATTTTTGGTATATCAAAATAACACTAGCAGGATGCCGACACATTTTTATGCACAAGCGTATGCACAAAAATTAATGGGATGAGGTATGGCCATGTCAAACAATTGAGCTATGGGAGGTGAAATACGATGCATCATTGATGCGTTGGCAATGGTGTTTTGCGCAACATACAAAATGACTGATTGCCCGGGACCCAGAGAATTTTGAATGAAAAGTAATTTATGATAGAAGGGCAGGTCACTCGGCTTAATTAGTATTGAGTATAAAAGGATCAAATTACGGACAAATTGAGCACACATATGGACAAGGACAATAAATGAATAAAAGATAGACAAATATATAATGAATTAACAAATATGTTTTTTGAAAAAGATGGAAAAATATACATGGTAATAAAAATATACATTATGAACAACGGAGATATGTAAAAAGATTCTTAGATTAATGTCCTAAAGAGAGAAAAATTTTGCTTGGCTGCAGAAAATCAACTAGTAATTACAACAAGAAAAAATTTACACAAAAAATTAAACAAATAATATGACAAAAATATAACGAACTGCTGGCAGTCGGTGACATCAATCCTGGCACAGCGAAATCAAACGAATAAAGAAATGTTCAAGTGTGGCGATCTGGTTGATCACAAGAAGTTGACGACAGACCGGTATGACGACCATCAGTCATACGCAAAATAGATGGCATAATGCACAACATAGACCTGGCATGACTGGTTCCTAAAGATGGAATAAGCATAAAATGTGGCATGGCGATTTGTTGCTGAACAGGTTAACAATCCTGCAATTGCATAGCCAAGACGCGTGGCATGGATACTGACATAAGGGTGGCGCAACGCGGCTAAACGGTATCACAGCAGCAGTCTAAACATGACGCTTGTGGAATATTACAGCTGGAAGCTGATGGCGGAACAGACGACTGTGAGGTCGATCGCCTGGCTGCGGTGGTGCAACAAGATTGATGATTAAGTTCAACTCGTTTGTAATGACATTGATGAGAAATATAACATCCAGCAGGCTGCAATGAATCGTGCGGCTGACAAACGGTTGAAGTAATGGCAAAATTGGTAGTACGGCGAATGTGAAATGAATGTGGCATTTCCTCAGTAGCCCGCGTAGACCTTTGTTCGCGTCGCTCCTGTTCCATGCGATAACGATGTAACGCGATTTGACCTTTGGTCAATAAATCAACTGTGAATCGACGCATTTTCAGAGGCGGCTGGCTAGAGGCTGAAGTCGGCTATCTACAGAGGAGTGTAGAATCTTGAGCTGGAGTTGCAGGCGCGTCACGGGTAATTTGTTGATTGCGAATTTCTTCTAACACGGTGGGAAGAGTCACTTCTAGGAAACTTTGGATTTGTTGACGTGCCACATAACATGGAAATACGATTGGGCAAAAAATTGGCAGATTGGTACGCGAACAAATCAGTTGAATTTGCATATGCGCTGTCTACAAATCCGATGTTGTTCCAATAATTTCAGGGAACTCGACAAAAACTTCTCTCGGAAAAGTGTTGAAAAATCTTTGCACAAAAGTTGATCTGATCATTCTTCGAAGTTATCATACCATACGCCAAGCGATTCAGGGTTTGCAATACCAAATGTGGTATTGATAGAACCTGTTGTCGAGAAATTGAAGAAGCAATGGCGCAGACATGATGGTCGTAGATTGAAATGACGGATTGAAGCAAAAAGTCGACTTATATTCTTTGAAAAATTCATTCATTGAATTGAAAAGTGTGCTATTTGACAAATCGTTAAGGCCAAAGGGGCACAAAAGTCGGGCAGATTCGCAAGGCGATGTGGGAAAAGTTACGCTGGGATAGTGTAATTAGATCAACGCTCGACTTCTGGAGGTTCTAGCAACCTTGGGTGGTTAGCTATAAACTCTAAACCAACTTCGTAGACCATTGGGCCGGTCGTGACATATAAACAAGTCAGACGAAAAGTTGAATCATTGTAAAATGGACGCGGATGCTGAGTCAATTTGCTGACGAACGGAATTGGCAGTGCTGGTCAAATTTCTATCAACATTGTTGGTGCAGAAAGCTGACTGGAGAGTACGACTCTAGGCAACGATTGTTGCCCGTCGGCTTGATGCATGTTGTTGAAATCTGCCAATAAATCTTCAATATGACGATTTCCTTTTTCAATTAATCTGTCGATAAACGGATTGGCAAACTCTTGTCCTAAAGCGTTGACGAGATGAGTTCTCAAATCTTTGGTGTATATGCATGAAGCGTTTTCTGCTGCCTGGATCAAAACAGAGTATTGCAATTGTTGCTGCTTAAGCGACATTTGTGCGGCTTGCTAATTTTCTTCATTGTATTCATCTACAACCTCTAATTCTTTGAAAAATCTTTCATGGACAGCTTGAGCAAATTCTTCTTCCAAATTTCGCATATGAGCACTTTTCTTTTTCGTTGTTCCCTCAGGTACAATTAGATAGCAATAGCTGCAAGACAGCTGATCTTGCATGATCATCTCTTCTTCAGCAGATAATTGCTGGCTCAGATGTTTGCACCGATTCGGCTACATCTGCAATTAAACTTTTGGCAGCTTCGTCGACAACTTCGAATACTTCATCATCATAGTTGAGAGCTTCTTCTTCGTCTTCGTCAACTTTATTAGGATATTTTGGCTCTGTATGTGGCCGTGAGATGGAAGTTTGCACATTTGTGCGTTGATCATCGATGGAAGATGGAGGTGCAGAGACAAGAGGTGTTTGAGGCTTAGAGGCGGTTGATTATTTCGACGCTTCTGGTGATAAAGTGAAAGCTGGGTGCACCATTTTGATATCTGATTCCTTTATCATTGTCATCATAATCTTCTTTGCTTTCCTCAAAGCTAGAGTTAGAATGTCTACGATGACATCTGCCTTTTTTGAATTCTTTGGCTTTTTCCTTCTTTTTATGCTCCACAATATCTCTGCGTTTGATTCATTTGGCAAGCTCTGCTTTAGATTATGGCAGGCATTGAGCCGGCTTGAGCCGATGGCATATCTAATTTTCGGTCCTTTTCAACGACTTGATTTCCAGATAATTCATCTCCAGTGAATTGCTCTCTATGAGTCGGAGCCATAAAAGCGATGTACGAGCAATCAACAGCATGACGAACAATCAAAAGATACAGATCCAGAGCACCGAGCAGATTGGTGATTAAATATCAAACCATTCGGTCTGGTAACGGAGTTCGATTCCAAGCTTGGCCAACTGCTGTTCTAGCTGAGCGGCGAACTTGGAGATTGAACTTATATTGTAAAAGCATTTGAAGATGGTGATTTCCTGGAGTGGTTGCCACAGCTCTGGTGAAATCATTGGCAAGCAGAAGCGTATCAATTATGTAAACCTCGAAAACGTTGTGTTTGAAAAGCTCATGGTGCCTCTGACGCTGATGACAATTTTGTTGATAGTGAGCCCAAGCGTATAGCCAATTTGCATACACATGAAAGTACCTATGCAATGCAATCGTTATCTGTTCCGTGGCAAGCTAAAGCAACATCGGACAGTCGTATGGTTAGCAATTCATGTAAGCCAAAGGGCGGAAGTGGAAACTGTGCGACGTCCCATACAAAAACGTGACCGCGAACTGTTGCAATCTGAATGAAATGGACAAATAGGCCATTTGAATTGTGCTGCATAGCGCTTATAGACCAATACTGAGCGTCCCATTGCAAAAAAGGCATGTAGACTGCGATCATTTATGAATTCTGAGTGGAAGCCAAAAAGGAAATGGCCATTTAGGGTGTTCATAGGTGCCAGAATAGCGACGATGGCCGCCTATGACTCTGTGGGTGAATCTACGAAAACTATATATATGTCATTGGCTGGGACATATGGAGCAGTCAATGGTGCTCTGCTGAAATGCTTGAAAAACCAATGACGTTGAGCCATGCTACGACAAAAGCAATTTGGCTGAGCGCACGGCATTACTGATGCTATGTCAGCTATGAAACCAGCGCGCCTAACTAATGGGGTCTTGACCCGTAGGTTCTAAACGTACATAAGTGCAATAGTGCAGCTGCCGCATGCACGGCTACGAGGAACTCTGTGACGTTGGAGGGGTATGGCCATTGCAGTTACATTCTGGATGGTTGTTATCTAAGTTTTCTGGCGGTTGGTCGGACTTAATTGGGTAAAATAAGATTCTGAAAAAGGGTAAACGTTTGTTACGAATTGGGCTCAGAAACTCGGAACGCTAATCGTAATATTCCCTTTAAGCTACATTTAGTATGTATCAAAACCGCCCAGAAACAAATTATGTTCGCTTCTAATTTAAGCTAAGTGACTTGCTAATTTCTATTGTAGTTGGGATAAGGCCTCCAATCGTTTTTAAGTAAGTTTCAGGCGTTCAGCTCAACTAATGAACTTCTCTGCAGACTATTAATACATATGCTTGCTACAGCTGAGTAAGTTGCTGTGCGTGTATTGTCGAAAAGTGGTAATGTATACAGTATATAGACGTGAGATAAAGTACTAGACGGCCGGACAAAAAACCGACCTATTACTGTTGTGCCTAACAAGTGCACTAAAACATATTATACGTGTACAAATAAAAGATCATTATTAACACAAAACAAAGGCCAGCGGTTCCTTCGCCTACTGCCAATTGCTAACGTCCCTATTGAGACAAGCTGTGGCCATGGTCGAATATCCAATATGTGCCAAAATATGCGTAGAAATGCAGGTGCGATGAATATGTGCAAGAATACAAAACTGTTCCCTTTACATTTCCGCCCTTCTAGTAGCAAACGTCCGCATTCGCTTTAGGCTCCGGCAGTGGCATAGGTAATGCAGGCATGGGGTGCCCCGGTGTCGAAGCGACGAACTGCCCCAACTGAGTCGAGGATGCACCTGACGCATTAAAGGAACAATAGGGTTGGGTATTATTAATGTGAATATGCTCCCTTTGTTTTGTTGCGATGTGCTCAATTAGGATATTTAGGTATGCTATGTCGATTATTATGTATGGTCCGGTATATTTGTGCAATAGTTTGGGTGTTTGTCCGGTTTTAGCCAAAAATTGTTTCTTAAGGATTTTGTCTCCTATTTGGTAATTGGGTTGATTGAGATGCCGGTTGTAATTTGCAGTGTACTGTAGCTGTGTGCGCCATATATTTTCGGTTACGGTAGGATTAGAAAAAGAAAAGAACTTCTTAAGTTCCTGTGCGTACGTATTTGCGTCTGGGGTCTACTGTGTTTGCGAAGGAAAAACATCTGATGGCAGGTTCGGTTCTCTACCAAACATTAGGCTGAAGGGGGAAAATTTTGTGCTGTCATGCTTGTGGATATTTATTGAAAAAATTGCATAGGGTAACATATCATCCCAGTTAGTTTGATACTCATTAACGAGCAGACGAAGTCGAATAATGAGTGTATCGTTCGTCCGTTCCACTTGGCCATTGGCCATCGGGTGGTATGGCGTAGATGTATTTTTACAGTATTACAAGGAGCAGTTATTTCCATAAATAAAGTCGACGTGAAATCGGTCCTACGGTCGCAATGGACAATCCTTGGCGACCCGTGTCTACATAATATGTGTTTCACGAAAACATCTGCGACCATTTTTGCAGTTATGTTTTTAGTTGGTATAGCCTCTACGTACTTCGTAAAATAGTCAGTGAAAACGATAATAAAACAATGACCGTCCATAGACTGTGGAAGTGGACTGATGCAATCTAAGCCCACACAATTGAAAGGACCTGTTATCGGCACAGGAATTAAGTGTGCTCTTACATTATGCAAACTGTGTTTATAAATTCGGCACGCGTGACATGTACGACAGTATTTTGTAATGTCTAAGCGTAAAGTCGGCCAAAAATATTTCCTTTCTATCAGTTTTATCGTCTTACATACACCAAAATGACCCGAAAATTTTGAGTCATGGTTTGATTGTATGACAAGCATAACCAAACTCAAGGGCACAAAAAGCTTTATACAAGGCCCGGAAATTTTATACAAAAGACCACTTTGCACTTTGTATCACATAGAAAATTTAGGAGATGACGAATTTAGATCATCTAAAATTTTCCAAATGCATGTGTCAGAACGTTGGTATTCTGCAAAATTTTTGCTAAACTTTGCGCATCGCTTAATTCAGTCTCTAGACCAAAAATCTGAGCGATTATAGGGTGTGTCTGTAAATTTTCTATG
Source organism: Mermis nigrescens (assembly GCA_036768485.1). NCBI lineage: Eukaryota > Metazoa > Nematoda > Enoplea > Mermithida > Mermithidae > Mermis > Mermis nigrescens. Next base: position 432,871 of record JAVLUZ010000003.1, read on the forward strand.
TCCGCAATATGTCTGTCTGTTTGAATCGGAAAACGCGATAAAACGTCAGCGTTTTTATTTTGACTGCCCTTTCGTGGTTGTATGTTGAGTTGAAAAACTGACAGAGCAAGCCCCCATCTCGCTATGCGGCTAGAAGGATTTTCCTTCCCCAGCACCGATTTAATCGCAGTATGATCGGTGTGTACAACTACAGAGTGTTGAAATAGGTAGGGTCGAAAATATTCGACAAATGTGAAAACTGCAAGCGTTTCGAGTTCTGTTATTGGATAGTTGCGTTCGTTTGGTTTGAGATTTTGACTTGCAAACGCAATGGGGTGTTCCTTCCCAGAATCATCTAATTGGCTCAATACAGCGCCAATTCCTTTGTATGAAGCGTCTGTTTGAAGAATAAACTGCTTGCTAAAATCAGGGTGTTTTAAAACTGGAGCATTGCAAATTGCAGATTCTAATTCATAAATTGCCGTTTCTTGTTTGGTACCCCAGCAAAATTCGTTCGATTTCCGTAAGAGTTGTGTAAGCGGATATGCTTTTTTTGCAAAATCCTTAATAAAACGTCTATAATATGAAGGTAAACCCAAAAAGGACTTGAGCTTGCGTACGTTTCTAGGTTTGTCAATTTTCATTATCGCATCTACTTTTTCCAAATCAGGGGCAATACCTTGCAGCGAAATGACATGTCCTAAGTATCTGACGCTTAACTGAGAAAATTTGCATTTCTAGATTCTAAGTTTTATACCGTTATTGACTAAACGCGTTAAAATTTCTCTCAAACGAACTAACATCTCTTCATGATTTTTTGCGAAAATCAGGATGTCGTCTAAGTAGACCAGACAGGTCTGCCATTGCAACCCGGAAAGTAAAATATCCATGAGCCGCTGGAAGCTAGCAGGTGCGTTTGTTAACCCAAAGGGCAAATAACGAAATTCGTAAAGGCCTTGTGGTGCATAAAAGGCCATCTTTTCTGTGTCATTTTTGTGAATTGGTATCGCGTAGTATGCGTTTGCTTGGTCTAAAATTGTAAAATATTTAGCGCCATTAAGCGTATCAAGGATGTTATTGATGCAGGGCAGGGGATAACTATCCTTTTTAGTAACGCTGTTTAATGCACGAAAATCGACGCATACACGATGAGTTCCGTCTTTTTTCGAACTATTACGGTATTAGTGCACCACGGGATAAACTTTTCTGCACTATCCCTTCCTTTTCGAGTTTTTGCACTTCGGAACTGATAATTTCTCGTTCCTTAGGTGAAATACGAAACTGAGCGCGTTTTATGGGCATACTGTCACCCGTATTAATAGTATGCTCTGAAAGTGTTGTGCATCCGGTGTCAGCTGAGTGTTTCGCGAATAAAGTTGGAAAATGAGCTAGCATTTCAAGTAATGTTACTTGTTGCATTTTGGACAGATCTGTGCTCTCAAAATTTACCCTTTTGACTAACCATGCGAATGTTTCATGTATTTTCTCCTCATAATTTGTATCAGTTTTCGAATTAGACACGCATAAGTTGCTTTTAGTAAGCGCTTTGACACTACCTATGTGTGTGTTCTCATGCAACAAGATTTCGAATTTCTGCGTATTCAAAACTGCGACAAAAATCTTGTTGTCCTTAGGTTTGGCAACCGAAGCTGCAAAACACGCGCATTTTTTCTCAAAAACGTCATTGTTTGGCGTAAAATGTACAGTATCTACATGCGAATATTGCTGTGAAACTGGTACAGCAAGTTCTGTGATTGTTCTTGGTGGCAAAATTAGAGCATGATCTAAGTAAATTTCGCCACGCGTTTTCGGAGAACAGTAGCTTAAGCCAAGGTACGGTATTTTCTCGTTTTTTAAGATAACGTAATTGTGCTCGTTGTTTACAGTGTAAACTTTAAAACGATTGAGAAAATTCGAGCCTAAAAGGATAGGTGCTGCGCAATTTTCTTGCACTTGTGCTACAATTACTTCCTCAATGTCTGCCACTTTGACAGTAATAAAAACGCAACCTAATAATTCAATAGGCAAACAATTTGCTGCATATGCTTTTACTGACGTTGGTAAAATCGACACATCCTTAAGGTTTTGTATGACTTTTAAGTCAACTAAAGTATAAGAAGCTCCAGAATCTATCATAGCTTCTACCGTATGTCTGTCATTAAGGGTTACTGTAATGTAGGGACATCGTTTATCGCTTGTAAGCACGAAAGCATGTGTTACAACATCGTCCTCAGTCTTTTTTCGTTTACGAGTTTGACTCGTTGTGGAAAGATTTGCAAGTTGCAATAATGCCTCGCCTAGCGTAGGATCATGCGCTATAAGTGAGGGTTGTGTTTTTGACTTCTTTGGAAAAAGAAACCCAAAACGTACTCGAATATAAACAAATGCGAATATAAGTGCTGCGATAACGACAATTATCACTACGATGTTTATTGTAACTTGTAAAGGACCCTCCAGTAAATTATTGATTTCGTCTGTTGTACTTATTTCAATACCTGTGAAAAGATTTTCAATCGCTTGTCCCGTACCAGCAATAGTGTTACCAATTGCTTTTCCTCCCCCTGAAAGGAGTTCGTAAACAGTTTTTGATCTAAGCGCCATGTTTGACGTGTAATTAATTAAGCGATTAAGTGTGTTATGAATATATTCAGTCCGGAAAACGTATTGTTGTAACAAATGCGCATTAAATAAAAGCACATTATCAGCGTCGCCACGAAAAATTTCCGGCATATTAAAATCATATAAGCTATAGTTTTCGTTCCAAAAGAGTTGCACTGGTACCGTATGTACGTGTGCCTCACCCGCTTGTGTTTTCCACGTGTTGTTGTCTCTCCAAAAACGAATTTTGTGTTTTTCGCATGAAACGATCGGACTCCTTTGCGTTATGTCTGATGTGCCAGGTATGACAAACATCAAAGTTCCATGAACATCAATTGGCTGATATAAGTAGCGTGTTCCGTTTACGGTAAAATTCGTGTATATACTTACAGAAGTAACTCGTTGACAGGGCCACACCATTAATGCTTTTCCCCAAAATTCAGCAGTGACATCTGTACGTTGTAAAAATGCACGCACGCAAAGTGTCACGTCCAAGCTGAGAAACTGAGAAACTAAGCTTAAGTGACGTTGCGCTTGTCTGCATAATTCTTGCCAAATATTTCGAAAATTCTGAATTTCGAATTAAAAAATTTTATTTTCGAGAAAAATCAATTTGGCGTTGATCGGGTTGTTTTCTTTATGTGCGTTCTTAGTCGATACTGGCCTCGCAAATTTTCTTTTTATAGTGAGATCTTTAATTTTATTGGTACGGACTAGCACACCTTGGTCAGTTTCTAGCGCGCCTATTAAGTAACGGCAGTTTGAATTAAAAAAACGCTCCCTTTTCAACCTGAAAGCGCCTTGAAGTTCTTCTATAATTAAGTGTGAGTCTGCGAGTGTCATATTGTACGTTCCTTTTAATTGATATGGACACGTGTGGCATAAATTTACATCATCCCAAATAATTATACTTTCACCTACTACGCAGTGTCCTAAACTAGGATTACATGCACTAACGTCATCAAGATTGCTTAAAAGTACATGACCATTATATGTAGCGACTTCTCCGATTTCGAGAAAAGCGTTAAGTACGGTATCGCACTTATCAAAACAGCACCACAAATAATTTACATTTACTGCATTTTGCGTTGCCCAAATATTTGGGTGAATTTCGGCCAAATTACATTCTAAATCTTGCTTTGTTTCGTAAAGCATTTTACAATGTGAAACTGACACTTTTTCGTTTTTTGTCTCGTCAGCAGTGATTCCACAGGAACCGAAAAAACCCATATTTGTACAAACAGTTCGCGATTTTATGGTACATTTATATGCTACCGAAGTTTTAGGCTTCATCGATTGTACGTAAAGAGTACCTAACACAGTTACAGGATCATGAGAAATTTGTGGCAATTTACAGCTAACCGCAGCAGGTACTTCAATAGGGTGTCCTTGTGACGTACGAGTACATATTTGGAATGCACATATGTTCGTACATAAAAAAGCCGTAAAATAGACAATAAGGAAGCATAAACCGATGTTTCCATTTATGCAAAACGGTTTCAATCGAACATTTCGTTGATTTGAATTCTCACATTTTGCTGCGTTTTCATCCCGATTCACAGAAAATGATCTTATTTTGACGGATTTTTCATGTGAATTCTGGCTATTTACTGTATTTTCGTTTGTATTCACGAAAAATGATTGTAGCCCAACAGTTTTCTGACTCAACTGTTCTTCTTTTAACGTATTTTTGTTCCGCTTTTACAATCTTTACGATTTTTCTTTCTAGTTTTAAAGATATGCGATGATATACTTTTTGGTGTCTCACCATTTGTGATTAACATAGTCGGATCTTCCAGTAAAACGGGGCGTCGGGATCGAAGATTTCCGACAAAAGAAGGATGCGCGTTTTTCGAGTCGCTGGTATTTTGTTGCTTTACTGGCGAAGGCATGCGTTTAATATGAATCGGAGGTGTCAATAAAACAGGTCGGCGAGATTGTAGATCTCCGTCGAAGCAGGGACTCTTCGAATCAACAAAAATTTTTTGCCCCATTGATGAATAAAGCGGACGTTTAGACAAAACGGTCGGCGATTTGTTAAAGCAACGGCCTATTCGTTTCGACAGGCCAACCTTTAACGACGATATACGACGAGGCGAAGGCGATTTTTCCAAAGATTTCGGCTCGAATGAGAGATGAAAATCGCTTTTTGTCGTATTAACTGGAATCGGCGAAATTTTCGAAATCGGAATTTCGTGAATAGCGTGAGCGTTTTCAACGCTCTCTGAAGATTCCAATTCGGGAATTACGTCGCTTTCGTCGATAAAAATTTCGATTTGATCCTCTCAGTATTTAAGCGTGTCCCCCTGGGGTGCAACACAAAGTAGAGCCAGTGCTTAAGCATAGGCTATGTTGAAGCATAGTCCTGTGTTGAAGCATAGGCAGTATACTTTGTGTTGCGGTCTAGGGGATGACGTCACACTATAGTTAACCTCAAATATGGGTATACTGGAGACTATTTTAAATTTGCGGATCAAGTCAACCAGGTATACTTTACACTACAGCAAGAGTGATGCAGGGGGATATACGAAAAATGGGGGAATCTATCAGAATTTTATTTTTTAGGGGATAACTGTGAACACCGCTTACCATACTAAATGCGTACAATATTCTAACTTGGGTATCACTTGACCACTTTACACTTTACACTCGAGTAGTTTACACCATATCATAAAACCGCCATAAATCATGAACCAATGGCCGGATTGAGCTGAAATGTTCAGAATGTAAAGACTACATGTCAAAAATAATGTATATGGAAAATCGTGTACCGGCTTACTGTAGCCATTGTTATAACACGTATTTTTTGAACTAATGGCCGGATTGAGCTGAAATGTTCAGAATGTAAAGACTATATGCCAATAATAATGTATATGGAAATTCGTGCACCGGCTTACTGTAGCTATGTTATAACACGTATTTTTTTGGATCAATGGCCGGATTGAGCTTAAATTTGAGAAACAGCATGTACGCGAGACACAAATTCTTTACACATTGTCTTACTGTAGGTATACTGTAGCTTTCTGGATTTTCTATATCTCACAAACTAACAGTTAAATAAAGCTGAAATTCAATAAATCAGATGTATATAAGTCAAAAATAACGTACGCAAAATATAGTGCACTGGGTTACTGTAGGTATGCTACAACACATATCTTTTAATTTGCCGAGCTGGAAATTTGAGAGAATTAACAAACACGATAGAACAGTACACAAGGACTACTATAGGCAACATTTAGTAACCCATAGTGTGGAAAAGGTGGTTGTGAAAAAGGTTACAAAGGGTCCACAGTCTCGCACAGATCTCTCCCAACCTAAAGCTAGAGGATCACTCTGTAGACTGCAGATCTTTTGTATGAACACACTGAAAACGTGCATAATACTTAATAAGATTATGAGACAATAAAACATGAAGATACGGGTTTAACGAAAAAATCTGATATATTTTGTAAGATTTGGAAACTTTTTTTGTAAAATTTGGAAATTATTTTGTAAAATTTGGAAACTTTTTTACGTGCTTAAGCATAGGAATTTTGTAAAATTTGGAAACGTTTTTGTAAAGTTTGGAAATTATTTTGTAAAGTTTGAAAACTTTTTGTAAAATTTGGAAATTTTTTGTAAAATTTGGAAACTTTTTTGTAAAATTTGGAAACTTTTTTGTAAAATTTGGAAACTTTCTGTAACTTTATAAAATTTCTTTCAAAGTTTGAGAAATTCCAAGCACAAACCGGAATTCCTCTTGTAGAAATCAAAAAGTTTTTTGCAGAGTTAGTAATTTTCTTGCAGAATTTGAGTATTCTTGCATTGTTTCTAAAAAACATTGAGAAATCTGGGGATACAGAGGAGCTTTTGTGAACTTTGAGAAATCTACAAACAATTTTCTCATCCGAACATGGAAAACTTGCAAGAATTGGTAATCTATCATTAGAAAATGAAATTAAGGAGGTAAAGGTTGAGCAAGTTTAATAAATATGAAACAAATTGTCCTGTATATTCTAGCAAATGAAGAAAATATTTAGTCCTCTTGTTACGACTATGTGTTACTTTGACCACGATCAAAAACTACCCTTCCTTTACAACAAATTTATGTAGTTTTGGCTAACATAGAGGCCAAAATTTCCAATTTTTAACACAGTTTTGTGCCAAATATGGCTCAAAACATGGGAAACTCTCAACGCAAAAGCCTCATATCTGTATATGGAATGCATCTTTCTGTATGTGCGAAGGATTTCACCTTTATGCGACTATTTTGCTGTCCAAAACATACATTTTGTACTGATTTTTCAACAAGTCTCGGCTAAAAACATGTGCTTTTGCTGAAGAAAATGAAAATAAACATAGAAAATAAGCATATAGCAATAAAACATGACCAGTTTCTGATAGTAGGGATAGCCACCTTTTCTGTCTCCAAAGCATGAAAATAAAGAAAATGTACATGCATTTGTAGGAAATTTTCGAATTTTTCGCAATTTTTGAGTGGTTCCACTCCATTGCACAAAATAGTACTTGTTATTAAAACTCTAGAATTTCCCCGCACCTGAAAGGTAAACTTTTGCACCCAGCGGAAGTTCTGTAGGAAAAAAGAATCAAAAATTTATGCTAAAATAGATATCATGTATAGCACCGACATAGCAAAAGGCAGATAAGTGTGTGTTTTAAGAATCATTCTGAACATTTTGGGAAAAGTTTGGTCTCCATGTGCACAGTAGTTGAGGGTTGAGACACATTTTCAGGTAAAAATGATGTGAACTTTCAAGCAAGAAACAGGCATAAATAATGCAAATAGATGCTAAAATGGAAAAATGTCAGTTTTGCTCAGAAAGTTCTTAAGATCAACCAGAAATGACAACTCAGGTAGATTCTGCACTATTTTTACCCTTCTAGTCAGTTTTTCAGCAATTTCAGCCTTGAAAGGTTTGGATAATTGACACTTCTTTACCCACTTCACCCTCCCAGACCAAGATCTGCTTTGGGCAAAAAAATGTATAATTAAGGCCAAAAAGAGACAAATATTGCAGCTTTGTTGAGAAAGTTCTTGAAATCAGCTGAAAACTGCAAGTCGAAATAACTTTTCGGTTGTTTTTATGAATTTTAGGACCATTTGAGTCCTAAAAAGCTCGAAAAATTTACTTTTAGACTGCCTCATCCCCCCAGGCCTCCTGGCCAGACACTCACATGAGGGTTTGGGGGTTTTGCCCCAAAAGGGAAGATTTTCTAGGGAAAATGAGGCAAAATAAAAACCAACATTGAATGAAAATTAAAATAATTGTTTAGAAACATCAAAAACTGAATGGAAACTATGGATTTACATGGTTTTTTCGCTATTTTAGCTGTAAATCCCGTTTTTTGTGGCCATTTTATCTCCTAGACTAAGGTCTGTTTCAGTCAAAAATAATGTAAAATCAAGGCCAAAAACGGACAAAAATCATATTTTGTTGCAAAAGTCTTGAAATCAAGCAGAAACTGTCAGTTAAGTTGAAGTTTATGCTATTTTGATGCTCACAGTCAATTTTTGTGGCCATTTAAGCCCTAAAAGGCTCGAAGAATTAGCTCTCAAGACTGCAAAATCCTTGCAGGCCTCCTGATCTGACAAGCCTGTGGATTTAGGGTCTAGACCACCTCAGAATGGAAGAAATGGGAATTTTCCAAGGGAATTGAGGCAAGCTGAGGACTAAAACTGAATGAAAATTGAAGAATCTTTCCAAAAATGCCTAAAAGTGATCAGAAACTAGGGATTTACATGGTAATAACCTTATTTTAGCGTTTATATGCAAAAATATATTTCTTACATAATTAATTAGTCTAGACCCCAAATCCACAGGCTTGTCAGATCAGGAGGCCTGCAAGGATTTAGCAGTCTTGAGAGCTAATTCTTCGAGCCTTTTAGGGCTTAAATGGCCACAAAAATTGACTGTGAGCATCAAAATAGCATAAACTTCAACTTAACTGACAGTTTCTGCTTGATTTCAAGACTTTTGCAACAAAATATGATTTTTGTCTGTTTTTGGCCTTGATTTTACATTATTTTTGACTGAAACAGACCTTAGTCTAGGAGATAAAATGGCCACAAAAAACGGGATTTACAGCTAAAATAGCGAAAAAACCATGTAAATCCATAGTTTCTGTTCGGTTTTTGATGTTTCTAAACAATTATTTTAATTTTCATTCAATGTTGGTTTTTATTTTGCCTCATTTTCCCTAGAAAATCTTCCCTTTTGGGGCGAAACCCCCAAACCCTCATGTGAGTGTCTGGCCAGGAGGCCTGGGGGATGAGGCAGTCTAAAAGTAAATTTTTCGAGCTTTTTAGGACTCAAATGGTCCTAAAATTCATAAAAACAACCGAAAAGTTATTTCAACTTGCAGTTTTCAGCTGATTTCAAGAACTTTCTCAACAAAGCTGCAATATTTGTCTCTTTTTGGCCTTAATTATATATTATTTTTGCCCAAAGCAGATCTTGGTCTGGGAGGGTAAAGTGGGTAAAGAAGTGTCAATTATCCAAACCTTTCAAGGCTGAAATTGCTGAATAACTGACTAGAAGGGTAAAAATAGTGCAGAATCTACCTGAGTTGTCATTTCTGGTTGATCTTAAGAACTTTCCGAGCAAAACTGACATTTTTCCATTTTAGCATCTATTTGCATTATTTATGCCTGTTTCTTGCTTGAAAGTTCACATCATTTTTACCTGAAAATGTGTCTCAACCCTCAACTACTGTGCACATGGAGACCAAACTTTTCCCAAAATGTTCAGAATGATTCTTAAAACACACACTTATCTGCCTTTTGCTATGTCGGTGCTATACATGATATCTATTTTAGCATAAATTTTTGATTCTTTTTTCCTACAGAACTTCCGCTGGGTGCAAAAGTTTACCTCTCAGGTGCGGGGAAATTCTAGAGTTTTAATAACAAGTACTATTTTGTGCAATGGAGTGGAACCACTCAAAAATTGCGAAAAATTCGAAAATTTCCTACAAATGCATGTACATTTTCTTTATTTCCATGCTTTGGAGACAGAAAAGGTGGCTATCCCTACTATCAGAAACTGGTCATGTTTTATTGCTATATGCTTATTTTCTATGTTTATTTTCATTTTCATCAGCAAAAGCACATGTTTTTAGCCGAGACTTGTTGAAAAATCAGTACAAAATGTATGTTTTGGACAGCAAAATAGTCGCATAAAGGTGAAATCCTTCGCACATACAGAAAGATGCATTCCATATACAGATATGAGGCTTTTGCGTTGAGAGTTTCCCATGTTTTGAGCCATATTTGGCACAAAACTGTGTTAAAAATTGGAAATTTTGGCCTCTATGTTAGCCAAAACTACATAAATTTGTTGTAAAGGAAGGGTAGTTTTTGATCGTGGTCAAAGTAACACATAGTCGTAACAAGAGGACTAAATATTTTCTTCATTTGCTAGAATATACAGGACAATTTGTTTCATATTTATTAAACCTGCTCAACCTTTACCTCCTTAATTTCATTTTCTAATGATAGATTACCAATTCTTGCAAGTTTTCCATGTTCGGATGAGAAAATTGTTTGTAGATTTCTCAAAGTTCACAAAAGCTCCTCTGTATCCCCAGATTTCTCAATGTTTTTCAGAAACAATGCAAGAATACTCAAATTCTGCAAGAAAATTACTAACTCTACAAAAAACTTTTTGATTTCTACAAGAGGAATTCCGGTTTGTGCTTGGAATTTCTCAAACTTTGAAAGAAATTTTATAAAGTTACAGAAAGTTTCCAAATTTTACAAAAAAGTTTCCAAATTTTACAAAAAGTTTCCAAATTTTACAAAAAAATTTCCAAATTTTACAAAAAAGTTTCCAAACATTACAAAATAATTTCCAAACTTTACAAAAACGTTTCCAATTTTTACAAAATTCCTATGCTTAAGCATGTAAAAGAGTTTCCAAATTTTACAAAATAATTTCCAAATTTTACAAAAAAGTTTCCGAATTTTACAAAATAATTTCCAAATTTTACAAAAAAGTTTCCAAATTTTACAAAAAGTTTCCAAATTTTACAAAATAATTTCTAAATTTTACAAAAAAGTTTCCAAATCTTACAAAATATTTCAGATTTTTTCGTTAAACCCGTATCTTCATGTTTTATTGTCTCATAATCTTATTAAGTATTATGCACGTTTTCAGTGTGTTCATACAAAAGATCTGCAGTCTACAGAGTGATCCTCTAGCTTTAGGTTGGGAGAGATCTGTGCGAGACTGTGGACCCTTTGTAACCTTTTTCACAACCACCTTTTCCACACTATGGGTTACTAAATGTTGCCTATAGTAGTCCTTGTGTACTGTTCTATCGTGTTTGTTAATTCTCTCAAATTTCCAACTCGGCAAATTAAAAGATATGTGTTGTAGCATACCTACAGTAACCCAGTGCACTATATTTTGCGTACGTTATTTTTGACTTATATACATCTGATTTATTGAATTTCAGCTTTATTTAACTGTTAGTTTGTGAGATATAGAAAATCCAGAAAGCTACAGTATACCTACAGTTAGACAATGTGTAAAGAATTTGTGTCTCGCGTATATGCTGTTTCTCAAATTTAAGCTCAATCCGGCCATTGGTCCAAAAAATACGTGTTATAACATAGCTACAGTAAGCCGGTGCACGAATTTCCATATACAATATTTTTGGCATGTAGTCTTTACATTCTGAACATTTCAGCTCAATCCGGCCATTAGTTCAAAAAATACGTGTTATAACATAGCTACAGTAAGCCGGTACACGATTTTCCATATACATAATTTTTGACATGTAGTCTTTACATTCTGAACATTTCAGCTCAATCCGGCCATTGGTTCATGATTTATAGCGGTTTTATGATATGGTGTAAACTACTCGAGTGTAAAGTGTAAAGTGGTCAAGTGATACCCAAGTTAGAATATTGTACGCATTTAGTATGGTAAGCGGTGTTCACAGTTATCCCCTAAAAAATAAAATTCTGATAGATTCCCCCATTTTTCGTATATCCCCCTGCATCACTCTTGCTGTAGTGTAAAGTATACCTGGTTGACTTGATCCGCAAATTTAAAATAGTCTCCAGTATACCCATATTTGAGGTTAACTATAGTTTGACGTCATCCCCTAGACCGCAACACAAAGTATACTGCCTATGCTTCAACACAGGACTATGCTTCAACATAGCCTATGCTTAAGCACTGGCTATACTTTGTGTTGCACCCCAGGGGGACACGCTTAACTACTCCTCTCCACACGTAATAATGGGCGGTACGTCCGAATCTACAATTGGGCTCAGAATTTCATCACGAATAATTTCGATAAGATTAGGATCATCAGCATTACGATCAATGAGATTAACACGGTTTGCCGTCACGTGTCCTTTGTCTGGGGTTTGTGTTATTTGTGATCGTTTGATTCTGTGATCTGAACGTATTTGAATGAGAATTTTGAATCGGCTGATTGGGAAAGCGTGAAAATGTTTGCGGATTTGCATATGGAGCATTAGCTCTCGGAAGTGTTTGTCGTTGTGTCTGAAATGCGCAGTTTTGCGTTTTGTGACCTGTGCGAAAGCAAACTCTACATTTTGCTCTGCATTCTGACGTATTATGATTGCTCATTTCACACACCTTACAAAATTTCTGATATTGCACGTTGTTTCGATATGCTTGTGTACGCTGTTTCTGAAGAACAGGTGCGTTAGTATGATTTGTTCTCGTAGCTTGAGCATTTTGATTGAGTGTCACAGAAGTGAGCAGCTCAAGTTGTTTTGTCATTTTTTCTATCGCATTTTCTAGCGAGTTTTGTGCCTTTACATTTAGAAAGACATCAGGTTTATTGTAAGAGTTCGTTGGAAGCATTTCTTCTCGAAGTATTTGAGACTCTGCGTATATTGCCGCTTTGAGTGCGTCTGTTAATGTGGAAAATTCTCGAAATTTAATTGCGTTGCGTATTTCAGGTATAACGCCTTGCAAGAAAATCGGTTTTATTATCGTGTCTCGCGAATTTGTATCTAGCATAGGATATGCGTATTTCGAAATTCGTTTCAAATCAGCGAGATATTCAGAAACTTTTTCCGTACGTCTTTGTTTGCGTTCTATGAAAACTTGCTGCTGTATATCTGAATCTGCGTTATCTGGAAACGCAAGTTGCAATGCATTTTTGAATGCGTCGTATGTCTGAGCAAAATTATTTGAACGTTTTAAGTCGTCAAAAACAGCCAAAGCAGGACCGCTTAAAAACGATTCTAGAGATGCGCATTTTAGCTGTTCGTCCGTGTTTCTGATTCCCTGTATGCTAAGGTATCGTTCGAATTTTTCGCACCACTCTGAGAAATATTCCCCTAAATTTCCGGAGAAAATTTGAGGAGCGTGTAGGACACTAAATCCTAAATTGTTACGTACATTTGATAAACGAATGTCATTAATGTCTGCAGGATTAATATTTCGCACTGAGTTTTGTAACGTAGTTTGAAAATCCTGTAGTTGCTCTGCAACTACACCGCCTAACGTATCATGTACTACACGTTCTAATATAGTTGGATCAATCGCCATATTTGAACTTGTAAGGCTTGAAGTCGAAGTTTTTTTAGTAGGTTTATGTAATCTCAGACTTCTTCTAGACGGTTTCGCAAAATTTTTAATTTTGGACCCTTTGTGAGAATCCACTTTAGGAAATGACGTTTTTTCCACGTCACTAAATAATATTGCCTCGTAGGCTCATTAATGACCGTCTTTAAACATTTGAGTTAGTTAAAGAGCTACTGAATGTATTCGACAGCGAGAAATATAGCTTACCGTTCGACAGGCAAATAGGCGCGGTCGCCATGTTACGAATTGGGCTCAGAAACTCGGAACGCTAATCGTAATATTCCCTTTAAGCTGCATTTAGTACGTATTAAAACCGCCCAGAAACAAATTATGTTCGCTTCTTATTTAAGCTAAGCGACTTGCTAATTTCTATCGTAGTTGGGATAAGGCCTCCAGTCGTTTTTAAGTAAGTTTCAGGCGTTCAGCTCAACTAATCAACTTCTCTGCAGACTATTAAAACATATGCTTGCTACAGCTGAGTAAGTTGCTGTGCGTGTATTGTCGAAAAGTGGTAATGCATATGTAAGACCATGGTCAGTCTTACACAACAGATCTTAACTCTCACCTACCGTACGTACCTTAGATGGTGCATGATTGCCGGAAACTAACCATTTTACTATGGTGCATGGGGTATATATACCCCATCTAAGTATCCGCCTACTTGATTAGTGCCTACCTACTTAAACATATTACGAACCCACCACCTAATAACAGGAATATAAACACGTATTATGATAAGAGGAACGACATTAACACATAAATCCCATTTAATCAAGTCTTTGAATCCTATTTTCCTTACATTCCTCCCCTTTTACATTGATTGTTCGGCTGAGGAGAAGTGTTAGCTGAATTCCGAGTATTATTTATTTTTATCGTCAGTTTGAAATGTTAAAAGCCAAAAATTTCCGGGTGGCGACATAGATGCAGAATATGGAAAACTGGGCATAATGAAGTAGATAAAATATTGATTAAATAGGCATAGATGCGTACTCATTAAAAATTGAGAAATATGCGCCCTTTTTAACCTGAGCTCTGGTCCACTTCAGCTCCCAGGGTGGTATTGTGCGGTTCCTTGCCAATTCAAGGCTCTGGTCCACTCCAGCTCCCTGAATTGCATAGGAACTCACAACGATGCGATTGGCGCGGCATAAGTCGTCTCTGCCAATAGGACGTCGACAATAGCGCGGCATAATTCGCCTCTGCTATTTGCTGCTTGTACTGCATCGCGGCATAATGCACCTCTGATGCACTGGCAACATAACATATTACAAGATTAAATAATTAAATATAGGTATAGGTACGCATCATGCATAAAAAAACCAAAAATTTAGTACTCAATACTGCCATCGCTCATGGCATCTGCATCATCTAATACGTCGCGTTTTTCGCCCCAAAATGGACGAATTTGATTCAAATGGATGACCCGAATTCGTCGACGTCCCGCCAATTCGCGAATAGTGGCATTTGGGGGCGTACACGACGAACTTCATATGGACCGAGCCAACGATAATGGAATTTTGACGTGGCTCGGGCGTTTCGCAAAAGCACTAATTGGCCCGGACAATAACAAGGCGTTGGTTTTTCTATGCGATTTCGACGATCATATTGCTCCTTTTGCCGTCGCTGGGCTCTCTGGGCAGCCTCGATGACAAATCGGCGTGCCAGACGTAAATGACGATGGATTTCTCGGACGGAGGGAGCCTCTGGTTCATCCAGCGTATCAGCATCTAGGGCTTGCTCTATCGGAAGCTTCGCCTGGCGCCCATAAACGAGGTAGTAGGGCGTGTATCTCGTGCTGGCGTGTCGGGTGGTGTTGTAGGCGAAGGTGACAGCCGGCAGGAACCGATCCCACTCGTTCTGCTCGTCTTGAACGGTTGTGGTCAGCATGGTCTGCAGCATACGGTTGATACGCTCCACCAATCCATTCGTCTGGGGGCAATAGGCCGTCGAAGTGATGTGCCGCACCTGGTATAGCCGGCAAACCTCCTGAAAAACGGCAGCGACAAAGCCCGCGCCGCGATCCGATTGGACAACCTTGGGCGCCCCAAAACGCAAAACGATGCGCTCCAGGAAATGTTCCACAATGGTTGTGGCTCGGATGTCTACGGTAGCCACGGTTTCGGCCCATTTCGTCATCCGATCTATGAAAACTAAAATGTTAATTTTTCCATGGGCCGTTGGCAGTGGTCCCATGGTGTCCATAACCCAATGCTGCATAGCAGAAGCTGCTGGAATAGAGTGAGGGGGTTGGACGGGTAAAAAGTGAGTTATGGGTTGACGTTTCTGGCAGGGTAAACACTCCCTACAATATTTAAATATATCAGAATGCAACCCCGGCCAAAAAAACGTTCTTTAGCTTTCTCGTAAGTACGCTGAAAAGCTAAATGTCCGCTGGTGGCGTCATCATGCAACGCCTGGAGCAATGTGGGAATCAACCTTCGGGGGATGGCCACCAATGGTTCAGCATTCGGATCCTTTTGATATTTAAGGACGCCGTCGTTTCCGAGTAGATAATTCTCGGCGGCGTCCCACTGCTCCGCGTTCATGTGTGACGGCATCCGTCGAGCCTGTAATAAACGAAAAATGGCACCTAAGAACACATCACGTCTCTGCATACTTATTAGGTCACACGGCATCTCCACCGCACACACCTGCTTTGCATTTATGGCTGCTCCTGTGATAACGGGAGCAGCAGGCAAGCGTGAAAGCGCGTCGGCGTTTGCATTTTCACGACCCTTGCGATAAACGATTTCATAGTCGTACTCCTGCAATGATAAGACCCAACGAACGAGTCTAGAAGGCGCCGAATCATGAATTTTTAAGAGACGGATGGGAGCATGATCTGTAATGAGCGTAAAATGGTGTCCATATAAGTACGAGCGAAACTGTTTAATAGCATAAGTAATAGCCAGTGCCTCTTTTTCAAGAGTTGAATAATTATGCTCAGCTTTAGTTAACGTGCTTGAGACAAATGCTACCGGACATTCCTGCCCCTTTATCATTTGGGCTAGGACTCCCCCGATCCCAGTTCCGCTAGCATCTGTCTGAACTAAAAATGGCTGCGAAAAATCTGGAAAAGCTAGGGTAGTAGCAGAAACTAAATCATTTTTGATCGTTTGAAATCTCTGCGTGCATTCTTCCGACCAAACAAAATGCACATTTTTACGCAGCAATTTATTAAGTGCATGTGTCTTATCTGCGAAATTTTTAATGAAGCGTCTATAGTAATTAGCTAAACCTAGGAAGCTGCGTACCTCTGTAACAGTCTGAGGCACTGACATGTTAATTAATCCGTCTCATCTTGGCCGGATTAACATGCAAACCATTACAATCGATAATATGACCTAGGTAGCTTACTTCATTCAAAGCAAATTCACATTTTTGCAATTTCAGAGTTAAACCAGCTCGGCCAAGCCGATCGAAAACTTGTTTAAGCTGCTTAATGTGAGTTTCAGGGTCAGAACTACAAATTAAAATATCATCCAGATAAACGGAACAATTTCGCCATTTTAGATCTCTCAGAACTTTTCTCATAGTTCTCTGAAAAGTGGCTGGGCCGTTGGACAAGACAAATGGAAGTACATTAAATTCAAAGAGACCCAAAAATGAGTTAAAAGCTGTTTTATTTTTGTCTTCTTCAATTAACTCGATTTGATGATAACCTTGTTCTAAATCTAAGGTTGTGAAAATCGTAGATCCTTTAAGTTGACTAAAAATGTCCTCAATTAACGGCAATGGATGCGAATCTTTTACAGTACATTCGTTTAACTTTCTATAATCGACACAAAAACGTTTGGATCCGTCCTTTTTATCAACTAGGACGATAGGAGCAGCCCAGGGGCTCTGAGATGGCCTAATAATGCCATTCTCCAACATTTTATTTACGTGCTCCTCAACAATTTGACGTTTAGCATACGGTATTCGATACGGTGGCTGAGAAACCGGCCTGTGATTTGCCGTATCAATACCATGCTGTACAATGGACGTCCATCCCAAAGATCTATTAACTCCGAAAATAGATGAATTTTTCTCCAAAAAATTCGGAAAACTGTTTTCTAACGCTTGGGTCCGGGACATGAATCAATTTTTTGTTGAATCAATTTGTGGAAATTTTTGAGTTTTTCCTGACATTGATTTTCCCGACACTCTCCCACTTCATCCCCTGTTAAAATGTGATTAACAGAGCAAACTCTAGCAATACGCATGTTTTTCTATAAGCGAATAGGTTGCTTAGAGTAATTGATAATAGAAAGGGAAGAAAAATGGTTTTCGTTTAAATTCAAACGTAATTTTGGTACATAAATTGCGTCGTACGGAAGTAAAAGAACTAATATCAACCCAAGTCGAATTAAAAGTTTCTAAATCAACATTGATTGGTAAAGAATAAATAGAAACTGGAGGTACTAAAATTGTGTCTTTCACTGAGACAAAAGCGATTCGTTCTTTTTGGTTTGTTGAGAAAATTAATGGAATATGTTTATTTTGACCAAAACGAGCAGATTTTTGTTTGTAGTCAAAAGTGAAACGTTGTGAAATGCCACATAATTTAGTTATTACGTCGCAACCTATTACTATAGAATAAGGACTGTCTTGCATTATGACAAATTTAATAGGTAAATTTTGAGTTCCGATTTGCACATTTAAAATAACTTCACCAGGTGACTGAATTGGATGACCAGTAATAGAAGTGGCTGCAACCGTTTGACACAGTTGTAGGGGTTGGTCATTCTTACACTCTAAATGCGTAGTGCTATCTAAAATTGAAACTGTAGACCCTGTAAGTAGTTAGGCCTGCTTCCCTAGGTTACAACGTTATAACATGGCCTGTGTTATAGCATAGGCGGAGGGGCTCAGAATCTGCTCCCTGGCTTTTCCCAGGGAGCAATGCTTCAGCGTAGTCTGTGCTATGGCATAGGGACCTGCCCAGGGAGGGGCGCGCACCAGCCCAGCCAGGGGCCCAGGGGAGGGGAAATTTCAATGGGGGAATTTCCATGGGGGAATTTCCATGGGTGAAATTTCCCAGGGGGAAAATTTTGAAGAGGCGTAACTCACGAACCAGCGGTCGGATCGGGCTGAAATTTTAGGGGTAGGATGAACACCTTATTAGCAAACTATTACCGTGTCTCCCTAGGTTACAATGTTATAACATAGCCTGTGTTATAACATAGGCGGAGGGGCTCAGAATCTGCTCCCTGGCTTTTCCCAGGGAGCAATGCTGTAGCATATGCTGTGTTGTAGCATAGGAACCTGCCCGGGGAGGGGCGCGCGCAGCCAGGGGCCCAGGGCCAGGGAGGTTCCAGGGAAATTTCCATGGGGAAAGGAAATTTCCCTGGGGAAAAACTTGAAACTATGACTCAAGAACCAGCACTCGGATCAGGCTGAAATTTTCTGAGAATGTTAAGTATATGTTAGGTATGATATATACAAAAATTTTAACGCGCAACTTACAGTATACCAGCATTAGTTTACACTTTTGCATAACTCAAGAACCAATGACCGGATTTTGGTCAAATTTTCAGTATATGATGTATATAGGCGAGTCATGCTGTGCACAGAAGTTTAGCGCACAGTCTACAGTATACCAATTTACTTTACACTTTCTCATATAGCACTGTATCTCAAGAACTATAGGGCGGATTTAGCTCAAACTTCCAGGGTGAGATATATAAATTGTTGCTGCGCTATGTACAAAATTTTAGCGCGCAGTCTACAGTATACCAGTTTACTTTATACTTTCTCGTATAGCACTCTATTCCAAGAATCACCAGCCGGATTTTGTTCAAATTTTCAGGATATGATGTACAAACCTTAGTTGTGCTATGTACAGAATTTTAGCGCGCAATCTACAGTATACCAGTGTACTTTACACTTTATCATACAGCACTATATTCCAAGAATCACCAGCCGGATCTTGTTCAAATTTTCAGAATATGACGTATAAACCTAAGCTGTGCGATGTACAGAAATTTAGTGCGCAGTCTACAGTATACCAGTTTACTTTACACTTTCTCATATAACACTATATTCCAAGAAATATCAGCCGGATATTGTTCAAATTTTCAGAATATGACGTATAAACCTTAGCTGTGCTATGTACACAATTTTAGAGCGCAGCATACAGTATACTAATTTACTTTACACTTTCTCGCATAGCACTATATTACCAGAACCGCTAGCCGGATCTTGTTCAAATTTTCAGAATATGACGTATAAACCTAAGCTGCGCTATGTACAGAATTTTAGTGCGCAGTCTACAGTATACCAGTTTACTTTACACTTTCTCATATAGCACTATATTCCAAGAAACATCAGCCGGATATTGTTCAAATTTTCAGAATATGACGCATAAACCTTAGCTGTGCTATGTACACAATTTTAGAGCGCGGCATACAGTATACTAATTTACTTTACACTTTCTCGCATAGCACTATATTACCAGAACCGTTAGCCGGATTTTGTTTAAATTTTCAGGATATCATATATTAACCTTAGCTCTCCTATGTACAAAATTTTAGCACACGACCTACTATATGCTGATTTTTGATTTGCATTGTCTTTACAATGCTTGATTTTTTAGCAGTACCTGTCTAATGATGCCATTAGGGATTATTTTTGCCTAAAAATGAGCAACCAGTATAGGCAAACATTGCTTCAAATTTAATTATCATGCTATTTTGAGCTTATCAAAGTTTATCAGAAAACGCCTGAAAAAGGGCGATCTTTGCCTGCTGTTCAACTTGTGGGAATTTTCAAACCCTGAGCTAGCGTTTACTTTATGAACCTCCACACAAAATTCATTAATGAACACGTAACTTCATCCATGTCATCAGTATTGATCTAAAAATTAGCTAAGTTTGGAATATTTTTTTGTAAAGTTTGGAATATTTTTGTAAAGTTTGGAATATTTTTTGTAAAGTTTGGAATATTTTTTGTAAAGTTTGGAATATTTTTTGTAAAGTTTGGAATATTTTTTGTAAAATTTGGAATAAAGTTTACATGCTTAAGCATAGTACTTTTGTAAAGTTTGGAATATTTTTTGCAAAGTTTGGAATATTTTTTGTAAAGTTTGGAATATTTTTTGTAAAGTTTGGAATGTTTTTTGTAAAGTTTGGAATATTTTTTGTAAAATTTGGAATATTTTTGTAAAATTTGGAATATTTTGTGTAAAGTTTGGAATATTTTTTGTAAAGTTTGGAATATTCTTTGTAAAGTTTGGAATATTTTTTGTAAAATTTGGAATATTTTTTGTAAAGTTTGGAATATTTTTTGTGAAATTTGGAATAAAGTTTACATGCTTAAGCATAGTACTTTTGTAAAGTTTGGAATATTTTTTGCAAAGTTTGGAATATTTTTGTAAAGTTTGGAATATTTTTGTAAAGTTTGGAATGTTTTTGTAAGTTTGGAATATTTTTTGTAAAGTTTGGAATGTTTTTTGTAAAGTTTGGAATATGTTTTGTAAAGTTTGGAATATTTTTTGTCAAATTTGGGAATTGTTTTGTAAAGTGTCAAATTTTATGTATCTAATCTGCATTTCTCAAGCATCGTTGACTATTTTATATGCCCGGTGCAACGCATGCTCCTCTTTTGCACCTGTAAGGATTGATTTTTCGCTTGTGAACACTATAAAGGTCACATCACGAAATTTGTAGACTAATCCATGAATCTGTTCTACTTCATACATTCATTTCCTTATCGTCAGTTGATAAAATTTGCAAAGATTAATGCGGACCCCTAAAGTTGCCAAAGCTGCAAACATATGAGGTTTCAACTTTAAATCATCACTTTTAGTATATAATGCATTAACACGCCGAGAAAAGGGCGATCTATGCCTGCTGTTTAACTAGGGGAGGGGGTGGGAAATCTTAAGCCCTGAGGCTAGGGATTACTTTGCAAACCTTCACACATAAGCGATTGATGAATACATAACTTCATCTGTGTCATCAGTATTGATCTAAAAATTTCTAAAGTTTCAAAAATTTTTTGTAAAGTTTCAACAATTTTTGTAAAGTCTGTAATATTTTTTGTAAATTTAAAATATTTTTTGTAAAGTTTGGAATATTTTTTGTAAAGGGTAGAATATTTTTTGTAAAGTTTGGAATATTTTTTGTAAAGTTTGGAATAAATTTTGCTTGCTTAAGCATAGGAATTTTGCTAAGTTTGGAATATTTTTTGTTAAGTTCGGGAAATTTTTTGTAAAATTTGGAAAATTTCTTGCAAAGTTTGGATAATCTTCATTTAATATGGCATTGCTCCAGGATTGCTGACAAATTTTGTAGGCTATACATACACTAGCATACAGAGAATGCAGAAAAATGACAAAAACTCGACAATGGTCAATATCCCGAAATGATCTACTTGAATAAAGTCATGTTCCTCACAGTATAAAATGCTTGATTAGATTTAAATTTGGGAAAATTGCATGTATTTTCTGCACGTACACAAATGGCTTAGTGTTTGTCTCATAGCCATGGAATTTCATTGATATTTATGTATGGTTTGCTTCAGCCTGTCATATAATTCTTCAAATACCGTGTGAAACAAACATAGTTCTTTCCACAAAGTAAATGAATCAAATGAGTCATGCAAAATCTAGCCATATTTTATCAGAGATTGTAGAGTATATGAATAGACTATGCAAAATTATCATGTTTCTTTGTGTTTTGAAGTAATTTTTGACAAATATACCCCAAATTTGAACTGAAAATTATAGAAAATTGCATGAAATTTAGAAATTTGGGCAAGTTAATTCACAGAAAACTTCCGCCTCTTCGATAGAGGAACTCCAAGACTTCAGTACTTTCCAACTATTTTCTACATATTTTTACCCTCCTACAGAAGATTTCTATCAAAAAGCTAGGGGGCTATGATATTAATAGAGAGGGTACATGTTTGATAACTTTGATATATGCAGCTTCTGCTGGATTTCCCAACAGCTTCTGAGGTATAAGCCAATGAAATAATAATATAATAATAATATAATTATATTCAGCTATTGCTTAAATTTAAGAAAGATAGCTTTCTTTGATAGGTTTTTTAGCATTTTAACACTGTAAGCTTCTTGAGACTGGAGCAATGGCCGAAAAACTCTTCTGTACTAGTGTTATAAGTACAATGCATCAGCTTGCGGGTAAACTGGAATTGTCGGCTGTTTTAGTACTTAAGTAAAAACTTGGAAAAAGCAATCCAACAAGTCAAAATGGCTCTTTATTCTGAAATAAGGCACAATTTGTGCTCTGAGGAGCACCCCATTGGGGTGAATCCTGCTGCATACACTGCCGAACATCAAGTAAATCAGCTCATGCATGAATTAAATTTACCCGATGTCTGATGAAAACAGAAATTTAAGCAAAAAGTGCAGATAATTTTATTTCTGTTGT
Organism: Mermis nigrescens; assembly: GCA_036768485.1. NCBI lineage: Eukaryota > Metazoa > Nematoda > Enoplea > Mermithida > Mermithidae > Mermis > Mermis nigrescens. The sequence continues at coordinate 455,399 of JAVLUZ010000003.1, forward strand.
GTGCACTCATACTTTGTGTGCTATTACATATTAGAGGAAAATAGTCAAATACTGTATCTTTGTCTTGAAAATATTATGCTAAGTTCTAAAAACTTCTCACTCCATCCAAGGGTTTGTGCCTCAAACCATAAATAAACATACAGAAAATAAGTAATTTTCGTAGTTTATCCACATTGAGTAGATGCATGCTTTCCCATGTGTTTTTTAAGCAAATAACTGACTAAAGTGTTTCATCTTTATGACAATTTTATCATTTGTTACACCAAACAAAAATAATATTTACTATCCTCTCTTATTTTTTAGCTAAATGTAGAGCTATTTATGCAAAGATGCTAATTTATCCTAATTTTCACACTAGATTCTAGCATAATTTGGTACGTCTTGATCCTAGATATATAGTAGGGGTAATCTGAAAAGGGTCAAAATTGAGCTTTTATTAGGGCTTAAGCCCATACAATACCAATCTACTAATTTTTCAGAATTTGTTTTTTACTCTATTAATTTTAAAATATGCATGACCTCATTCAAGCTATATTAGTTTTATAAAATAAAATAAGATAAAATTATTATTTTATTTATTATATATTTTATCTTATTTTATTTTATAAAACTAATATAACTTGAATGAGGTCATGCATATTTTAAAATTAATAGAGTAAAAAACAAATTCTGAAAAATTAGTAGATTGGTATTGTATGGGCTTAAGCCCTAATAAAAGCTCAATTTTGACCCTTTTCAGATTACCCCTACTATATATCTAGGATCAAGACGTACCAAATTATGCTAGAATCTAGTGTGAAAATTAGGATAAATTAGCATCTTTGCATAAATAGCTCTACATTTAGCTAAAAAATAAGAGAGGATAGTAAATATTATTTTTGTTTGGTGTAACAAATGATAAAATTGTCATAAAGATGAAACACTTTAGTCAGTTATTTGCTTAAAAAACACATGGGAAAGCATGCATCTACTCAATGTGGATAAACTACGAAAATTACTTATTTTCTGTATGTTTATTTATGGTTTGAGGCACAAACCCTTGGATGGAGTGAGAAGTTTTTAGAACTTAGCATAATATTTTCAAGACAAAGATACAGTATTTGACTATTTTCCTCTAATATGTAATAGCACACAAAGTATGAGTGCACACAACAGAAATAAAATTATCTGCACTTTTTGCTTAAATTTCTGTTTTCATCAGACATCGGGTAAATTTAATTCATGCATGAGCTGATTTACTTGATGTTCGGCAGTGTATGCAGCAGGATTCACCCCAATGGGGTGCTCCTCAGAGCACAAATTGTGCCTTATTTCAGAATAAAGAGCCATTTTGACTTGTTGGATTGCTTTTTCCAAGTTTTTACTTAAGTACTAAAACAGCCGACAATTCCAGTTTACCCGCAAGCTGATGCATTGTACTTATAACACTAGTACAGAAGAGTTTTTCGGCCATTGCTCCAGTCTCAAGAAGCTTACAGTGTTAAAATGCTAAAAAACCTATCAAAGAAAGCTATCTTTCTTAAATTTAAGCAATAGCTGAATATAATTATATTATTATTATATTATTATTTCATTGGCTTATACCTCAGAAGCTGTTGGGAAATCCAGCAGAAGCTGCATATATCAAAGTTATCAAACATGTACCCTCTCTATTAATATCATAGCCCCCTAGCTTTTTGATAGAAATCTTCTGTAGGAGAGTAAAAATATGTAGAAAATAGTTGGAAAGTACTGAAGTCTTGGAGTTCCTCTATCGAAGAGGCGGAAGTTTTCTGTGAATTAACTTGCCCAAATTTCTAAATTTCATGCAATTTTCTATAATTTTCAGTTCAAATTTGGGGTATATTTGTCAAAAATTACTTCAAAACACAAAGAAACATGATAATTTTGCATAGTCTATTCATATACTCTACAATCTCTGATAAAATATGGCTAGATTTTGCATGACTCATTTGATTCATTTACTTTGTGGAAAGAACTATGTTTGTTTCACACGGTATTTGAAGAATTATATGACAGGCTGAAGCAAACCATACATAAATATCAATGAAATTCCGTGACTATGAGACAAACACTAAGCCATTTGTGTACGTGCAGAAAATACATGCAATTTTCCCAAATTTAAATCTAATCAAGCATTTTATACTGTGAGGAACATGACTTTATTCAAGTAGATCATTTCGGGATATTGACCATTGTCGAGTTTTTGTCATTTTTCTGCATTCTCTGTATGCTAGTGTATGTATAGCCTACAAAATTTGTCAGCAATCCTGGAGCAATGCCATATTAAATGAAGATTATCCAAACTTTGCAAGAAATTTTCCAAATTTTACAAAAAATTTCCCGAACTGACACAAAAATATTCCAAACTTAGCAAAATTCCTATGCTTAAGCAAGCAAAATTTATTCCAAACTTTACAAAAAATATTCCAAACTTTACAAAAAATATTCTACCCTTCACAAAAAATATTCCAAACTTTACAAAAAATATTTTAAATTTACAAAAAATATTACAGACTTTACAAAAATTGTTGAAACTTTACAAAAAATTTTTTGAAACTTTAGAAATTTTTAGATCAATACTGATGACACAGATGAAGTTATGTATTCATCAATCGCTTATGTGTGAAGGTTTGCAAAGTAATCCCTAGCCTCAGGGCTTAAGATTTCCCACCTAGTTAAACAGCAGGCATAGATCGCCCTTTTCTCGGCGTGTTAATGCATTATATACTAAAAGTGATGATTTAAAGTTGAAACCTCATATGTTTGCAGGTTTGGCAACTTTAGGGGTCCGCATTAATCTTTGCAAATTTTATCAACTGACGATAAGGAAATGAATGTATGAAGTAGAACAGATTCATGGATTAGTCTACAAATTTCGTGATGTGACCTTTATAGTGTTCACAAGCGAAAAATCAATCCTTACAGGTGCAAAAGAGGAGCATGCGTTGCACAGAGCATATAAAATAGTCGACGATGCTTGAGAAATGCAGGTTAGATACATAAAATTTGACACTTTACAAAACATATTCCAAACTTTACAAAAAATATTCCAGACTTACAAAAATATTCCAAACTTTACAAAACATATTCCAAACTTTACAAAAAATATTCCAAACTTTACAAAAATATTCCAATCTTTACAAAAACATTCCAAACTTTACAAAAAATATTCCAAACTTTACAAAAAATATTCCAAACTTTACAAAAGTACTATGCTTAAGCATGTAAACTTTATTCCAAATTTTATAAAAAATATTCCAAACTTTACAAAAAATATTCCAAACTTTACAAAAAATATTCCAAACTTTACAAAGAATATTCCAAACTTTGCAAAAAATATTCCAAACTTTACAAAAATATTCCAAACTTTACAAAAAATATTCAAGTTTTACAAAAAATACTATGCTTAAGCATATCAAAATTATTTTCAAATTTTACAAAAAATATATTCCAAAACTTTACTAAAAAATTTTCCAAACTTTACAAAAAATATTCCAAACTTTACAAAAAATATTCCAAACTTTACAAAAATATTCCAAACTTTGCAAAAATATTCCAAACTTAGCTAATTTTTAGATCAATACTGATGACATGGATGAAGTTACGTGTTCATTAATGAATTTTGTGTGGAGGTTCATAAAGTAAACGCTAGCTCAGGGTTTAAAAATTCCCACAAGTTGAACAGCAGGCAAAGATCGCCCTTTTTCAGGCGTTTTCTGATAAACTTTGATAAGCTCAAAATAGCATGATAATTAAATTTGAAGCAATGTTTGCCTATACTGGTTGCTCATTTTTGGGCAAAAATAATCCCTAATGGCATCATTAGACAGGTACTGCTAAAAAATCAAGCATTGTAAAGACAATGCAAATCAAAAATCAGCATATAGTAAGTCGTGTGCTAAAATTTTGTACATAGGAGAGCTAAGGTTAATATATGATATCCTGAAAATTTGAACAAAATCCGGCTAGCGGTTCTGGTAATATAGTGCTATGCGAGAAAGTGTAAAGTAAATTAGTATACTGTATGCTGCGCTCTAAAATTGTGTACATAGCACAGCTAAGGTTTATACGTCATATTCTGAAAATTTGAACAATATCCGGCTGATGTTTCTTGGAATATAGTGCTATATGAGAAAGTGTAAAGTAAACTGGTATACTGTAGACTGCGCACTAAAATTCTGTACATAGCACAGCTAAGGTTTGTACGTCATATTCTGAAAATTTGAACAAAATCCGGCTAGTGATTCTTGGTAATAGAGTGCTATGCGAGAAAGTGTAAAGTAAACTGGTATACTGTAGACTGCGCGTCTAAAATTTTGTACATAGCGCAGCTAACAATTTATATATCTTACCCTGAAAGTTTGAGCTAAATCCGCACTATAGTTCTTGAGATACAGTGCTATATGAGAAAGTGTAAAGTAAAGTGGTATACTGTAGTCTGCGCGCTAAACTTCATGTGCGCAGCATAGCTTCACCTATATACATCATATCCTGAAAATTTGAACAAAATCCGGCCATTGGTTCTCGATTTGTGCAAAAGTGTAAACTAATGCTGGTATACTGTAGGTGCTCCATCAAAATTTTTGTAATAGTCTGCTAATAAGGTGTTCATCCTACCCCTAAAATTTCAGCCTGATCCGACTGCTGGTTCTTGAGTTATTTCAAGTTTTCCCCAGGGAAATTTCCCCATGGAAGTTTCCCCCATGGAAATTTCCCCCATGGAAATTTCCCCCAGGGAAATTTCCCCTCCACTGGCCCTGGGCCCCTGGGCCTGGGCTGGACGCGCCCCCTCCCCGGGCAGGTCCAGGCACGCCCAATTCTTGCGCCCTGAGAAAAGCCAGGGCGCAGATTCTGAGCCCCTCCGCCTATGCTATAACAGAGGCTATGTTATAACATTGTAACCTAGGGAGACACGATAATAGTTTGCTAATAAGGTGTTCATCCTACCCCTAAAATTTCAGCCCGATCCGACCTCTGGTTCGTGAGTTACGCCTCTTCAAAAATTTTCCCCTGGGAAATTTCACCCATGGAAATTTCCCCCATGGAAATTTCCCCCAGGGAAATTTTCCCCCTCCCCTGGGCCCCTGGCTGGGCTGCGCACGCCCCCTCCCCGGGCAGGTCCCTATGCCATAGCACAGACTATGCTAAAGCATTGCTCACTGGGAAAAGCCAGGGAGCAGATTCTGAGCTCCTCCGCCTATGCTATAACACAGGCCATGTTATAACATTGTAACCTAGGGAAGCAGGCCTAACTACTCTTGTATCGATAAGGGCTAGTAGCCGACGTCCGTTTGGCATACGGACGTGTATATGAGGCCGGGACATCGCAATCCCGGTATGGGCGATTGCCAGGATAGGCGTACGGTTTCGGCGCCAATAATGTGTTTCGGCGGAAGTGTCTTGCTGTTGAGGTCGGTAGCGAACCGTCAGGGGCTGATGGCTCAAGGGATGCGAGTGTCGGAGGCAGCACAATGACGTCATTTGGGTGCATAAACGTGGACATAGCATAGCGAACCAACGGCAAGCAGAAGAGCAAACGCCACAGCCCCAGTGACACCAGATACAACACCAGCTGTATCACAACCCTAAATAGCCTAAACCAAGCAGAATTATAATAACAAAACACCAAAATATTCCATTAGTTAAGGTTTGACCGATTCCACCTGTAAGTGAAGATATTGCATGACCAGTTTGCTGAAATAAGCCACTTACTGCGGTCTGGAGGTGTGAAACCGCCAGACCATTAACATCTTTTACGCCATCTCCAATATCGCATAAAACTTGGCGAAATTGCGCTGGGTCGATGTGTTAGGGTGGACGTAAAATTTACTAGCTGCTGCATTTGCTGTCGCAGTCGCCAGGCTTCGAGAGCGGTGAGCTCCATGGACGTTTGAAAAGGCGGTTGGCGCCCTAAATTGTGAAAAACCATCGGGGCGTCAAAAACGATTGTAGTTGGTGACTCTAGGAGTATAGAAGCATCCAACCGTCGTTGCAGTAGTGGTTTGACGTCAACTACACCGCGGGAGCTTACCCACTGGTGCTGGCTGGCGTCATAATGGACGCCAGAAGGTGCTTGAAAACAGGGCACCTGTGGAGCAGCTGAAACTAAATCTTGCATTCTTGGCAAAATAAAATAAAGAGTTTCGTTAATAACAAGAGGCAAGAGTGCATAGCACTCCTTGCCGACACAATAATTCCAAAAATAAGGTCGGGTTGGACTTGAACGCATGGCCAAATGAGGAGGGTTTCCTCTGCAACTCGGGCTGCTACATCATTATGCTGAGTCCATAATCTTGCAGCTAAAGTAGCATCTAAACGCAATAACTGACGCACAGTTTGGAGCTGCGCATCAGCTATATGACAAATATGCGTCCAGATTTGAGAAAAACGGGTGGTTTCCCAGCAAGTAAAAGAAGCTTCTAAATACTGTAATCGAGAATTTATTTCTGTAGATTCTCCGGATTTAATAAGATTAGCTGGTGCGGGGTTTTCCGAAAAGTTTTGAGAAATAGTTGATTCTGGTTGTGCCAAATGAAAAGTTTCATTATCATAAGCTTGCATCAAAGTTCCTTGGTCCAAAGCGATAAGAAAATTAGGTAAACAAACATGTTTTGGCACAGGTAATTTTCGAATAGCAGTAAAAGCTTCTTGAATATTTTCGATTATGTAATAAGGTCCCAAATGCTTAATTACATAAGAACCACCTTGTACATATGGACATGGGGCTTTCAGGTCTTTTGGCTCCCATATTACTATTGCATCATTAATTTCACATTGTCCAGAATCAGGTTTACATGCGGACAGGTCACCAAGATTAGATGTTAAATGAATACCATCATAAGTAGCTATTTGACCTTCTTGTATCATGCCATTGCTAATAGTTTGACATATGTCTTTACAACAATATTCATAATGTAACTTGCAAAGTAATATTAGTATGCCATAAATGAGATTTCACTTTATATAATTTTTGACCCCGAAAATATTCAGTTAAAATCATTCCTTGACACCGATAACGATTTATAGGGTCGGTGACCTGAGAATCTCGAGTTATCCCACGAGATCCCAAAAATCCGGTGTTAGTACATATTGTATGCGTTACTCCTGCACATTTATATGCTTTAATGCGTTCTGCATCTAAATTAGGTATCCAAATACGAGCTGCAAACGTACGTATTAGTGCTGGGGTGGGTGGTTGACAACGTCAACCCGGATGGTAAAGAAAAATGAGCTCCCGATGTTTGATGTTCGCAAATTTGATAAGCTTGTATTGCAAACGAAGAATGATTAAAAGTGAAATAGCCGAAAAATAGTGTCGAAAAACTCAAGAAAATGGCCAAAAATGTGAAAAATGTAGCAATATATTTGCTGGCTATTTGCATTCTTTCAAAGTAATCGTAAAACTGAGTGTTAGGCTCGAAAATTGCAAAGTCTGTTTGCTTTATATTAGCTTCGTCACAATCTAGCGGGCTCATACCTTCGTCAATAGCACATATGACATCCACCTCCTTACTATTTGCAGACTCCTCAACCCAATCGGCATCATTCGGCTCATACGAGTCATTTAGGACAGCAAAAACACGCCGGGGGTTTGTCTGGCGTGACGATGATTCAACCCCTGGGCAATTTCGACCCGGTGGCAGTTGTGACATTGGATGACGGGTTGGATGATTGAACGTTGAACGCATGGGCGGGGCTGGATGATTATTGCGAAATGACGAACCATATTGGGGCGGTTGCTGGCAGTTTCGGCTTATATGGCCTAAACGGCCACATCAAAAACAACGTATTTGAGTCGAACGTTGTTGCTGTTGGGTTGACTGGGAGCACCAGGGCTCTAATGGACGGCGGCTTCCCCTGAAGCATGGGAGCTCGTGGCGAACGAGCTACCAGATGGCTGTCGTTCAGCTTCGAGTTGAAGCTGCGTTTTGGCCTGACGAGCTAACATTTTGGCTTCTGCAAAAGTATTAGGTTTTTGATCTGAAACAAAGCGCCAAAGATTGCTATTTAAACCATCAACAAAGAAATGGCGACTCAGTGCATCTAAAATATCGGCTGTTACCCCTGGATAAGCTTGCATAGCTAGTTGCTGTAGCTCAAGGGCATACCTGATGACGGGTTCCCGAGGTCCCTGCTTACAATTATGTAACTGGAGTGCTTTTAATTCAGTGTTTTCAACAGGAACAAAACGGCGACGGAGTCGCTCAATTAAGGCATTGAAATCTAGCGCGAGCCGCTCGTCGTCTGGGATAGATTCATAAGCCACTTCCGCAAAATCTCTTAAGTAGGTCGGGAGTAGTACCCTACGTTTTTGATTATCCCAACCATTAGCTACAGCAACGCGAATAAAACGATCAGTCCAGCGATCGAAATTTTCGTCCGACCTCCCATGAAAATACTCACCTATGCTAGCAGCTCCGCCAGTGCTAGCAGAAACTGCAGGAGGCGCCGGTGGCGCCGCCTGATGAGCGTCCTCCATTTGACACTGTTGGCATCTTACCGTTACTTCCAAACGTTCCAATTGTTCTCTCATCCGTTCCACGGTATAAGTTGGCCGTAAGCTCGTAGAGATCTTACGACTGCTCATTGAATTTTCAATTTTAATCTAAAAATATATATATCGCAAGAAAAATATTTAGGATTAGCTAATTGACCGCAAGTTTGTAGATATTCCACGTTTGACAAGTGCTTTTCTTTCAATTATCTGAAAAATAGCATGAGAAAAATATTTAAAATCATCTGTTTGAGGATATTTCATGACTAATCCTTGAATTTTGGGATTATTTTCCGAAATAGCGCTAACAGAATATTTATAGCTGGATAATTCAAATTTGTTTAAGCTTCAAATTGGAAAATCGTGCATTTAAATTGAAAATTCGCGAAGTATCCATGAAGCATTCAAACAGCAAGGAAATTTAGGCAGAGAGAGAGAAAGAGTTATGTTTTATACAGTTATAATCCAAAACAAATAACTGGATTCTAGCATGAATTAAGCTAAGTAGCCCAGAGCCTTGAGTAGGCAACTATCAAACGAAGGTAATTGTAGCAATTTAGCTAAGAGCATGCAATAATTGGACCAAGTATGGGCTAATATTTTATTTCGTTAGCTATGCGCCTGACACTACACTATAATAGTTGATTAAACAGTTATATCGATTCATAAATAAATCAGGTGCCTATGAGCTGATTAAATGGTTTCTGCACATAATATTAATTATAATTAAGCGGAAATTTTGGCGAGGCGCTCTTAGCATTCGGCGCTGCCGCCATAAAAAGCGGCTTCTGACATTGTCGGTGTTGGCCCAGATGAACTGGGCCCGCTGTCTTCGTAGATATCCGGACTGCTGCTGCCATCGTGGCTGGTGACGCCACCGTTGGCATCCCAGGGGTAGCCGGCGCCCCAATCGTAGTTGGTGCCCCATTGGTTGACGCGCCCATGCATGGCGCTCTGGTAATTGGCAGCGGCGCTCCAATGGTCGGCGCCAACCTCCGGCGGTTGGGTGTCGATCAAAATTGCCCAACCAAGCCGGAGTGGAATCCTCCCCTCCATACCGCCATTGTCGTGACCCATACATGCCCAGCAAACCTGAGTTTCTTGGTCGAGAAGCTCGACCAAGCAAGTCACGACAAAATGGACGGGTATGGAGTCTTTGTGGAGAAGATTCCACACGTATCTGTGGAGATACGTGGTCGGCGCCATACCAGCGATGTTGGCGAGTAGCTGGAAATATTGTTTCGCGTCGGGATTGAGATGACAATGGAATGGCTCAGTAATTTGCTCGGCCATTCCTTCGGTGATTACGTTGGTTGTTTGCCAGTGGTGCAAAACGTTGACATAATCTGATAATTTGTCCTGAGTTTCTTGGAGCATTACGGCCAACATTTTGAATGAACGCGAACATAAAATTTCTTAAAAAAATAACAAACAGCTGGTTGTTCATTTGCGCATTGAAGAGGTGACAATTATTATGTTCAGGTATAATCGCCCAAAAGTAGTTATGGTCACCGCCTTAGACCACTATGCTGCTTTGCATGCACACTTATCGTACAAGCATTGCCTTTACGCTTATTACTAGGTTACATATTCTGTTTTACGCTGTTTCCGTTGGCATTACATTTATAAGGCGAGCAACACATTAAAACAAGTTTTATGAACCGCGGTTTCACGCCTCGAGTGACCACTGACCATGCCATATTGAGCGCTCATATTATGTAGGTCATCTTAGGCAAGCCGACAACTGCGCCATCAGCGTACACACGCAGTGTCAACACAAAAAAACATGCCCCCAAACAGTGTCAATGTAACCTCACGCCAATTAATTAATAAATAAACAATGGGGCATACGGTAGCGGCCAGCTCGCTACGCAATTGACCGGTCAACACAGTCTATGTCATCTATGACGGACTAAAAACGGCTGGCAGGCAATAGTGCGCAAAATGAAATATCACAGGTAAGGTGTGCGCGTATAATGTGCAATTTGAGATTGCGTTTTGGGGATGACGCGCTTGTTGGCGCAAAATCATGTTGCAAAGTTTTGAATAGACATTATGCAATCTTGAAAGGACAAAATTACGTATTTTGATCGTCTTTTTCATCTTGCTTATCAAATATTTACGAAGTTGGAATGTGGTTAGTGACCAGAAAGTGTCCAAGAACTGTTTTGATTTGAATGTGATGTGTCAGCTCGTGAAAGGCAATGAAAACTTATCAGTGAACTTTTTGGATCGCCATAAAAGTAACCTTAGGTCATTTTCAAGGTAGACGCAGTTTAGAAGTTCAAGTTAGAATATGAACTTGGTAAAGTTAAATGACCGAAAGAAAATATGAGTATAAAGATTTCTCATAGTGAACTCTTCTGATCTTACACGGGAATTTACTTTAGGTCATTTTCAAGGTAGGCAAAATCGTTTGCGCTGAAAAGTGATAGGCAAATGACCGAAAATGGTGCGATTTCTTGGCGTACAGATTGAGCATTAGAGTTGAATTTTGAAATGTTGTCCTTGAAGATAAAATTGCTGAGTCGAATTACGAAGGCAAAATGCATCTTGTGCTCTCTCTCAAAATCTCTCTCTAACCTTGCAGGAATGCGCGCCTGACTCGGATAAGGTCGCGGAGATAGGTACGCACAAATAATTTTGCATACATGTGAATGAACTGATAAAGTGCGCACTAGCGGTCAAAAATCCGAAGATTTCAAAATCGGAAAATGTTTATAAGAACTTTGCATATTTACGTTTTCAAGGTCATTGTGAATATTTGCTATGACTTCACAAAAGCTACCCCCAAAAGTGCTTAGAAAATTGGTAGGTACGAGGTAAAGCACAAACATGCACATACGAGCTCCAGTAAGCAATAAGAGGGGTAAAATGGGGCTTATGGAGGTAAGAGAATTAACATTTTTGCACAATAGATTTGGCGAAAGTATGATTTTTTGTAGTAAATAAAATTTACCCAAATAAAGCATTAGAGCATAGCTGATGTAGTTAGCTTGCACATTAAAAGATGTGGTTAACTGGTCAGGTGTCATGACAAAATATCAAATTGTGACAAAGAAATTTTGTGATGTAAAACTTTCAGAACGTGACACTAATGCAAAACTTTTGCACATTTGATTTTTGAACATCATTTTTGATATTACATTGAGCTCACAAAACTGTCCGAAGGGGTTCGCAACTCAATGACAACAAAAGATATGAGCATGCACAGCAAACAAAATCGAGTAAACAAATCACAAGCAAATAGGGAGTTTGGTTTGCTGGCAGAATCAGCACGTCTCATTTCATGCATTTTCAGCAAAAAATCTGATTTTAGTATTCAGGAAAAGTTATTTGAAATTCGTTATTGCAGTTAACAGAACACATATGCAAATGCGAGTTCAGCAAAAATGATCTGAATTAGGCTATTAAGAGATTTTTGGAAATATACGAGAATTATTTGCACATTTCATACCTCTTTTAGCTGGAAATTCGTAGCTTTTATGTTTTCTCGTAAATAACTATTTTGCACCAACAAAGAACAAACAAGATTAGCAATAAAAGGTTCAAATTAAACATCACTGTAAAAAAAATCGTTGTACATGCACAATAAACTTGTGTCCAATCTACAAATCTGTTCCATGGACACAAAAATATTGTGTAGGTACTTGACAATCCGGATGTCTATTTATCCAACACAACTTTTTTGTGTTCTGCCTACAAGCTATGATGCATATTGATTAGGCTCAGATTGACGTGCATATGACCGCTTATAGCTGAAAACATGATTCATTGTAACCAGTACTAAGATAGATGGAAGGACGAAGGGTAGGTAAATACCTACCTTCATACTCTCAGTTGTGATGGAACGAAAGGTGGTGAATGCAGTTGGAGCACACTTTGTCAGTTCGTGTGTTATGCGTTTTCCAATTCTTGATTATATATTTATTTTCAGAGATTGATAATACTGGCAGTGTAATATATTTATATTACCTATATATTTACTCAACTTCAATATGAGTGTGGCTGTATTCAGCTCAAATTGATCGGATCTTGTTATGTATGCTTTTATTGCCTTATTCTGTTTTACTATTCAAGTGATTTTAAATGCACTGCTTGATTTGTTCTTAAGGCAAGCTTATTTTAATGACCTTTTTTACAACTGCGAATGTTCTTAATCATGATTCCTCTTCACTAGCAGCTGTCGGGCTTTGATAACATTTTTTCAACGCTGCATGCTGAATAAGATTCTGGCATATTGACTTTCTTTATCCTGAACCGACTGGAAGACATATTTGTATGTCAAAAGTGACTCTTAAAAGTGGAAGATATCCTTCAATCTATTCTACGCACTAATCGCTTTTCATTCCCAATTGATGTTTAGTGAAATTCTGATAGCATAAGCAATTTTTCAGGCAAAATTTCATAAATTTTGGGAATTTTTGGAAAAAAAGATGTATAATTATTACGCTTAAAGTAGACATTGAAAAGTTGACAAAAATTATTATTTCAAATGTTGATATTGATTTTTGCGACTATTTTCAGAGCATGAGAAAAACTTAGACTGCGGTTCTCTAAAAAAATCTTGAAACATTTACGACTTTATTTTTTCTTACAATCTGCTGCTCTTTATTTTGAATTATATTACATTACTTAAATTTGGTGTCGTAATGTAAGTTTTTGTGCATTTTCTCTTGATCGTTATTGTTTTGTGTGAATACCTAGTGAATTTTTGCTCAATATTTGTTATTTCGAATGTGGCATTATATGCCCGATGTCAAAATTCATTAGTCAGTTCTTTTAGCCAAGAAGATACGAATTTGGTTCAGAGAACTGACTAGTGCATTTTTTCATTCCTCTTGCTTGCGTTATACCTATCATCAAATGTGTGTTATTTAGCGTCTAAATAAAGCTTTCAGATTGGGGCCCAAAAATCGATATTCTGGAGGCTTGAAAGTTGTGTTGGATCTACAGAACAAATTACGTTGGCTCGACACAATAATATTTTGTTGTATAGATTGCTTTCTTATGTAGCACTTACAGAATATTGTTGTGTAACCAAGACATATAAAAGTTGTGGCAGCCAATTACAACTTTTTTGTGTAATTACAACATTTTTTTTAACAGTGATCGACAGTTAATTACTGCTTACTATAGCCTTATGACGCACCGTGTGAAAACAACACAAGAAGTTGGAAAAGAATCAAAACTTTCAATAGCACATATATTTATCGGACCACTCATAAAAACAGGAATCGCCTACATCAGGCACATGGTTGCAGTGTCGATAACCAAACTAATGACAATAATCACGGTTTTTCCCCAGAACACACACACTGGACTAAGCCCGGGCAACAGGCTGTTTTCGAAAGATTAACGACGATCGAACAGCAGCAATAAAAAAAGGAAATCGTCAGAAAAGTCGAGCTTATCGGCATCGTGGCGCTTCTCACGTGTTGGTCGCCGGGTAGTTCCGGTGTATGCGGTAGGCGGCGAGAGATCCTGAGAAGTGATCAGTTTCCCAGATTGCCCCCCCCAACAGAGGCGGCTCCAGGATTGGTGACCTGGGTATTCAAAATTTTTTTTGGGTATGCAATAAAAATTTGCTAATATAATAAGGATATGTCCTAAATTGCACGTATTTCCTCAAATAAAAAAACGATTGCATCACACTAATATCATTATTTTCAAAATTCAGCCGAGTATGTTACGCATTAATTAAGTTTTCGACGATTTGACATATTTTTAAACAAATCAATGATATGGTTCCGATCAATTTTATTCAAAATTTCTCGCTCGATCGTTAGCAAACCAAGTCCACAAAGCCTTTTATCCGCCATTGTCGTTCTTAAGTCGTTTTTTATCAATTTTAACTTCGAAAATGACCTTTCACATTCACAAGTCGTTACTGGCAAAGTCGCCAAACGTTGAACAATTTGGTGCAGATGCATATAGTGCTGCTTCGGCATAACTTTTAAAACGCTTTGCAAGCAGTCGATTTTTCGCAGCACATCATCTGGCATTGACAAGCAAAATCGGCGAAAATTGTTAATGTCACAATACAAATCTTCCTGTTCAACATCGTTCCATAGATCTCCGGCTATCTGACACATGCTCCGTTCCATAAATTGTTTATTTGATGGAATGCAACAATTTACAAAACGCAGCAATTTTTGAGTGTGATCACCCAAGCGTTGATTGAAAGCAGACAGTAAATTGTCTAAAATTGTATTGTAAATGTGCAATTTTATGTCCAATGATGAAGTGAGACTAGTATGCCGGCGGCCAATGGTGGAATCGCATAAAAAACTCTGTTGGGAATCTACTGTAGATCGCACTTTTTGGGTTGACTGAATCGTAAAATTAGTGATTTTAAAATTACTGCAAATTTCTTCGGCTTTACACCACATCAGTTCAAAAGGGGCCTCATTGTCCACTTGGCTGCCAGACGTGTTAAGCGGTATTTCGTTTTGTCGAAGTTCTTTTAAGCCATCAATAGCAACCTGAATCAAATCTGTTGCTCTTGAAATGTCGATGGTGCTTTCTGAAAAGGGCAATATTAATATTGTATAGTTTTCCTTTAAAGCAGTTTATTGCATAATCCTCTTTACACTGTTTAATACAAACGTTTTTGTATAGCATCCAAATGTTGCTTTGAACTACCATGCTTGTCCAATTTTTTGCTCAATGTTCTCCAAGTATTGACCCCTTCACTAGTCAGGCTAGATTTATAATTGGAAAAATGAATGCAAGTGTGGCAGAAAACTCGGTCTACTGTGTGTGAATACGTTAGCCACGGTCGATTCTAATAATAAGCATTTGAAAAGCACCGACCAGACTTATCGTTAACGTAAGTGCTTCGTTTTCCCGAGATAAAATTATCTCGATCTCCAATATCAGTTGGCAGCTGAAGCTGATTTTGAGAACTAACCGACGAGGAACGAAAACTATCGGAATCATCATCTACGTTTAATTTTAAGGCAGGTGATGCTAAAGAGGAACTAGCTTCATCCTCTAACTGGCATAAGTTATTCAAATCCGCAGCAGCATCAACATCCGCGTCTAATGTTTCTTGATGGGCGCTTTTTGATGGCTTAGTAAATCCAAAACTCTCTAGGCCACGTTTCATAATGCTGTGTCAATAAATTGAATTTAAATTTTAGAAGATTAGCAGGTCAGGTATCAGGAAAAGTACCAGATTTTTCACTAAATGTTTTAAAATACACATTTTTTTTGAAAAATAGTTATGCTTTGGAAAACGGAATTTTGCGTGCCATTTCAATGATGACAAACTCAATCAAACATCAGATTTTTATTTCACTAGAAGGAAAAGAAAGAACTTCACTAAATTAGTGAAATTCTTATTTCCTGCCTGCACAACATGCCCCATGTTATTAGAAATGCAATAACGATAATGCATTCTAACTACAGTACTTGTCCATAGCATACATATCAGTGAGCAGAGCAACAATTATAATAATAATAATGTTTATTTACGTTTACGTGTAAACACACAACACACATACAAAAAGATTTTGCAAAATTTATGACATTAAATTACTTACTGCGTGATGTGTAAAAAAAGAAAAATACATTTCGAATTTTACAATAACATACTACATGGAAAAAAATAACGCGCAATGTAAAATAATTCGAAGTCAAATAAATTCACGTTACAATATGACGCAGAAAACATAAGGTAACTGAGGACACATATAGGCAATGAAAAGTTGCGCTTAAATACAGCCCTTAAGAAAAGGTGAAAAATCACATTTTTTCAATCTAATCATGAAAGCTTTTGAGCCAGGAGCTTGTATAACATGTTCAGGCAAAGAGTTCCAAAGAGAAACAATAAGATTACAAAATTCATGTTTTCTGATATTCGCATTTGATTTATTTAGTTTACAGGAGTTATTAGCACGATTTAAACCCGTTGAGAGTAAAAAATTCTTCAAATGATCAAAGTTTTTCGACCATTCATTTTTGCATTTCAGTTAAATTTTTTTTGGGTATGCAAGAATCCCATTTGGGTATGCAGTGCATACCCCAGCATACCCTAGAGCCGCCACTGCCCCCCAATATGTAAGACCATGGTCAGTCTTACACAACAGATCTTAACTCTTACCTACCGTACATACCTTAGATGGTGCATGATTGCCGGAAACTACCAATTTTACTATGGTGCATGGGGTATATATACCCCATCTAAGTATCCGCCTACTTGATTAGTGCCTACCTACTTATACATATTACGAACCCACCACCTAATAACAGGAATATAAACACGTATTATGATAAGAGGAACGACATTAACACACAAATCCCATTTAATCAAGTCTTTGAATCCTATTTTCCTTACACATACAGTATATAGACGTGAGATAAAGTACTAAACGGCCGGACCAAAACCCGACCTATTACTGTTGTGCCTAACAAGTGCACAAGACATATTATACGTGTACGAATAAAAGATCATTATTCACACAAAACAAAGGCCGGCGGTTCTTTCGCCTACTGCCAATTGCTAACGTCCCTATTGAGACGAGCTGTGGCCACGGTCGAATATCCAATATGTGCCAAAATATGCGTAGAAATGCAGTTGCGACGAATATGTGCAAGAATACGAAACTGTTCCCTTTACAAGGAACCGCATGATTGGTTTTAGACATAACGAGAAGACGGGCGGGAACGCACTCTTTCTTATGGCGCTTGCTAGCTGGTAACTCAGAATAATCAATCACTATCCCAGGGCAAATGGGGCAACGTGGGACCTGAAGTAGTGCAATATCGCCTCGAATATATATGCGCGCTTCTCCGAAATCGGTAAACGGCAATTTAGGCGATTGCAACAACCTATTTCTATGAACTAAATGAGTGACAAGCGGATTGTGTATGTAGACAATCCGAGCTGTTTCAGAAGTTGGCAATTCAGTGATACGGTATCGGCCCACTTGCTTAGGAGCAAGTTTGCCTTGATTTGACGGAATAACTGCTTTGTTATCAGATGAAGTATCGTTAATTTGCTGGATGACGAGAATAAATTATGCCGAAAGGAATTTCATTGAAAAATTCTTTCTTCCTATGTAGCAACCAGGGGCTGATTTGGGGGGGGGGGCGGCCGCTTCTCCCATTGGCCCAAAATAGTGCGCAAAATTAAGCATTTTTGAGCGATTTTTAGCGATTTTCGGGTTAAAACGGCTAATTTTTCCACCCAAGACAGGGTTCCGCCTCTCCTTAGGGGTACCGCCCCCCTTAGGAAAATCCTAGATCCGCCACTGGTAGCAACATTGATCACTAAATGACCTACAGTACTAAGTAGGGAAGATACATACGGTTACTGTTGCCTAGGGAAAGATTTGCTGTAAAGCTTTAGAATAAATGAATCAGACTATAATTTATTGCGAACTTCTTTGAAAATATGAGCGAAATCGGTGACAATCCAATCGATCGAGCCGATCTGGGCGACCCTTAACTGCAGTTGCTTTTATCAAAATGCCTGTCTTAATTAATATGCTGAAGCAATTCATAATTTACTTAAGATAGCAAGTTTACAATTTTGCAATGTTTAATTTGGATTATCTAGAAAAGCTTGTTACGGTCAAAGGATTTATTCTTCTAGCCTGCGTCCCCGTCCAGTGTTGTTAGGGTGGCGGTCCTCTTTTCATTCTCACATTTTCTTGATTTTTCTTAAGTTTTCACTCCTTCGCTCAACCACAGGATAGCAGTTTTTTGAGGGGACTGTGGCAGTTTTTTTGGCCGCATGCTTATACTTTGTACAGGGGATGGCAGTTTTCCTCAAGAATTGTGACAGTTTTTAAAATTTTGACCTGGAAACACGGCGAACGCCTAGCCATAGGTGTAGCCAGGATTTTCGCCAGGGGGGAATACCTACGAAAAATCTTTTATCAAAAAAACCTACTAAAAAGGGCGGGGGCCCATAAATAACCTCTTCTTTGGGCTTTTCACATTGTCCTGCACTAATTGAGCAATAAAAAAATTAATTTTTTATAGAAATTTGCTTACGTACTTGACGAAAAAATGCTTATAATGCGCGCAAAACGCTTGTTTTTTGACTTTTGCTGCAACCAAACGATAGAAACTGCCAAAAGATAAAAGAAAACGGTGTGAAGCGCCAAATTTTTCAATTTTACGTTGCACAACAGCATCATGCAATCATATTGCTCAATTCTTGAATATATTAAAATTCTCCGGGGGAATTTCTCCCTTCCCCCTGGCTACGCCAGTGCGTCTAGCCGAAGCAGTGGGCACTGCACAAAACGTAGGAACACTAAAAAACGTCGACCTAAGCGGCACTACTGGAAAAAGAGGGACCCTACATTTTTTCTCAAAATTTTTTGGAGTTTTTGAAAATATGGTGTGGACTGATTTTGCGACATTCCGGCAGAACTACCATACAATTGCGAAAAAACGATACTTTGTGTCACTAAAAGACGCGGAAAATAGAAATAAACCAAATCCATGCAAAACTCACAGACTTACGGTACTTCAAACATCATACTTCGACATTCATTATTTTGAGCCACTTTTATAAATTTTTGCGGTCTATCAAAAGTTTCCAATTTTTACTACAAATATATTTTTCTACCATTTTCAAGGTCGCAGATTCTAAAAAATTAAGTTTATATTGCGCGGAAACCAAGATTCAAGAAAATTTTTTTGTAATTTTTTGCGCAAATTTTCAAGGAATTTTTTTAATCTGACTATTTTCAGCATTATTTACATCCAGTTAAAGCTTCCTACTTACAGTTGTCGCCATGGAAGATGACACGCTATAACCCTCAGAATTATAATAGATAGTGCGTCGCAAGCGCCGCGTTTCGTCAATCATGCGCTATTATCTCTTTTTTATTATTATACGCCATTAATCTGTATCATCCCTTTAATCTAGCGATGCTAACAGCGCAATTTAGCTATTAATAGTGACAACAAGAAGGAAGCGCACACATGAATGCTGGAAGCGTGCACGTGAATGTCATTCTATATTTAGACGAACCAACATTAAAATCAATATTTTTGCAAGCCGGCAACGGATGATGAAGAATTTTGCAGAAAGGTATGCAATACAGAGTTATCACTGATTGAAGAGCTTTTAAACATTTCAAATTGATTTGAAAGAAACTTTTAAAATTGCTACATATTGAAGTTTTTTAGATGATGTGATATATAAATAATCATTAATAGACAGTGCTTGGCTTGCAAGAATATTGATTTTAATGTTGGCTCGCCCCTAAATATAGAACGACATTTATGTGGGCGCTTCCAGCATTCACATGCGCTGCCCCTTCTTGTTGGCACTATTAATAGCTAAATTGCGCTGTCCGCATCTCTAGATTAACGGGATGATACAGATTAATGGCGTATAATAATAAAAAAGAGATAATGGCGCATGATGGATGAAATGTGGCGCTCGCAACACAACATCTATTATAATTCTGAGGGTGATAGCGCGTCATCTTACATGGCGACCGCTGTTAATACGATTCAAACAGCATCTTCGGATTATCTCAAAGTTCTATCCATTTGAAGATTCAAACAGTGGAATGCAGAATAACATACATGTACCCAATTTAGGTCAACCTAAGCATCTATACATCGATCTGAGCATCTACACATCGACCTAAGCATCTATACATCGACCTAAGCATCTGTACCTTGATCTGAGCGGGAGTGACCTCGACCCAAACAGCCAAAATCACCGTCTCAGATACACTAAGCCTAAGCCTAAACGTCATTTAAGCAGAATCTTGAATTTGTACAAATCTTATCAAGTAAAATGACAGAAAAAACATGCAAAAAATTGTTTTTTCAAATTTAAAAATTTTAAAACAAAAATTTTTTTCATGCAATAAAAGTCATTTTTTCGTAATCAGCGACCTTGAAAATGTCAGTTAAATATGTTTTTAGCCCAAACTCGGAGCATTTTTGGTAAACTTTCAAATACCCCACTTTAATGTAGCTATATCCAGAGTAACTTTTTAAATCGTTTTTGCTCACATCGCCACAGACTTTTCTTGATGCCCTACTTTTTGAAACACCTCAGATCAACATTTATATTCTTGCTTACATTGCCTGCCATCTGAGTGCATTTATGACAAAGTAAAGTACCATAACTCTATCTTTACCAATATTGGTCTGTTTTCCATGAAATTTTTTCCGCACTTTCTTTTTGCATGTCCTCATTTCAACAAGTGTCGCTCCTTTCTACATACATCTGCAAGTTTTCTGTTCACATAAAGTAAAGTTTAGCCAATCATTTTTCAAAACCAAGTTTTCTGACCAAATCGAGTATGCTGAACACGATTCTGACAATATGTGTCAAACGACAGCAATTGTTTGCGGATTCAGATTGGTGTTAAAGATGGGCTAAGCCGGGCGAATCATAGAATACATCTATTTTGCAAATTTAAAAAATAGCGATTTTTATGCGATTTCAAGCAGGTATCATTAATGTAAAAGTTGAAAAACAGACAGAAAAGCCTTTGATTGAAATAGGCTTTAAAAAATTTTATTTTCCAAGTCCATCTATTTTTTAAATTTCAATTTTGAGAGATCCTACTTGAATTCACATAAAAACGCTATTCTCACCTTAATCAACGTTATCATTGGGCTCTGTGCGTCTTCAGATTGGTGTCAGGGGATGATCTAAGCCTAAGAAAAGATGGGGCAAAAATTGCTCCACTCGCTCCAAAACATTTGCCCCATTTGTCTCAGACTTAGATCATCGCCTGGCAACAATGTGAAAGCACATAACTAAGCCTAAGCCTGAAAAATAAATATTAGAAGAGACATAGAAAGAAAATGATGCTAGCACCCTGATATATTTTTCAAAATATACGTAATCCTTTCCTTTCTAACTAACCCTAACAAAAAACAATGATCACTGGATGGTTTGCATGACATAATTATTATAATTCCTGAAGTATAAATTCTCACTCAGTTTTATATGTTGATATCCGTGCTGATCCAGACAGTCATATACCTTTCAGCAGTCACTGGATAAAATTTTGTACATCGATAGTTTCGAGCATTCAAAAAATGTGCCATGTCAAAACAAAATCTGATTTCTGCATCAATGGCCGCTGTCAATATGGCCAATTTCAATGCTCCGTCAAACCTATCAGATTTTTAATTCGGCTCCGTCGGTACTAGTTGTAAATCTAACCAAGCGTAATAAACAATTCTAGCATCCAAACAAATGCCTCTTATGTAAATCACCCATGATTGAAAAAATGTGCATAGAAAAGCTACATCAACTTCCATGCGAGCACAAGGTTTACTAATCTAACACCCTACAGTACATGTAGAATTGTTCAGTCAGATGTGCTCCACAGGTCACCTGCCTGTGATGAAAAGCACACCTTGTATTCAGTGCATTAGGAACGGAGTATTCTATCTAGGCAACAGTAGATGCGCCTAACTTCCATTCTTTTATAATACAGTCATGTAAACTTATATTGACTGATCACAGTGTATTCCATGCGATTTGCTTTGTGTCGCCTTCCTAATTTAAGTACATAATGTTCGTTCAAGCTATACAAAGAAACCAATAAATGCATTGTAAATAGTTATGTACCTATGTATTTCATAAATGTTCAACGTGTGCACGTATGCACAAATAAACCTGTTGTCCTTTCCTTCATAATAGAGTCATCAATCATAAGCATTATTGCTGTCGCCTTCACTAAAGAATGTGCCTACTACCTATGTAGTAGGCACATTCTACCTACCTATGTAGTAGGCACAAACACAGGTCTCATTTTTCAAATGAGACCTGTGTTTTTAGTGGTGTACCACAGGGCAGCGTCCTGGGTCCAATCTTATTTCTGTTCTACATAAATGACATTACATCTTTACTAACTGATCATTATTCAAACATGCTTATTTTTGCAGATGATATTAAGATTTATGCAAAGTCTGAGCACTTTTTCCATCTTCAAAAATTGCTAAATCGAATTTCTGAATGGTCAGATTTTGGTAACTTTCTTTATCCTTACCAAAATGTCAGGTCCTTCATTTTGGTCATAATAATTCTCGAATGGTTTACACAATAAATAATAGCCTCGTCTCAACCTCAAAATCCCCTGTAAAAGATTTAGGCATATTAATTGATGAAAAACTTAATTTTACTGCTCACATAAGCAAACTTGTGAAGCAGGCCTTTCATCGCATGTCACTAATTTTTCGCTGTTTCAAAAGTAAAGATTTGACACTTCTCACAATGGCCTATAAAACTTATGTACGGCCTCTTTTAGAATATTCTACCTCTGTTTGGTCACCACATACATAGCAAAATAATCGTAACATTGAAAAGGTTCAAAGATACTTTACTAAACGTGTTTTAGGGTGTTGTTATCCAAACATCATGTCTTATCAGGATCGACTTCAGGTATTGAATCTAGAATATCTAGAGAATAGAAGGTTATTGTACGATTTAACTATGGTATACAAAATGTTTCATTCTGCAGTTGATGTTAATGTAAATGACTTCTTCACATTATCAGACAACAACACTAGATCCACCAACACATTAAAATTAAAAGTCACTGCTCTAAAATCTAACTTGAAGAAATATTTTTTTAGTCACAGAATAATAAATGTTTGGAATATGCTCCCTGAATCAGTGGTAAACGCTTCCAGTAGTAAAATGTTTAGGCTAAAATTAGAAAATCTAAAAATGAAATATGGAGAATAAACCTTCGTCATAAGTACGAGCACTGCCTTTATGACCTTGCACAGCAATGTTTCTTCTTGGTACGAGCTGTATTCGCATTATTGCTTTAATGTTTATTCTGTATTCTACATTTTCCGCGACTGTACATTTTTCTCTTCGTTAATGTTTCTGATGACGTATTTTTGCTGTTGCAATAAACTTTATTATTATAAATATGCACATACATACAATTAGATCAATCATTGCAACGATTTTCGCAGTTGCCTTCCCTAAAGAATGCGTACCTATATACAAACAAATGTATGCATCTTGCTTCTATCAGCATACATTAGATCAATTGATGCGCCAATTACAGCAGTCGCCTTCCCATGTTTTGTGCTTCTATCACTTTATAACTTCATAATTGAATTTTTCTACTTCTAATGCTTTCCCTTGATAATTTCTGTTGAATACCTTCCTTACAATGGATTATCTTCCAATTAGTACCCATTAATTTCAATTCTATTACATATTTCTATTCTAGATTTATGCCAGTTAAGCCTAAGGCACAAATGAAACAAAAATTGCTCTGCTCGCTTCACTCGCTTTGCTCGCTCTGCAATTTTCGCTCCATCTATCTCAGGCTTAGTGATCGACCAGGGTCCCGGCCCTGGCTATCCCCGGCCATTTTTTAGCATCCCCGGCCCCAGCCAGGATAAAATCAAAAAGAGCGGGGCCGGGGAAATATCTAGTGTAATTCGTATTTTGTACAGGATGTGATACTGCAAGTTATTTATCAATGGGCAAGTCTTAATTTTGAGAACTGTACTGATTCGACTATATGTATACTTAGTCCTTGTTATATATTTGCTACTGTGTATAAATGAGCTTTCACTGAATAAATGTTCAGGACAATCTGCATGTTTTCGATTCCTTCACATAACTAATCAAACCAAATTCTACTTTTATCTCATTTATCAGTAGCTAGCGGCTAAAAGATATAAAGTTTAAAGTTTAAAGTTTATTGCAACAGCAAAAATACGTCATCAGAAACATTAATGAAGAAAAAAATGTACAGTCGCGGAAAATGTAGAATACAGAATAAAAGACATTAAAGCAATAATGCAGAATACAGCTCGTACCAAGAAGAAACATTGCTGTGCAAGGTCATAAAGGCAGTGCTCTTACTTATGACTAAGGTTTATTCTCCATAGTTCATTTTTAAATTTTCTAATTTTAGCCTAAACATATTACTACTGGAAGCATTTACCACTGATTCAGGGAGCATATTCCAAACATTTATTCTGTGACTGAAAAAATATTTCTTCAAGTTAGATTTTAGAGCAGTGACTTTTAATTTTAATGTGTTGGTGGATCTAGTGTTGTTGTCTGATAATGTGAAGAAGTCATTTACATTAACATCAACTGCAGAATGAAACATTTTGTATACCGTAGTTAAATCATACAAAAACCTTCTATTCTCTAGATATTCTAGATTCAATACCTGAAGTCGATCCTGATAAGACATGATGTTTGGATAACGGCACCCTAAGACACATTTAGTAAAGTATCTTTGAACCTTTTCAATGTTACGAATATTTTGCTTTGTATGTGGTGACCAAACAGAGGTCGAATATTCTAAAAGAGGCCGTACATAAGTTTTATAGGCCATTGTGAGAAGTGTCAAATCCTTACTTTTGAAACAGCAAAAAATTAGTGACATGCGATGAAAGGCCTGCTTCACAAGTTTGCTTATGTGAGCAGTAAAATTAAGTTTTTCATCAATTAATATGCCTAAATCTTTTACAGAGGATTCTGAGGTTGAGACGAGGCTATTATTTATTGTGTAAACCATTCGAGAATTATTATGACCAAAATGAAGGACCTGACATTTTGGTAAGGATAAAGAGCTGCCAAAAATCTGACCATTCAGAAATTCGATTCAGCAATTTTTGAAGATGGAAAAAGTGCTCAGACTTTGCATAAATCTTAATATCATCCGCAAAAATAAGCATGTTTGAATGATGATCAGTTAGTAAAGATGTAATGTCATTTATGTAGAACAGAAATAAGATTGGACCCAGGACGCTGCCCTGTGGTACACCACTAAGAACACAGGTCTCATTTGAAAAATTTTTAGCGATTCTAACTCTCTGAGTCCTATTACTAAGAAAGTTTTTAATCCATTTAAGTATGTAACCTTGAATACCGTATTTTGACAATTTGAGAACCAGTTTACTCTTAGAGATGGAATCAAACGCTTTTGCAAAATCCAAAAATCCAAGTATATAGCGTCCATGGGCTCTTTATTGTCTACATTGTTAATTATCTTATTTAAATAGCACAAGAGTTGCAACTCACATGATTTTTTAGGAAGAAAACCAAACTGTTCAAACAAAATCAAGTTATTTCTTTTAGCATAATCCATGAACTGGGTTTTCAAGACTTTTTCAAGAATTCGGCAGCTAACACAAGTTAAAGAAATCGGACGATAATTAGAAGATAAAGATGCATCACCTTTCTTTAAGACTGCAATTACAAAAGCAGTTTTCCAAATTTTGGGTAAGGTTCCAGACAGTAAGGATACTAGAAAAAATTTTTTTCAAAGGAGTTTTCAAAAAATAAGCTAATTTTTTGAAAAGAATACTTGGAAGCCCATCAGGTCCACTAGAAGGTGAAGAACTCAAACCTTTTATAGCAGCTATAATATCGTCTTCCGTACACGAAATATGATCAATAATACTTTCTGTAAAGGGTGTAGGTAAATCAGGTAAAATGCCATTATCGAGGGTGAAAGCATCAGAGAAGAAATTGTTAAGTAGATTAGCTTTTTTAGATTCGTCAAAAATGCATTTACCATTTTCATCCTTTAGAGGTGGAGAAGGCGTTTTATCCTGTAAACGTTTACCAACGTAACTGTAAAATTTCTTTACGTTTGACTTTTCAACGAGTTTTTGTTCGTTTTTACAGTAATGCTCATGAACAGCACTTTCTAGAGAAGCAGTAATTTGTTTGTATTCATGCTTTAATTGAGACATTTTAAATTTTTTGAGCTTTCTCCACAAGTTTAACTTTTTCCCCTGTAATTTTTTTATGACTAGAGGGTATCTTTTTGGTGATTTGCTTTTGAAAGGGATAAATAGACATACACCTTCATTTATAATACACAGGAATTTTTTATAAAATGCATCTATATTTGTGCAGTCAAAGAAAGCTTCTTCCCAACTAATATAATCAAGGTAAGTGGCAAAATCAATGTAATTTCCACGATTAAAATCTCTAATTTTTTCAATATTTCTTGATTTCTCAAAATTTGTTAGAAATTTAAAATCAATCTGACTGTGATCACATGTGCCCATTAATGGTGGTAATACAGAAATATCAAAACATAAGCTCATGTTGTTAACAAAAATAAGGTCTAAAATGTTATCAGAATGAGTAGGCTCGGTAACTAATTGATAAAAATTATGACTAGTTACAGTAATCCAGAAAAGATGTGAGCTTTTGTCAGATGGAATTTTGGTTTCAGACCAATTAATTGACGGAAAGTTGAAATCACCTAGGAGCACAGTAGGATAGTTGTCTCGAAGACAATAATCAATGAGCTCACATACCGTTTTTGTCTGGTTGAAGTCGTAATGAGGAGAACAATAAATTAATATTATTCTCAGAACAGCGTTTTTAAAAAAGAGATCTAGAACTAAGGATTCAGCCAGGCTATATTCGTTTGGAAAACTAAAAATGCTAACTTTTATAGATTTTCTAACCAAAGCACAAACACCACTGCCTTTATAAGCTCTATCCTTTCGAAAAACTTGAAAGTCTGAATTATAGAAAACGCTACCATCGGGAGTATCTTTGTTGAGTCATGATTCGGTAATAAAAACAAAATCGTACCTTTCAAGAATTGAATCCAAAAATACAGTTTTATTGTTTATACTACGAGCATTAATTAAAGTAGCCTTTAGAGAATTTACGCAGCCTAATCCCTAGCAGTCAGCAATGTTTGATCTTGGTTTAAATGTAAGAGAATCAATTCTGTGTTTTTTAATACAATCAGCCTTGTAATCGATGTAATAACCTTCCTTATCAGGCAAATCATTATATTTTTCACGGAGCTTGCAGGCGCGTTGATGTTGTAGATAAGATAAATCAGGACGAGCACGTAAACCACCAGCTTTTAAGTTCTTATTTATCATAGATATAAAATCTTTCTTAGCCTGAGGATTAGAACATATGACTTTCAAGAAACGCGGTTTGTTATTATATGCAGGACCATCTCTAAATACACGAATTATAGAATCAGTTTTCAAGTTAAGATATTCGTTACCATTTTCTGAAACTAATCTTCTTACTGCATCCAGATCGTCATCCGTGTCGCCTAAGCCAAACAAGACTGCATTTGGTTTTTTCGATTCGACTTCCAACGCATCTTTCACAAAGAGCTGTAAATCAGGTCCTGGTGTGGGGACAGCAAAGTTCGGAGGTGGAAACGGAAAGGCTGGTTTCTTGGCTGTCTCGACCAGATTTGCAATCTTGTCTTCAAGGGCTAACAACCTTTGATCCGTGATAACAGCTTTGGCTGGTAAATCCTTATCTGAATGCGAATAGGGTTGCAGTTCGAGCAATAGAACGGAAATGCGTAGTCAGATTTCGTATAATCAGGACTTTTAAAATAGGCTAAGACGGCCAACGGTAAATGAACGCATTTATAATGAACCCATCCAACGCACAACTCGCAAAGAATAGCCGTTTTATCCTTGTCACTAACGTTTCCGCTGCAAACTAAACATGGGCAAGAAATAGAATCATTCGCGGACTTTCGTTGTTTCGGCGGCATAATCACGAATAACGTCAATATTGATCAAATCAGTTAAAATAATGCATTGCGGCTCTTCAGCTCGATTAGTCGCCACCTCCTTTTATTACGTTCTATTTCTAGGTGGAAATCGTACCTTTTCAAAAAATATTTTTACAAACAACACTTTTACATTTAATTGAATAAGAAGTGCCTGCATTAAAACACGGTTCTTTTGTAATAGTTATTAGGACGGAAGTTAATTATAATGGTAAAAGGTAGAATCACATAGCAAGAAGTTACTTGATTCACCTCTGCTGTAGGTGTGGGTGCCTATTTTTCCCGATACACAGCCCTAGGCCAGCGTGTCTGATTAGACCGAGTCTGGGTCACGGGGCCAGTGTGACTGCGCAGAACGCTGTTACCATCCGCCACACAAGTGCAGCTTCCCATTTATCGACACCGGAGGGATGAAAGGCTGGGTTGGCCTGCCGAAAAGAACTGCGTCAACGTGGATTCGAACCTAGAACCTTGCGATTCGTAGGTTTAACTGTTAACCACTCGGCGTCTCTCCGACAAGTTAATTATAAGTGAATGTAAAATGCACTGCAGAATTGCGTTCGATCCGATAAACTATATAATGCCTCTTTTATTACGTCCAATACCTATTCTGCCCAATTGCTACATCTCTGTGATTCCAGTACTTCTGTTTTTGGTTTTGTTAATAACAATTATTGCTCTTTCTTTCTAGAACATAAAAACACGAAAAATTTCGAAAAATTGCATTAAATTGACCAAAATATAGTCAAAAAGTGACTATTTAATGCCAATTTAACTTGACAATTTTAAGCCATTTGAACGCTAAAAACGCTTAAATCTAGACACTTCCTATGATTTTTCTAAAAAAGTGTGAATTCGGGTGGGGAAGGGGGTGAAAATTTTTGCG
Organism: Mermis nigrescens; assembly: GCA_036768485.1. Classification (NCBI taxonomy): domain Eukaryota; kingdom Metazoa; phylum Nematoda; class Enoplea; order Mermithida; family Mermithidae; genus Mermis; species Mermis nigrescens. Next base: position 484,293 of record JAVLUZ010000003.1, read on the forward strand.
CAAGATGAAATTTTTATGTGGGGGAGGGGTGAAACCCCCCAAACCCCCATGATCATGTATGCTCGCTTCTATAAGTTATGTAGCTCTCAAAAAAATACCTCAGCCCGCCTATTAAATCTGTGTCCAGCGAACGCGAATTCAAGTCAGCACGTGATTTGGCTAATGGTTCAAAAATTCAATTGAAGCCAAAAATCTTCCGAAGCTCTTATTTCTAAAGCATAATTTGCGAGCGATTGGATTCAATATGTGAAAGCTCCTAAGCACTAAGGCTGATGTACATGTAGAATGCGGCGTAAGCAGCAGCAGTAGTGAAGATGAAAATGATATTGAGTGTGATAATAGCAGCGATATAGAATTTATTGATGATTCAGACAATGAAACACTGGACTAAATGTTTCTTGTGATATAAATAGTAATAAAACTTGATTTGAAAAGGCGCACCTAACTTTGCGCTTGCCATTTATATACTACTGAATGAAGCAGTCACTCATAATTTCTCTTCCTATGCCCACCCTAAGTATGTGTCCTGCATTTTAAGAAATTTTTTTACGTTTTTGGAAAAAATGCTAATAAGGCGTGCGAAGCGTTAATGTTTTGGACTTTCCTGCAATAAAACGATTAAAAATTGCCAAAAGATGGAAGAAATTCGCGCTATATCCTTCGATTTTACGCGCAGAACAGCATGATGCAAAAGCATAGTGCTCAGTTCTTGAACATTTCGAAATTTTCCACAGGGGGAATTTCCCCACCCCCTGGCGCCAGTGAGCGGGGACCAAAGGATGGTAAAAAAGACGTTTTACGACCACTTGAGCTGTACATTTTGTAAATTTTGCAACTCAGATGCCTTAATTATGATTAGAATACAATGGAAAAATTTCTTGAACAAATCTCATTTTCTGCACAAAACCTGTGTGAAACATAAACATAGGTGCAAAATACGCTTTAGGTTGCATAAAGACTCGGAGTGTTTGAACCGCTCGCTTGCGACTAAATATACTTAATTTTTAAATTCTGTGCGGAGCGCTAAAATTTTTTTGCGTTTTCTGGCTAAAAAAAGCAAAGTGAGGAGTTAAGGAAAATATCATTCTCAAATTTCGTTTTTAGTGGAGCATGTGTACCCCCTATCCCCTTGATATGCGGGCCTGAGCAGGAGTGACGTCTACCCAAGCAGGAGCAACGTCAAGCTAAGCAGGAGCGACGTCAAGCTAAGCAGGAGCGACGTCAAGCTAAGCAGGAGCGACGTCAAGCTAAGCAGGAGCGACGTCAAGCTAAGCAGCCTAAAAAGCTTCTTAGTTAAACTAAGCCTAAGCCTAAGCAAAGCTTAAGCAGGACCTCTCCTGCATACTCCACTGTTTTGTATAGTGCCCGCCATACATGCACAGCATGGGAATTCTGGGGGGATTCAATTATAAAGTGCTTTTTTTGGTTTCAAAAATGGTAGTTACGCGTCAAAATTATAGTTTTTTAGCGTTTCTGACGATGCTCTATTTTTCAGAGCATAAAAACAAAAAATTTCGAAAAAAATCAAAAAAAAAGTTGGAACAAATTGAGTAAAATATAATTAAAACTGAGTATTATGGCGCGAAGCGCTGAAAATTTGGCACTTTCGAGCAAATTGATACTTGGCTAAAAACGATTCAGAAGGCATCTTTTCTCCAAATTTTTTCGAAAATTTTTCGGAACTTCGAAAAAATCGCCGATTCGGGGGGGAGAAGAAATGTTTGCGGGGAGGGGGTGGGGTAAAAATTTTCCTGGAATTGGAGGAGGGGGCTTGATATTTTTAATAAAATGTGAAAGCAAAGACTGAACTGCAATAGAGAACACAACATTAGTCATTAGTATACCTACGGTCTAATCAGTTTTTAGATAGCTTATAATAAAATTTCTCCAAATGTTGAGACATCTAAAAAGAATTTAAAGAAGTTGATGTCAATACGGGGCTTACTTGAGCGCAATTATTAAGTGCTCGTGTCTTCCCTATCTAAATCATATTTGCTGAAGAAATAATATACTTACCTTGTCTAAAGGAAAACCAAAGGTCGTTATTTAGGTGTTTTGTTTGGTTTTTCTGGGTATATAGATATATGTGTTTCTTTAACAAAAACATGTCTTCTAGTTGTTTGTTATTGTACTAATACATCAAAAAGAAGCTTGAAAAACGAGTGCTTTGAAATTTAGATGTTTTGAATCAAATGATCTTGAAATTTTGATTCTTGCTTTTAAGAATTCGGCCTATATTAGAGCGCTCTAATTTATGTGGAGCCCAGCCCACATTTGCTTTTGTTTTGGGCTATCTGGACTTCATTTAATTGAGGCTTAGGCTTAGTCATCTGCATTCATCTATGTTATATTTTCATTCACATTTTGACGGACGAATTTAAAAGAAATTAAAATTAGAACGAAAAATCACTGAGCTGTAACGAAAACAATGTCATACTATTCGTAATTAGCGTTCAAAATTTGACTTTGTATGTATATAGCATCAAATTTCGAAAAAAATTTGAAAACGTTTCTCCGTATGAGCTGAACTAATTTAATTTAATTTAAAAGTTCAATTCAATTTAAAAACCTATTGTTTATTTAATTGCATTGGACAGAATAAAATGCTTCCCATGAATTTGTATTCATCAGAGTGTGGAAGTACGTACATACATAGTTATGCGGCTGAATTTTATGCTTATTTTTAGCTTTAATGATGTCGTTCGGTTCGTGATGTCAAACTAAATTATTTACAATGAACGGACCGCGCGACAAGGAGTTGTCGGATTTATTGGATTTTAGCGCGGTAATTAGCCAAAATTTTTTAACTGTTTTGGTTCTAAATTTTATCTAGAAAGATTGAAGCAATTTTTCCAACCTTTTTTCCTTCTAACGTGTCGGGCGTGATATTTGACGCATTTAAATTGAATGATACATACATAGTAGGATTATCTAGTTGAAATGTCAGATTTATGTATGCATTTAACATATGTATGTACATGATGGGTGCTTTTAACTCCGCCTTCCTATTGGTTCAGAAGTTCATAAGTCGTAAAATTCCTTTGCACCAACGCGTACACATCCCCAGACTTCTAGAAAAGTCGTTTTCCGGCTCATGAAAATTTTCGGTTGCATTAAAGATCTAGAAGTAAAGAAGTATAGAAGTTCCTAGTGTACAAGTTCCTAGGAGTCAACAAAGACCCATAGATAGCAGCTAGTGTGTCTTGTCATTCACATATTTGAGTAATTTTCGATAAATTAGCTACATATGATTACCAGCAGAAGTGATAATTAAAATAAGCTAACAAAGTAAAAGTAATAAAATTTTGAGGACTATTCAGGACAGTCATTTTTTGACGCATACAAAAAAGTTGCGGCCGAACAAAGTGCTTAAGGTCAAATAGTGATGAGGCAAAATTTTGAATCAGAAAGATATTTGTGGTTGAAGAGAAAATTAAAGAAAAAATTTCAAGAAATTAAACTTTGTTCCATAATCGCAAAACAAATATATCGTTTAAGCTATACAACCATGAGTGGGCGGCACCAAAATTGGGGGGGGGGTGTTTTTTCGAAGTCAAAAAATGGTCTTAAAAAATGGTGGTATGGCGAAAAAAACATAATTTTTCAACGTTTCTCATAGAGCACTATCTATTGGCATCAAAAGATTGCGGAAAAACAGAGAAATTTTCAAAAATTGAATCCTGGCGGGTATTGCGGTTTCTGGAGGGAGGGGGTGGTATTCGGCTTTCTGGGGGGTGCATACCCACCACGCCCACTTGTGTATACAACTAATCATCATTCAATCGTCGAATAATTTCTCAGCTTCTGTCCTTGTAGTTAAAGCTTGTGATTTACAAAGTGAAACAACACAGAATTCGGCGCGAAGCGCAGAAAAATTTGACGTCTTCTACTCGTCTAGCTCAAATTTGAGCGGTTTTGGCGGGCTAGAAGACAAAAAATAGATATAAATTTAATGTTCCCGATGTTATAATTTAACTTTGAGCTTTTTCAGTGGGATAGACGACAAAAACTACAATTGAACAATGAATCCGGCGCGATGTGCTGGAAAAAATTGACATCTCCCCATGTCTAACTCAAATTTGAGCTGTTTCGAGCGGTTTAAAAGACAGAAATATACTTAAAAAATCCGGCGCGAAGCACCGGAAAATCTTGTGTTTAGTAAAATCTTGTGTTTAGTAGCTCAAAAGTACGAGACTCGCTACGCAAATTTTCCGTTTTCCCTTTGGGAGACCCTTTTAAGAAGCACAACCTTTTTCCGTTCCGGGGGTGGGGGCGGCCTTCTTGCCTTCCTTAATACGGTCCTGAATGCATTTATAAGCGGTTTTATGCAAAAATGCGCATATTATAAAATTGGAGCGAAGCGCCGAAAATTTTTAACGCTTTTATTTATTCGAGCCCAATTTGAAGATTTTCGAACATAAACAATACAAGAATTATATCTGTTAGAGAATTTCTACATTTTTATTCTTTTAAACTCAATTACGCAGGTTTCTGAATATAAGCCATACAGTTATTAAATTATAGCTGGTGCAGAGCGCCAGAAATTCCCGACGATTTCATCCCTTTAGGCTCAATTTGGCAGCTTTCCGAATGTAAGCAGTAGAAGTTGATATGACGCGAAGCGCCTCAAAAGTTCGATCTTTTATCCGTTTAACTTCAATTTTGCAGATTTATGAGTTTAAGCAATGGAGTAATTATGCCTGACACGAAGCGCCGGAAATCTTCGGCATTTTTATTTATTTAAGTTCAATTTTGTAGCTTTCCGCATGAAAGTAATAGAAATTTCATCAACAGCAAAGGGGGCCGGAAATTTTTGTTTTCTTATTCTTTAAAGCTCACTTTTGTATGTTTCCAGAGATAAGCTATGCAGATATTAAATATGGCGCGAAGGCCGGAAAGTTTGGACGTTTTAATGCATTCCAGCACTATTTTACACCGTTTTGAAGACAACAAATGCAGAAAATATCTGGCGTAAAATTCTATCCGGAAAAAATTTAATTTCGTATTCCATAGTAATTTTGATTGAATTAATATGGCTATGCGCCAAAAATTTGAGCATTTTTTTACGCTAGAGAACGTCAAAAACCTATATACTTTCAGCTGAAAATTCTGAAAAATTTCAGGAAGGAATTCTCTCACATCTTTTCCCCCTGGATACGGGCCTGGTTATATATTATCATAGTCATTTGACGCATTCGTCAGAAACGCTGAAAAACGATGCTTTTGATGCGTACCTACCATTTTTGGATCCAAAAAGGCACTTTATGATTTTACCCCCTCACCCCACAATCCCCATGCGGTACATGCATGTTTCCGGCCCTTCAATTTTTAGCCAGAAACGGTTTAAAAATTAAATTTTTTGAATGAGGTCTAAAATTTTTTGGCTTTGGGAGGAAGGGGGACGACCACCTTTGGGTGCCGGGATTCCCCCATTTCCATACATGCTTATTGGTGGTGGTTGACCGGGGATCACCCCCGTGAAGAGTCAGCCGGACAGGTACTGTCCGGTGATTTTTAGTTGACTTAACGTTGTTTGCATCATTTTTGAGGTCAAAAGCAGAAAAAATGTCAAAATTCTTAGTATTAATTAGTAAAAAATTAGTGTTATTTATATATTACTTACATATATATTATTTATTTATTAAATTATATTATATTTTTATTAGAATTGAAAATCAGTTTTTTATATACTTTTTACTCAAAAAGTGTCAAAAATTGATCAGTTTCTGTATCTTTTTAGCGTTAAATGAAAATGGACTAGAAATGCTTTAACAATGCAATATTCTACGAAAAGACGTTTTGTACGTTACTTTGACCATTTTGGTCGTCTAAACAAGAAGAAAAATTGTGACCGTTAAATTTACTGTCTTGGATTTCTGAGATATCACTCCACCCGTCGATCCTGACCTTGCGCATCTATGCCCATTACATGTATATTCAAGCCTGAGCTTAATTGTCGGCTCCAGGATTTTCGTAAGGAAGCGGTATTCAAACTTTTCTTCAATCAAAAATAGGTCTAAAAATTCGCTATTCACGTGCAAAGCAACGTTGTTCACCGTCCTTCATTGTATGATTCTATTTGAAATATTCCCGAATAAAGTTAGGAAGAAGAATGGTTACCGACTTAAATTACGGTTCCAAATTCTGTACTTCGTGCTCTTGGAGCAGAAAACCATATTGAAGTATTTGACGCGAAACGTCGAAAAATTAGAATTTATGATTAAAATAATGGAAGTAAACCGTGCCGAAATAATTGTTTGTGATCCAGAAGTCGTTACAGGAGTTTTGAAAACGTTTGTTGCTATGCAAACGTATTTCTAGCGAAAAAATATGGGATTCGGGCCGCAAAAGAAGTGAATAAATTTAATTATTGGCATTAATACCAAAGGTCGATGAATAAGAATTCGGCGTAAAGCACCGAAGACCCTTTTTAGCTCAAATCTCGGTTGGCTGTCTTCTTATTGATTTCGATAATTTGTGAACTTTTTTTGGCGTATCTGCGAACAATTCAAAAATTTTTGATTTGGGGAAGAGAGTCTGGGCCGCCTTACTCTCCCACGTTAATAAAAAATTTCGTCATTTTGGGGCACATATGTGCACTAGGGAGGTCTGAGAGAAGGTTATTACCCCTTCTCGCTAACGAATCCGAAATTAGGGTACTACTTTCGAGCGATTCCCACAAGTAGATAATATATTTTACTCATGGGCGTACGCGGGGGCGGCCGCCCCGCCCCCGCCCCCTGTGCCTGAAAATAATTTTGCTAAGGTAAGTTAATAAATAGAAAATGATGGAAGTTGGCATCTTCTCATCGGAAAATCTCAAAATTTTCGACGCTTCGCGTCGCGGGATCTTTATTTTCCATAATTTTGCCTCAAGCGCGGCCAAAAAACGTTATTTTTTATAGCATTTTAAGAAAAATAAAATTCTGTCCGAAAATTTGAATTTTATGAGCTTAATGGATAGAGCGTGTTCGAAAAAGTCAGAAAATGTACTTTAATTCATGCCCCGGCGATCACATCCCGAAATATAGCTTTACCAATTATGGACCGCCCCCGTAAAAAATGCTGCGTACGCCCCTGATTTAACTGTATTATACATCCCGGATTTCACTCTTCCCTTGCCATATGTCTCCGATTTTCCACTCTCCGACCTTGGTCTTCTATGCTGGTGGGAACCGCCTACCCACCCCTTTCATACGCAGGGTGTTTCATAAAAGTGGCAAATTACTAAAAAGGTATAACTCGTCGTCGTCGTTCAGTTTCACTTTTGTTCTGTCAAACCTTATAGAGGTCGCTATGAGCCCCACTTGCTGCAACTTTAGAGTCAAACTATTCGAATGTGTTCAATAAAAGATTTTGCATTTGTTGTTTACGTGTCTCTCAAAACTGAAAATTTTAGCGATATGCATGCTTTTGTTGACAAATTGTCAGTGATCATCTCCATTTTAGCAAGAAACTTTAAACGATTTTTCGCGCTTAAACTTATCTGTTTTGTTTCAAAGAATCTTTCCCTTTTTACCGAATTTTACCAAATTAGTAAACAAACATTGGACTCTACTCTTGCAAAGTTACAATTCAATGGCTAATTTTAACTTTGTATAACAATATCCCTTTTTTTAGATGTAGGTAGGTATCATTTTTTACGAAACAACACGTATGTAAGTATGTACAGGCCATAAACCGTACCACTGTGCCTCACTTTTCATATCAAATTTTATATTTAGTATGTATATAGTATGTAGTATGTATAGCATGTATATATAGTATGTAATATGCACCTTTTAGATGTTTGCCTCGGTTGGAGGTCACTTGATTGATCACAGTAGCGGGTCCGCGATGGACCATGTGTCAATAAATAATAGCATTCCGACATCGATCGAAAGTGATCAATCCGCAGGTATGTAAATGCAGTGGTCTTTTTTTGCACAAAATCTCTTTTTACATGCACAGATATGGTCCCTAAAAGTCTGTGCATTTGTACACGCAAATTTTAGGGTTCTGTAATGTGGTACGTTAGTGCTTTGTTTGGGGTAAAAATGGGCTTTATGACCTTTGGATGTATAGCTTAGCCGATTTCTGGGTTTCTTGCCGAAAAAATTCTGAAAAAACGTTGATAATTTCTTTGAATTTTAGACTTTTTTCATAGTTCTCGCCTTCCCAAAAGTCTTTATACATACATACAAAGACTTGAACAAAAGATCTTTGTACATGGGAAAAATCTTAACTTCACCGAATACATAAACTGACACCGTGGGTTAGTTTGGGTACACAGTTTAGTACTATATGTGTGTCCATACGTGTAACGGCTCGAAATTTAGTAGGGGTCACTGCCATTTTTAGGGGGATGAATGACCTCTAATTTTTGGCTAAAAACGGCCAAAAAACGCCTAGGAACGGCCAAAAAATTGATTTTTTCAAAAAATCGGGCGGGGGCGGGGAAGTCAAAAATTTTCTGGCTTTGGGGGGATGGGTCGTCATTTCCGGGTACATATCTTACATGTAGGTACGTATGTTTGAGATCGGTTAAATTATATTATACAGGATGGCTAAAAAACGAATGGCATACTGACCTTTATAAATTCTGTAACACTTGACCAAATTAGATGAGGGTTGCTTTTTCTGATCAGGCACGTAGCTGTGTGGGATATAGGGGGTTCGGACCCCCAAAAATTCAGGAAAAAGCGGAAAAATAGGACTTTCTAAACGTCATTTTGTGCTATTTTTGGCCTTTTTGGACTCCGGACCCCCTAAAATTGGTGTTTGTCCCCCCAAAATAGGACGGCCAGCTACGTGCCTGTTTGTGATAGCTTATTAATTCCGCAAGAAGGCACTAATGTTTCAACAATTTTTTTACCTTCTCAGAATCGGCGATTTTTTGAAAGTTCCCAAAATTTTTCTAAAAATTCGAATAAAAGATGCTTTTTAAAGCGTATCAAGCTATCTATGTATTTGCTCGAAAGTGCCAAATTTTCTGCGCTTCGCGCCATTATACTCATGCTTTGACTATATTTTGTTCAATGTGTTCCGACTTTTTTTGATTTTTTCAGACATTTTTTAATGTTTTTATGCTCTAGAAAAATAGAGCATCGTCAGAAACGCTGAATAACGATGTTTTTGACGTGTACATACCATTTTTGGACCTAAAAAGACTTTATAATTTCACCCCCCTCAGAATTCACATGCTGTGCATGTATGTATGGTTTTGCGCCTATATTAAGCTCCTTGACGGCACCTAACCAGGGCCGTCCTTAGAGGTTTAGCGGCACTGGGCGAAACTTATTTTGGCGGCCCCCATAATTTTTAAAACTGGTATTATAGGCATCATAATTATCACTTATGTATATCCTTTACATATGTACCTATATGATCGCAGTTTGCATCTTACTGTAAATTTACTAACAAAATATTGTGCTACATTATTTTTAGTAGGTATCGTATGTTTTTTCTCAAATAATTTACCTATTTCGTGAATGATGACGTGCTTTATTACAAAATAACTTGCCTAGCTTTCTGAGCGGCAAACTGGTCAATCAATTGCAAAAAATCTAACGAAGATGATAAATCCTTTTCAATTGAAATAATCGCTAGTGCACTTAGACAAGAATCAGTCATAGTTGACCGCAAATATGTCTTCATTAATTTCAGTTCCGAGAAGGAACGTTCTGCTGAGGCCACAGCAATAGGTACTGTAAGTAAAATTCTGAAATCAATTATAAGGTTCGGGAAAACATCCTGGAAGTCATTTGATAGATATTTAAGAGTAGCTAGTGGCGAAGTTAATTCATTTGGACTTGATCGAGCAAGAACTTTTAGCTCAGAGTACATGTCGATGTCTGGTCCATGTGCATGACTTGAGCGATTCATCATCTTCCCATGTTTTTAAAGCTGGTATTCGTGGATAGTGCTCAATGAGAAACCTTGAAAACGGTATTTCTTAGCCATACCATCATTTTTAAGACCATTTTTCGACCTCTAAAAAACCTTGCACCTACCTCCCCGGGATTTCGTTGCTGCCCACATATGCTGCGGGGGTCTTAGGTGGCGCGGTCAAGCGTTCCCTGCGGGGTCCGGGACAGAGTCCCTACAAATTTTGTAAAAAAGCATTTTAATGTCAAATAATAACGTTAAAATTTTCGCGAAAACGGCCGAATTTCGGTCCTGAATAAAGCCCAAAAACAGTCAAAATTTATGAACTCTTACATCTCACAAAACTTCTGAGCTGAAATGCGTTTTTCGACCTCTGCTAATTACATAGCGCAGCAACGGGTCGCTGCCAATAAGATATAGAAAAATGTATAAATTGAAGTTTTTGTTCTTACCCTTTTCAGGCCCATTTGTGGCCTTCTTATTAAGAAGATGCAGTTCAGAAAACAGGAAATGCACAAAAACATAAGAAAATTTGGCCATTTCTTTCATTTAAAAATAGGATTGTGTCCTTGTAAAGAAAGACAAAAAAGCAAAGAATAGACAAACTGGTACACACTCATTTTCGCACTTTTAGTATTATGCTCAACAAGCATGCGCACTTTCATTCAATGAACAAATAGTGCATTAAATTACTAGTGATGTGAAGTGCTAGATTATTTCAGCTGATTCAAGCTTTTAAATTCATTTGATCTATGGCTTGGTGCAAAGCGCCGGAAAATTTTGACATTTTAGCCTTTTCGAACTCAATTTTCTGGACACATATTATTGCAACAGAAAAATCAACAATATGTCTGAAAAATGAGAACAAGTATAGCTCAGTCAGCGTTCTCTTAAAAATGCAAGTAAAGATTTTTAACTGACTGTGTTTGCATTAGAACGTCGAAAAATCGATCCTTTTGAACGTATGTATCGAATTATTGTAAGAGGGCCGCCAAAAATGAATTCTATACGTCATGCACTACAAATTTTTTAGCGGCCCATAATTTTAGCGGCCCTGTGCGGCCGCACAGTTCGCACCCCCTAGGCACGGCTATGCACCTAACCATGAACTGGCATGCACGTCAGGGTTGGGGTCTACATCCCAAAAAACAACTTGATTTAGACTCAAGCTTAGTTTTGTGCATATGTGTTAGCATAGATGCACAGCATGGGAATTCTGGGGGTTGGAAACCTAAAGTGCCTTTTTTGGGCCCAAAAATGGCCGGTACACGTTAAAAAACATCGTTTTTCGGCGTTTCTGACGATACTCTATCATTCTAGAGCTTAAAATCATGGAAAAAATTTCGAAAAAGTCGAATAAATTGACGCGAAGCGCCGAAAACTTGGCGATTTTGAGCAAATAGATAGCCAAAAACCCATAAAAAGACACTTTTTCTACCAATTTTCAGGTAAGTTTAGGAAACTTTTGAAAAATCGCCAATTCTAGGGGGGGTGAAAATTTTTTTGCGGGGGGTGAAAAATGATTTTGACCCCCCAAGATCATGTATGTGTGTAAGTCTGAAATAGTGTAAAAAACGGTAGTAAGTTTCAGTGGCGTAGCTGGCCTTCTGATATTGTGCGGGGGATGAAAATTTTGAAGCTGGGTATCTCAACAACTCATGTTAGGGATAGACAAAAATAGTGGTGTTTTTGAGGTTTTCTCAGCGATAACTACACATTAGGGAAAAAATTAAAAGTAATCAAATTTGGTTTTAATTATAATAAAAAAATACGTTGCTTATAAATAAATAAGGCACTAGGTGCCCTAAAATCTTGGGCATAGCTCAAAAAGTGTGCTTAAATATATTCTAGTGGTCTTTATAATACACTTCAGGAATCTATAATTTTTCCATTGAAGGCCCTTGTCAAAAATGTTCAATCTTCCGAAATTTCGGGGGACTGGTCCCACCAATCGCCCTCTCAGCTCCGCCACTGGTAAGCCTGGCGAGCGAAGAGCACATCGTGGGAAGGCCTACTTGTTTTTGTACACCAGCTGCATTATTTTTACTGTGCAATGACATATATTACAGCATATCAAGGCGTCTAATTTTAATTTTATATGCGCCTAATTTTTGTTAATGACTGCCTATATTTATTTAACTGTCGTTAGTCCAGCTGTAAACGCCCATTAGCTCAACTTAAAACCTTATATTCTTAGGAGCTGAAAAAATTTCAGGGTTGGAATAAATATACATATCTTTGATGGGCAAAGTTAGCATCATGCATGGTTTTCACATTTCGTACAAACCTGCGAGCGATTTCATAACATTACTAAGACTAAGAGAACACTTTTTGTCAGACATGTAACGGCTCGAAATTTTTGGAAGAGAGTCCCCGGCCATTTTAGGGGGATAAATTACCTTAATTTTTTACAAAAAAGGGCATAAATCGCTTGAAAACGGCCAGAAATTTTAATTTCTCCCTAAAATGAGGGGGGGGGTTAGTGTCAAAAATTTTCTGGCTGTTGGGGGTACCACCTTGGGTTGGGGGATCTCCCCATCTTCGTGTTACATGTGTGGTTTTTGTCCACTTCTATGCAACAAAATTTATATTTATCGTCGCACATGCACATAATGAATCAAAAATTAGGGAGTAAATGACTCTGATTTTCGGCAAAAAATGGCAAAAACGCCTAAAAATATCAGTTTTCGGCAAAAGTCGGGGGGGGGGTCACAAATTTTCCGACTTTGGGGTATGGGGGGAAGTGTGGGGATCCTCCAAACCTCTTGTTACACGTATGTTCATCGTGTACTAAGTGATTGATTTCTGTATATCTTGTTCAAGGTATTAATTCTAACTTTTAATTTCTAAAAGCTTTACTCTTTAAAATAGGCTTCATATAGACAACGTATAAAATTGATGATTCGATGCGATGAACCAAAAAAGTTTTTACATAATGAAAGATACAAAATACTTGGATGAAAAATGAAGAAAACCAATTAAAATAGCGGTCTTATTAGCTCAAAAATTTGTCGAAACTCGATTTGGCATTTTCTCAATTCACTTTTAACCTTTAGTGACCCTCATGATTTCATTGACTTCCGATTTGCCATTCTTTGTAAAGGCCTTAACCACATATGGGCAGGTTAGAGCTGGCCAGACGGGGAGACGTGAAATCCAAGAATGGTCATGTAGTAAATTGCGATCTTTGCTTTTTTGTACCACTGTTCTTTATACATATACAAGGACGGTCCATGCGAGTGTTAGGGCACTATCATATGGTACAGTAGCACGCTATTTGCAGTAAACTGGGTTTCTTGACCTTATAAGTTAAGTTTAGTAAATTTAAGGGTTTCTAGCCATTGAAAATTATAAAAGTTATCATTGCCGGAAAATTTAGATCTTTTAAAGGTTTTCAGGTAGAATTTTCTGCCTTTTTCAGCAATAAGCTCAAAAATTGTCTTGCAACACCTATCGTTTTCTCAAAATCTGACATATCTAATTTTACGAAACCTTAGGTAAGATTAGGTAAAATCCTCTATCACCCCGTATGCTGATGTTTGGCCTAAACCTTTTCCTTAGTACTCCATAATTTTCTGGTCATTTTACTTGCGCTTTTTTGCTTGGCTGGTTTATTTCATGATTATCTCTAGTTTCATTTCCATCTCACATTTCCATACATTATGCTTTATTGCTGGCATACACGTTTCACTTTTTACACCACATTTTTATATGCGCGTCAATTTATTTTCGCGTCGGCTTATTATCGAGCAACGCATCGGTTCTAATTAAGTTTCGCGTTGTTCGCCCGATTAATTTCGGGCAATCTTTTTCGCTTTGATCGATTTTACTTTTATCTTTAAAGCGCTTCAAGAATAAACAAACGAAGTGTGCGTTAAGGCGATGTGGAATAACGAGTGATAAATAGCCTGGGGTCACTTAATCGTCTCATTTCCCAGTTCCGCTTTCAGTCAGATCGTGGTTGTGCTCCGCGGGAGTGCGCATATCGATCGATTTTATCCGCAAAAATATAATTTTCCAATTTCGTTATTCGTTCCTTGTGTGGCTTTCGGACGCACATAAAGCAATGCGGCGAGCCCAGCGGGTCCATTTCGGTTGAGTATTAATTTTTACGCCCCTTCTCGTATCCCGATTAATATTTTTTCTTCCCACTCTTTCTACCCATGACATTTACTTTACCAACATGCATTATACATACGTACAGTTCAACAAATGCCCTTCTAAGCGTCGGTCGTCTGATGAGCTTGTATAATTTTTGTGGTAGATTAAAGTATGGGCGTTAAAATAGTATCCTTCCCGCGCTTTCAATGTCAAAGTTGTATACGTAGGATAGGCTGTCCTATACGCTGTTGCCCGTTTGGGTTTGCGTTCCTTTGTACAGTTTTTACGAGGTTTAATCGCGAGGAAGTGGTATCCTCGCTATACATTCAGCGCACATTATATCAACCCCATCATAGGCATGATCGTATGCATACACTTTACGTAGTGTCACTACGGTTTGTATATACGAGTAAACAATAGTTATTGTTTCACAACGCACAATGCGTCGGCATTGTGCAGTTAGAGGCAGACACGGGAGTTATTGTGAAGATAGGCCGAAGATATCATTTGACGCACAACACGAGTACTTCTTGCTCGCGTGCATTGGGTTATTAAGTACCTACTATTAAGGCGCGTTACTACGTAGGCCGCATAGTGTGTGTGTGCTACGTACGGCATTGTTAATAAACGAACCAACGTCGCAACGCTTATACGTAAATGCATTTGTAAACTAAGCGGGCACCCTTCGTAGGACTCGATGCAGTAGCACGCAATATATTTTATTGTACACATAGGTTATATTTTACACGCGAAGCTTAATTCAGCGTAAAAACAACAGTAGCGCTATTTGGAGCGCAAGGAAATGAGCGACCCTAGCGTAAAAATGAATAATAGAAAAATAATTGTTTCGGTAATTCGTTGTGGGGCGGCACGGATAGAAAAAATAATAGAGCATATCACACGAAGAGCCGCTAATGAGCTAACTAAATGAGCTAGAAAGCGTTGTTACGATTCGAAGAAATGCGAAAAAGTGAAAATTGAAATTTTTTGTTTTCCTTTCATATTTCGCGAGTTGACCGGTCATTTCATGGCCATTTTAGGCTCTTTTATCATCTTGGTTAATTTATCGATTGCTTTACCAGAAATTGCACGTCAACTCAACTTTTACTCGTGCACTAAAAAGATAATACATATGGTATCAGTACCAGAAAACCGGGAAACAGCCTAAAAAGTTGTCGAAAGATCTTGTTTTAGGGCGGAGTGAATAATCTGATTTTAAATTGATTGTCCAATTTTACTTTCACGGCAAAAACGGAGTTTTCAATTTGACTTCTTTTTGCGTTTGCCAGGTTTATCGTTGCATTTTAAAATTTTTTCTTTTTAAATTCTGCTCTGGACCCAGTGATCGGACCGAGGCCTCGGCCTCGGCAAGCCTCGGCGCTTTTTGGAGCCCTCGGCGCCGAGGGCGAAGCTGAAAAGTGCCGAGGCGCCGAGGGTTAAAATCAAATTAGAATAAGTTTAATATGTCCGTTGAATATTAACTATTTAGAATGCATCTGCAGTACAAAAGCTATTTTTTACCTATAGACTTTTCTTGTGGTTTTAGTCGCGTACCCAGTTACACAAAGTTACATACAGCAAAGTGCCAATTTATTATTCATGTGATGACTAAGTTTCAATTCTCATGCTTGCTACATGGATCGGAAACACACATTCCCGAAGGGAGGGGTGAGGGAGGTTTATTACCCCCTCTCAGGGTGCAAGACTCAAGTCACTGTCAGACATTTTTTGGTGAAAACCTTTTGAATATTTTTGAACCTAATTTTTACTATGGCAAAAGTGCAGCTAACTATTAGAATTTCCCGAAGTGATACAGTATTTTTGAATGTATGCAAGAGTAAATAGACAAACTGTCACTATAAAACATGCATGTAACAGCTCAAAATTTTCGGGAGGGGCTCCTCGGCATACATGTAACGGCTAGAAATTTCGGGTGGGGGATTAGCGACTCCGCAAATTTTCGCCAAAAATGGGGAGGGTGGGTCAAAATTTTCTGACGTTGGAGGAAAGGGTTAGGGGAGGACGTCCAACCCTGGGTGGGTGGGGAATTCCCCAAAGCCCTTCCTGTTACACGTATGGTTTTCGGCCATTTTTATGGGAGAGGGCGTAAATGATTACGAATTTTCGGCCGAAAATCGCAAAAACGCACCTAAAAATCGCCAATAAATGCAAGTTTTGCCAAAAATCAATTTCGGCTCGCGCATTTTTTGGAACCATTTTTATACAATGTTAAAATACTTTCTTGGACAAAGTGATATTAATTATATCGTTTTTCAGTATTTTTTTACGAAATTTCAAAAAATTTTCGGCGCTTCGCGCAAAATATCGCTAATATACTGTATTTAGATTGAAGCAGAGGCATTAAACACTCAAAAGTCAATTTTTGTGTAATCTAGGCATCTTTATCCAGATTTAAATATCTTTTGTATCCATTTATACTGTTTTTAAAAATTTTATGCAAAAGAAGTACTATTTAATAACTCAGCACATTTAGCCGTTCATAGATAAAATTGACTAATTTATCCTGATGTTGCATTGGATTTCTAAGCACAGTAGTGCTTATTACAAGATTTAATTGGCATATTACAATATCTGTGATATTTCTGACTTTGTAGTACAAGTTGTTTTAGCTTTCTCACTCAAGCTTTATGTGTGAATTTCATCAAAAGCTCATTAAAATTTCGGCGCTTCGCGCCAAATAATCTTATGAACTATATCCAGGCCGAATTATCACATTTAGGACCACGGTTTTTTGTATACGGCAAAGATTTTTCATAATGTACAGAGACTTTTCAGGACTGTCTTTGTACATGCACATTTTTGGAGAGACAAAAACTGTAAAAAGGTGTAAAGTTTCCGAAAATTTTCGGCGCATCAGTAATTGTCTGTCCTATATATCTTTAAAATAGTAGAATTCGCATTTTGAATGGAAAAATGTCAAATATTCAGAGACCCAGGAATTAGCTAAGATACGCTACCGAAGGACGAAAACCCCTGTTTTACCACGCTAAATCGCTACTGTACCATACTAAAATAGTACACAACAATTTGCATGTACAAAATGTTCAAAGACCTTTGGATACCATTTTTGTACATGTAAAAAGGTATCTTGCACAAGAAAACACTGTTTAGGACTGCATGCCGGTTGCAGGTCACACACTGGCAGTATGTAAAAATGTGTATGTTTAAAAATATATTTATATAAAATATCTACAAAAATTTGTTCGCTCATACAAAGACACTACTTAATTTACTGGTCCCCCATTTTGGGATTTCACCCTTCCCTCAACTCTGGACCTTGGGAAACTATGATCGGAAAGTACAGTGCAGTTTCTGTCATATTACCTACCACACCAGAATTGGATGACTGAAAAAGCGTGTTTAAACATGCATTACTGCAAAAGCGAGCACAACAATGGCTACAGTTCTGTCTTTACTTAGCTTATTTCGTTTGTTCGTTTATTTCTTTGACACTGTTTTCTTATTTATGTATAGTAATAAATGTTTTTAAGTGCTTGTTCAGCCATATTTTTTATTAACTTTTCCAAGTCTTCAACGGCAACTTGTTAAATTAAGTAGGTATGCTTTCATTCTGCTGACTTTATTCAATAAATCCTTCACACATTTAATCTACTATTATTGAAAATGACATTCGATAAGATGTTCAATATTACGATTATTCTCTAGCTCATGTGCATACAAAATTTTCTAAGAGCACTATTGATGGGTATAGGTATATAAGCTTGACCCTCGGCATTACCCTCGGACTTTTGGATTTTTGGATGTTTGATTTTTGACTTTGGACCCTCGGCCGAGGCCGAGGGTCCAAAAAGTACCCTCGGTCTGATCACTGTCTGGACCACTAAAATTCTCTTGATTGCGGTGCCATGAACTTAACGCACGGTTAGGTACAACCGGGCGAGGATTTAAGGGCAGGGACGGCCACACACATTCCCATGGGGGGCTGAGGGGGTACCCCCCGTAAGGTCCAAGACTCAAGTCACTGTCAGACGATTTTTGGTGAAAACCGTTTGAATTTTTCGAATTCAATTTTTACTGTGGCAAAAACGCACATAACTAATAGAATTTCATAATGTGATCCAGTATCTTTGAATGCATGGAAGAGTAAATGGACAAATTATCACTATAAAACATGCAAGTAACAGCTCAACATTTTAGGAGAGGGGTCCTCGGCATTGAGTAAGCGACTCCAATTTTAAGCCAAAAATTGCAAAAAAAACACTTAAAAATTGCCATAAAGCGCAAGTTTTCGCTAAAAATGGAAGGAGGGTGGTCAAAAATTTTCTGACTTCGAGGGGGGGGGGGTGTGGGGCGTACAAACGCGGATGAGCGATTGCCCATATTCCCTGTTACTTGTATGTTTCTCGGCCATTTTTAGGGGCTGTTAAGGGGCTCCGAGTTTTGGCCAAAAGTGGCAAAAAAGACATAAGAATGCCAAAAAGCGCAAGTTTTCGCCAAAAAGGGAGGAGGTGGGTCAAAACTTTCTGACTGAGGGGGGGTGTAAGGCGAACGTCCAACCTTAGGTGAGGAATTCCTCAATGCCGATTGCTACACGTACGGCTTTTGGCCATTTTTAGGGACAGGGTAAAAATGACAAATGTTTGGCCGAAAATCGCAAAAAGGCACCTAAAAATAAAAATGCGGGTTTTCGCCAAAAATGGATTTTCGCTCGTGCAATAATTTTGGGAGCCATCTTTATACAGCGTTAAAATACTTTTTGGCTTGGTTTCTTTGTATTCGGCAAAGATTTTTCCCGATGTGAAAAGACTTCTTGGGACCGTCTTTATACATGTACAAAGATATTTGGGAAGTCAAAAATTGCAAAAAGATCTAAAATTCGCAAAAAAATTTGGCGCTTCGTGCCGGAATGAGTAATTGTGTGTTCTATATATTTTTATAATGGCAGAAATAGCATTTCCAAAGGAAAAATATATTTTTTGGCGCTTCGCGCCATTTTAAGACGATTTTTAGTGATTTTTGCTCTCAGAGACCCATAAATTAGCTAAAATACACTACCATAGGTCGAACAACTCTGTTTTTACCACATTAATATCGCTACTGTACCGTATCATAGTACCTAAAAATTTGTTTGTACAAAATGTACAAATATGTACTTTTGGGGACCTTCTCTGTACATGTACAAACGGACCTTGTACAAAAAACACTGCTTTCTGGGGCAAGTTTTTTAAGTTATTTTTAGAAAAATTCCAAAAATTTTCGGCGCTTCACGCCGAATATCGCTAATATTCTGTATTTAGCTTCAAGAAGGGGCATTAAACACTCCAAAATCAATCCTTCTGTAATCTTGGCATCTTTGTACAGATTCGAATATCTTCCGTATCTGTTTCTACTATTTTTAAAGATTTTATGCGAAAATAAGTACTACATATTGAATAACTGCACTTTTTGCCGTTCAAAGATAAAATTGACTAATTTCTATTGATGTTGCATTGAATTTATTAGCGCAGTGGTGCTTATTACAAGATTTAATCAGCATATTAAAATTTATTTAGTATTTCTGATTTTGTAGTATGTTATTTTAGCTTTCTCAGTCAAGTTTTATGTGTAAATTTCATCAAAAGCTCATAAAAATTTCGGCGCTTCGCGCCGGAATTATCAACTAAATTCAGGCTGAATTATCACATTTAGGACTGCATGCGGGCCGCAGGTCACGCAGAAATAGTATGTAAAAATGTATATATTTACTTATATACAAAAATTTGTTCGCTCATACAATGCCTTTTCCGGAGATCTTCATACATGCGCAAAGAAGCTCGCACGAAAAACAGTGTCGTCTAATGAATATCGCTTAATTTACTGGTCCACCATTTTGGGATTTCACCCCTCCCTCAACTCTGGACCTTGGGGAACTATGGGTGGCCATCTGGGGTCAAGCTACTTAGCGAGATAATGAATGAATATATAATTCGTAATGAGTATTGGCCAACGTTGATCGTAATTATTCAAATTTGTCCCGCGTGCTCCACGCCGGATAATACGTAAAAATTCTAGCAGACATGGCCGCAGTCCTACTATCGACGTCGTCGACCTCGCTACGCTTAACGCCAGCCGCAGCCATCGGCAGTACGCCGTCCCGACGTCGAACTGCCGCTGCCGCCGCTAAGACGCCGTCTTCGTCGTTGCTGACGCAGCTGAACAACGCGACTCCGATGACGCCGCATCGTGGCGTCTGTGTCAACGCCGATCCGTCGCCGTTGACCGCCGGCGGCTGCGTACCGTCGTCGTCGACGACGTCCCCTGGCCGCTGGGCGACGGTGGGTCCGCCGGGCGGTCTAAATTTACCTACGGTATTTTGTACTGATTTAATTTTAAATTTTTCACTACGTTGTTTCGACTGATTTATTATTTTCATTGATATTTTAATTTTTATTTATCATTCGTACCTTACGTTCTTAATTTATGTATTTTATTATTTAAACAATTTGTTATTTTTTGAACTTTTTCGCTCAATTAATGCTAGGTAAAAGCATTTAAAACGCCGAGTAATCGTTCCATGATCCTTAAAATTTGTTTTATCAATCGATAGTTTAGCCAATTTTTTCTTTAATCGAATCGTATTGATATTAATAAGATTATTTCTAATTTATTTGTTCGTATCGTACGCTAGCGTATTTTATTTGTTGGTAATTATTGATTTTATTAGCTCGTTGAACCGTCTAAAGCCGTTATCGTCGCTTCGACGCCCAATGGACGTTCGCCCGCCGCCGGCTGCGCCTCGTTATCGTCGGCGCTGAATTCGTCGCCGTTGCTGCACGATCCGGCGACGACTTTTCACGCGACTGGACGCGGACATCACGCTACGCCCGCTCAGGCCTACTGTAAGATTTAAGATGATTTTTTGATGCTGGTAATCCGAGCTACCTCGCGTAGTGGCTATTATTTATTAATAGTTTACATTCGTGATAATACGACGATCGAGGAGAAGTTTTTCTGAACCATGTGGTCATTTATTGAAGTTCGGCGGTGAGGTCGCTTATTTAATTTTAAGTCGATTCGCGGTTGCGAGCCTCGGCTTGCTGAAAATGCGTGCGTAGAACGGCTCACAATTTGACGGTTGTGGGCCATTTTCGGTCCTATTTAAAAAAAAAAACTAAAAAATGACTAAAATAAACATATTTTTCTTGAATATTGAAGGCAGAGAAATTTTGAAGGCGGGAGCGACCGACCCGGGTCGAGCGTTTCAGCCAGACAAGCCGTCGGAGGTCGGGGCAGACATCTTACGGCTTAATATTTAATGTGGGTTTATATAGTCCATCAACTTAAGGGGCGGGAATATAAATGACCTTCAATTTTGCTCGAAAAATGACGAAAAGCGCTTAAATGATCAGAAAACCAAAACTACGGAAGAGGGCTCAAAATTTCCGACTTTGGAGGTTACTGAGAACATTGACTTTGAGTTTGGTTACTGGTTTCCCATCTCCCTATTACGTACTTGTTTGGTTGGGTGTCTAGAACCCCTGACGGGTGAAATGGTAAATGTTGTGGAGAATATGAACCAAAACGAAGGCCAAAAAATGAATGTAAATTGAGGATTGTCCTCCTACGTTCTTGAATTAAAAAAACTGAATTTTTATCGTTTATCAATTTTTACCAGTTTTTGAAGCTATTCTGCCCCGTAAAGCTCACGGACCGGCTTCGCTTTGCGCCATTCATGGTCGCGGTTCGTGCGCTCGCGGTACGCCTCTATATGTTTACTATGTCGTAAGGTGCGGTTTTTGTTGGCAGCCGATTTTTCCGGCTCATTGTACGGCGCCGCGCCCACGGTTGACCAAATGTACGCCCACCCGAACATGGCCGGCGTGGCTCCGCCCCTTTTTTCGGCCAACGGCAGCGTCGCCGCCCCCGCAACGCCCTATTTGCCGCCGTTGGTTTATTCCAATGGCCAGCACGCGACCGGCGTTTCGGCATCGTTCGCTAAAGACGCGGTACTGCGACGATATATACATACAATATTATTAATAGTTATTAATCAATTTTTGTCTATATACGTTTTCTTAGCGATAGCGGCGCTATTATTTTATTCAAGCGCTTAACGCATTTTTCATTTAAAGTTTGACCTTTTTATCATTTCAACGTTTTATGGCTGACGACTTTATTTAATTTAATCAATTTTATAAGGTTTAAGTTGTTTTTGTTTATCTTTTTTTGGTTGTTTAATTACCTTTCAAGGGCGGATTAAGGCGAAGGGGGGTGACGGGACGGCTCGCCCTCCCGTGTCTAAAAATAACAGGCGCGATAAAGAATAGATGTTTTATTTCAAGATTTAACCGTTTCTTTTATAATTTTTAATTTTTTTTCAACTGGGGTACCGTATTATTCATTCATGATATTCACTGACTTATTTGGCGCGCTACACACTATATCCGTACGTCATTCATATGATGTTTTTTTATAAATAAACGAAGTTTTTATGATTCCTATGGTGATTTCTGAGTAAAGACATTACTTACTTATATACAAAGAGCTTTATCTAATTATAAGCGAAAATTTCAAAAGCTTCGGCGCCTGCCTTATATACTTAAGGTGAATTTAATTTAACTCTCGGCATTAGGTGAAATTGAAAAAAAGCTTTATATTCGAATCCAGGGTTTTATTTTATCAGCCAACCAACCAGCTAACCAACTTAGCTTTATGAGTCCAGCTTTTCGTATAGATTTAGCTGAAAATTAATAGAAATTTCGATGCTTCGCGTCGGACTAATATCAAGTGAATCGAGCACTGTTTGGAATCTATATATAATTCTGCGTCAGGAGCACTTTTTGTAGGGAACTGAGTTCTTCATACCTTTCAAACTTAGATTTTTGAGTAAGAACAATACAATAATTTCAGCACCGTTTATCAAATTTAAAAATTTTAATTAGTGAAATTTCTAGAGATTTTGATGCTTCGCGCCAAATGCAATGATTGGCTCTTCTTCAAATGCCTGAATAGAGGATCAGCCTATGTTTCCTAGATTTTAGGGCGCGTTGCGCTAGATTTTGCTGAATTTTGGCAACATAGCAATTTCTCTACAAAATTGCTCGAAATTTAAGAATTTTTGTGAAAAAATCTTGCACCAGGGTGAATAAATGAATATTTTTTGATCAGAGTCCTACAAAGGAAAAATTTATAATTTTTAAAGTCTAATAAAATGACCAGTAAAACAGCTCTTATTAATTTTTGAATCAGAAAATCCACGTTTTTTGCTAAAACGTACGAGCTTCTTGGTAAATGCGTCAAAATTTTCCTCGCTACGAACAGCTTTTTCAAATTATTACGTATTAACTTTTTGGGAAATCTCATAATTCAGGGCAGTTAAAAGTTTCGAATTTAACTTACTTCGAAGTTATGCGGAAGATGTGTATATTTTATCAGAGTTTGAAATGGTGCAAATATGTTTATCAATTTTTTCTGCATTCCGTAGATGGACAGCCAACTTGAATTTCGGGCCGCCATTACAAATGGGTGGAGTGTCCTTTCGTCCTTTGACCACGTATGGTAACAAACCTATTTTTATAGCTGAAAATCCTCGAAAAAATTTCAGAAAGGATTCCCCTTCATCCCCCTTTATACGGGCTTCTTGTATTTAACGGTGTTCTGTTTTTAAAAATTATGAAATTTTTCTAATTTTTTAGCATCAGAGAGGATTTTTCTTATCAAGAGAGCGAAAACCGCGATTTCATGCATTATTTGGAAAATTTAGGGTTTCGCCCCCGTCGAAAAATCCCGGATTTACCTTTACCTTCCGTTGTTTATTACTGACCAGGTATTTTCATCATTTGTTGAATAATTATTTATGCTCCGTTTATATTTGTTGATACGCTAAATTGTTTTCTCATTACTTGCGTACTTTGTTGCCACGAGTCGTGCGGTGTTGATGTTTAAAAACTGAAGATAACTTCTTTACAAGTGAACATTATATCCTCGTTTCAGGCTTAACGACTAACGTAATTTTCTTACGACGCCATACGCAAGTACATACTAAATATTTAGATTGTAAAATGTAATTTTATTCCTTAATCATTTCAAACGTGTAAGGAAGCGTACGATACCTCCTATGTACATTGAAAACGTGGGATTTGAGTGTAAATCGTTCACAGAGTTGTGGTACTTTTCTTGAGGAGTGTGAATGAATCGTCTCATTTCAGATGTACGCAGGCGACGGCCCGTGGACGCCCGTTGGCTTATTGCCAACGATGCTTGATCGCTCCGAAACTCCGCCTCAAACCTACAGTAATCCGCCTGCTCTCGAATCATTCGTCGGCATACTGGTTAGAACGTAGTACGAAGCATCTGGGGGGTCAATTAGTGAACTTATTGGACCATATAAGTTCAAAACTGGTGCATATTAATCATAAACTAGCATTATCTGCGTTATTGCGCAGTTTCTGGCCAACATCACGTTTGTACTTATGGAGAAAATTTTCTATTTATATCCGTTTTGGCCTTCATTTTCCATAGAAAATCCATTCGGTCGTCATTATGACACCATTTTTATCATTATCTCGTCATTCATTTTTGATGTCGCTAAGTAGTTTTACATCAGATTCTAGAAAAATCATGTGCGTGCGCTGAAGTTTTCAAGCCAGGCTTTTTTTTCTCTCGTTTAGACTTCGCATATGGAAGAGCGATTAAATAGCGCGATCAACACGCTTCATCCGCACGAAAATATGGCCGTACGTTTTATGTGTATCGCCTTTATTAATTGTTTGATTTTTTTACATCAAAATTAATTACAGAATCGCCATTCGATAAACTGAATTTAGCGCACACCTTGGGCTATATAACTAACCATAATTTTATATCAAGTTATTGTATGGAAATTCTGAAATTTTTGAATTCGAAGGGCTCGAAATTGGAAAAACGACGGAGCGAATGGACTTAAACTTAAAAAATTTCGCGATTTTTTTGAGAATCGACTCGGACTCGGATTTCAAGATATAAATGAATCGGTTCTTGAAATTACCTAGCTTATACTTAATCTTAAATTTCGGAACTTCTTAAATCTCGGGATCAAATCGATACGAATTCTGAATTTAGAGGTATCGATCGGGCGCACGCGTAATGGGTTTTGTTGCAACGAAGGCCGATTAATTGCATAATTTTTCTAAATTTGAATTTGACGATTTTTTGGGATCGGGTATCCTGTCGCCTCGACCTTAACATAAATCTCACTTTTTGATTGAGAAAAATTCTTTTCCGCTTTTCCTAGGCGTACGAAGACGGAGCCAGTCCACAGCCTTACGGTCATCTGAAGATTTTGTTGGAACAAGGTACGGCTTCCGATTTTTTCTGTTTTTTAATCGATGCTTCATAATTTAGTCGTATAGCAGGTGTTTTATTAAGTCGTCAACCAAAATTTTTCTTTCACCGATCACTTATTTTTTAGCTCGATGAGATTGAATTTCATCTTATTTTGACTCCTCCAAAAGCACCGCCCGCAACTAGCTTTCGGCATTTAGTTATTCAGCTTTTTATTTAATTCGCTTCTTTCAAACTTCGTACTAAAGAGGAAGATTGATTTATTCGTACAAAAATACAAAATTATGAGTCAAGTACGCGTACGTAAAACGAATTAATAGAAATGAAAACAAAGTCGCTTATTCGTGACGCATTACGTAATTAATTACCCCCCCCTTAAAAAATATATTTTAAATCAATGTCTCATTTTCGGAAGTATGAAAAGTGAAGTAATAGGTGGGCGATTATTGTATCGCTCAGTTTTTAACTCGCACATCGGATCTAAGGTACGAGTAAAGCGTTAGAGAGAAAATAATAAATTTGGTCTTGTAGAGACGTTTGCGCGGGCGGACGCGTTATCGCGGACTTTAAACGTCGATTAAACTGTTATTGCGGGAGATCCTCGGGCGCCTTACTCTACATCATCTTAACTGGATGCTAACTGACTCGATTTGAGGATGATAGCGACAATTTAGAGGCGAGTAGACCGAAACGTTGCGTTCTAACGCCATTTCCCGTAATAGTCGTAATTAAAGCTAATTAATAGTCGTTCGGACGATCATTCCGTTAAAAAATAAAGTCAAATTTATAAATTCCGATAAGGCTGAGTTTTTCGTCATTTTAGCTAGCATTTACACGAATTTTAAATGCCGAAGTAGTTAATGAAAAGGGTTGCGGACGCTCGACCCCAAAAAATGACGCGCTAAAACCGCTCATATTCGCTTTCTACCGTCAGATCACGCCGACGATCAATCGGGCTCCAACGGTTCTATGATGAGCGGCGCGTCGCCCGTCGTCACGGACGCCGGCGTCGCTTACTTCGCCGGCGGCGGCGTCGCTCCGTCGTTGTCATCCGCGCCATCGATTGCGCCGCGGGCCGCGGCTACGGCGACGACTACGGTTTCCTCGGCGGCCGTTTTATGCGGCGTCAGTTCGAGCACGCATCCGTCGCTGGCGACGGCGCCGTCGACCGACGTCGGGCGTCATTACCCGACGCGTTCGTCTTCGGTCAACGCCGGCCGCTACGACTCCGGCTTCGGCGGCGAAATGACTTCGTCGTCGACGGCGTCCAAAAAACGTCCGCGTTTCTCTCAGACGTCGGCGGCGACGACCGACGATTTGGACGAAACGCCGGAAGAGCGCGACAGACGCGAAAGAGATCGACGGCAATCAAACAACGCGCGCGAAAGGTACGCGATAATATTTTCCGATCGCTCTATTGGCGAAAAAAACGAAAAAAACCACGGTTTTTCATAGACCGTGAGAATAAAATAAATAAATAAATATAATGCGCGTACGTATTTATGTATTGTAAATAGAAATGTGACCAGGAGCGAGCGTATTTTGGACCGCGAGGCGAAGCGTCGCGTGAGCGAATCGCGATGAGAATTTTTGATACGACGTAAAGCGAATACCCGCGCGCGTGAAATCGTACTTAGGACAATTATATACCGCGTTAGCAGTGGCGGATCCAGAATTTTCCTAAGGGGCGGTACCCCTAAGGGGGGGGGCGGTAACCCTGAGGCGGGGGGCGGAACCCTAACCTGGGCGGAAAAATTAGCCGTTTTAACCCAAAAATCGCTCAAAAATCCTTAATTTTGCGCACTATTTTGGGCCGATGGGAGGGGCGGCCGCCCGCCCCCCTTAAATCCGCCCCTGCGCGTTTGCGAATCAAATGAAAATGATCGCAGAAGCTTATTTCGGCCTACGCCGTACATATATGATAACTGTAGGTTCGTGGCGTGGTCGCCAAACTACCCTTTTCTAATTATTTTGCTACATTGCGCGCCGAGCGAAGCCGCCGACGTCAGGCTCAGCCGCGATGTAACGCTGAGCTCTCTCCTTCGTTGCATTTAACTTTCTCCCGTACTTCGTTGCTAAGCTCGTATCCGAGGGCTTCCCTAATGATTTTACGAGTTAATTTGGAAACTCCCCTTCATTTCGATCAGTTTTGAAAAAATCTCGCTCGCTCGCCAACGAATTTGCTTCCTAAATTTTCGATTTGAATGAAAGAAAATCAAAAATACGCAATTGTTCCTCGATTTTATTTTAAATGAAAAAATCGGGGAAATCCGTAAAAATTTAATGAAAAAATTGATTCGCCTTAGTCTCGTAAGTTAAACGTCGACGTATTTAGCGCATTCAAAATCTATGCCCGTCGATTCGACGAATTTAGGAAACGATTAAGTTTACTCCGACTGAGTTGGATCGTCGTCGACTCGAAATTCTTTCGAACGATATTTTTCAAAATATCGACCAGAACTCGCGGAACCTTAATCGATTACGTTCAAAATATGGAAAAAAGTAATTGCGGAAAATATTAATTTGAAAATTAGAATTTTTGCGAAATTCGCGATGTTTCTCACGAATTCTTTAGTCGATTGGCCCCGATTTCATTCGCGCTATATTAAAAAGCCGTCTCGCCTATCGCATCAATATTTTCCCATTAATTTTAGGATTCGGGTTCGGGACATAAACGAGGCTTTTAAAGAATTGGGTCGAATGTGCAACGTACACGTCAATTCGGATAAAGTGCAAACGAAATTGGGCATTTTACACCAAGCCGTAACTATTATTACGGAACTGGAAAAGCAGGTGCGAGTTTTCGACTCGAACTCGCTTTTTTAAATATATTTTTCGGTCGTATTTTGAGTATTTTACGCATTCTTTTGCGCGTCGACGTCCACAATTTTTAAACTAACGTCAGTAAAGGTCGCGGATAAGAGGACGTGTTATATTTATAGTTTTAAGAAGTGCGTATAAATAAATTCGAAGTAACTTTAAAATAACTTTAAAATGTTTAAAATTGGCGCGCGAGGTCAAAATTCCAGGAGGGGTGATGAAAGGCAAAAACTGGTAGATAGTTATATCAGTGCTTTGTAAAAACGGTTCTATTGCGAAAAAACGATGGGTTCGCTTTGAAACAATCGTTTTTGAGCATTTTCGGCGAATAAATAACCTGTTCGAAATCACAAAAATGGCGTAGCTGGCCTTCCGAATTAGGGGGGACTAAAATTTTGAAATGGAATGTTTCAACAATTACATACTTGTAGAGAGGCAAAAATAATTATGTTTCTGAGTTTTTAGCAGCGAGATCAACGCACTGAAAAAATTTAAAATTATTCAGATTATATTAAAAAATATGCTGCATGTAAATAAATAGGCTCGAAACGCCAAAAAATATTGGGCTGCTTAATTCAAAAGTGTGCTACAATCTGATCATATGTACGATCTTTCAGATGCGCTTTAAGAATTTTTCAATATTAACTGTGGGTAACCCTTGTAAAAAATGCTCGAATTTCCCAAATTAGGTGGGCGCTCTATCGGGCACGTAGCTGGCCGTCCTATTTTGGGGGGACCTACACAAATTTTGGGGGGTCCGGGGTCCAAAAAGGCCAAAAATAGCACAAAATAACGTGTAAAAAGTCCCATTTTTCCGGGTTTTTTTCTGAATTTTGTTGGGGTCCGGCTACCCCCATTACCCCCAGAGCTACGTGCCTGGGGTCTGTTCCCCCTATCCGCCTCCGCAGCTACGCCATCGACTAAAAATAGCTATCAAGTAGATGTATAACGGATCCTTAATTTCAAAGTACCGGATCCAGATCCGGATTGTAGTTTCCGCATCTTCTGGATCCGGATCTAAATTTTAACAGCTTTTGGATCCGGATAGTAAAATTTAAAACTTCAGGATCCAATACGTATACTTAATCTTTGCTGGTTTAATACAGAATCTGTTCTTGATTTGGTGTTATGCACTATCGTAATTATTGTGCTTGCTTATCGGTCCCTTACGTCTAAAGCTGGCCTCTAAAAAACCAGTGGATTAGGGAGTTAAAAAAGCACCGTTTTTCTCAGTAAGCAAGAGATGGCCAATAATATTGTACTGTTGAAAGAACTATCTTATTTAGATCACAACTGAGGCCTGATCTCTTTTCGGATCATTTCGGAACTTGAGGTATGAATTAGCCAAAAGTTCTAAATATCACTCTATTTTTTCGCATTTTTCATGCATTTTTGAGAGTCGGTAATTCTCCCTGATTCGCAACTGTGGGAAGTTTTAAGTATTCGCGTTAGACCCCTGTGCGCGGTGTTCTCAAAAAAGCGTAGCAGTTATATCCTATCCATAGAGCTACGGTATACCTCCAAAGTCAGACCTTATAGAAAACCTTGTAACCTCGAAAAAAACCAGCGCCAATTTTTATAAAACATTGCAGGAATGTTTCGCTTGAAGTCTTAAGTGATGCCTGATACTTATTTCCCTGAAAGAATAGGAACTACCACTAAAGAACCCAAAAAAGTTCGATTGTGACCTAAAAAAATCACTGCAACTTAGAAATAACCAATGCTAAGTATATCTTGCCATGGCAACGAAATTAGTTTTCGTTGAACTGCTTCAGTTAGCATTGTTTATTGTAGGGGATGGATAAGAACCTTATCTAGAGTTGTTTCTGCGAGTCAAAGACATAATTTATAAAAATTAGAGACCTTATAGCTTTTTATGGCTGGCTTTTAGGTTACATGGTTTTTTAGCTCTCAATGGAATTTTGCTGTCTTTTTTAGTTTGATCGACTTTTTCCTCTAAGACGAAAGAAATTTGTGAAATCAAATAAGCGGCGTAAGATGGGGCTCTGACGGGACATTGCTTCGATTATATAACTTTAACGATTAGGGTGGTTCTACAGACCATACATGCAAAAAACACAAAGTGGCTTTTTAGAGGCCAGCGCTATACGTGTACAAAGTCGGTCCCTAAGCCTTTGCCCATTTTTAACGCATAAAGTTTGGGTTATACCTAATATAATATAGAACAGTAAGACTTTTTGTATGGTAACACTATGTTTGTGATTTTTGTTCGTGTAGCTTAGCCTATTTCTGGGTTTCTGCACAAAAAAATAAGGAAAAATCTATCAATAGAAGACTAAACATTTTTAACATTTACAAGAAGAATTTTCCGGCCTTCTTATTGATAAGAGGTCAAACTTAATTCGCGGGCATAGAAAAAATTTAGTTATTTTTGACGTTAGAATTTTGAAGCTTCGGGGAGGGAAGGGAAGCATAACGGAAAATCATCCACTACGTACAAAACAGTTTTGACATATTTACGTACCTTACACTCAATTGAAGCTTAGCGGACAAATGGGGCAAATTCCTCAACTGTACGAAGCACTCGAATATTCTTACTTACTGAAGTTCATTGAGAAGAATTGCACCTTAAACAGGCCAAACGATAGAAAATTTTACGCTTTAGCCTTTTTTAAACTCAATTTTGCCATTATGAAGACATTTGAACTGAATACTAATTCCCGCGGGAAGCGTCAAAAGTTCTAGGAAATTTAAGACATTTTTAATGTTTTTGTCATCTTAAAAATATTTGTACGCGTAAAAAAGAGTCGAAAGTCTATGGGCGTCCACGGGAAAAGTCTGTTAAATAAAAAAATCGTGCTCAGACAGTGGCGGATCTAGGATTTTCCTAAGGGGGGCGCGGTACCCCTAAGGGGGGCGGAACCCTGACTTGGGCGGAAAAATTAGCCGTTTTAACCAAAAATCGCAAAAATCGCTGAAAAATGCTTAATTTTGCGCACTATTTTGGCCAATGGGGGGCGGCCGCCCCCACCGCCTCCCCCTAAATCCGCCCCTGTGCTCAGAGGATGGGTGTATATAGTAAAAAGAGCGAATCTGGGTTTTCCTTGTTTTATCTCCATGCATTAAAATAGGTACCTTTTAGCTGCCGCAAATAATATCCCGTTCAAATTGCTTTTTAGTCGATTGGGACTATAATAGTAGAAAAAAAGCAAAGCGCAATCTTCCGCGTAGTGAAAAAGTTCAAAAATTTTTTAAATATTTACTGGCCGTAAGTTAACCTTACTGATGAGTATCAATATTTATGTCTTGATGTTTGTGGAAAAGCTCTCGTCTTGTCTTTAATGCGTAAAGCAAAAACCTTAGGACGGCTTGGATCGCTAGTCCGTCTAACCGGAGGACGTCTACTCGCTCGTTAATATTCGTTTAGTTACTTTACGCCTTACAGCCTTTCTACGCAACTATCAACAGGTTCGCGAACGCAATTTAAATCCAAAGGCCGCTTGCCTGAAAAGGCGAGAGGAGGAGAAAATGTGCAGCAGTCCGGCTGATTCGAAAAGTGCCTCGTGTTCGTCCTTGTCGTCGTACGGCAACCAGCTTCAGCAGCAACAGCCCCATCTCCAGTCTTTGCCCTTACCTTTGGTCAACGAAACGACCCACTTAACCCAACCGTACGACCCTGGGGCCAATTTGCCCGGCACTAGCGCCGGCCTCATGGAATACATGGTCGATAGACTGCGGTTCGCGCCTCAGGTAAAACGCTTCTTGGTTCAACCCGCGAGTTTACGTTTCAACCTTCGAATGCCATTATTCTCGGTATGGCTCTCACCGGTATCTCAAACTTCTTACGACCCGATGCTTTTAGCGAGAATTTCCTGCGCACAAAATGGCTACTAAATGATTTATTCGCATTTAATGGGCGATGGGCCATCCTAATTCAAAGTCGACCGTTCTCTTTATCCCAACCTAAATTACCGTTTAAATTCGTTTCTATTCCTTAAATTAATAAAAAAACTTGTACTACATTATCTACCCGTCTCCTTGAGGCTTTCGGAATCTGTAATGAAATGCGTAATGCTTATTTCGTAGAAACATGAGTCACGCATTAATATTATTCTCTACGGGAGGTAACTTGGGCAGCGATGCCTCAAATATCTAAATTTTCAGAAAATTTCCTTTTTTCGATGTTTTTTTTACATATTTGAAAGTTTATAATACATCGGCTTGAATTTCCGACTGCAACCCGAACGGTTATTTCGAAATTTCCGAATTTTAGAAGTACATAAATTATACGGCGATTACTTTCGCTTAATTTATCAATATTGGCTTTATGTACTCGCATTAAATCTTCGGTATACCTACAAATTTAGAAAACTTCGACTTTTTCAGCAATCTTACGCAGGAAGTGGTTCTAAATTAAGATAAGACCGTTTTACAATAAAAAAAGCATGAAAATGATGTGAAAATTTTCGATCTGGAATGGACTACATACGTAGGCGGCAAGGTAATTCAGACTGGTCAGAATTGGGAAAATCTTCAGAAATGTTGCTAAAAACAGAATTCTGGGGGTTTCAACTTCTGGAGGTGGTACAAACCCTCCCAAACTCCCTTTAAGTATGGTGGACCGGGGTTTGGCCTTCATAATCCAAAACCCGCAGACGGAGTTTTTGCGTTTTTCGACCCGAATCGATAGGAGATCTTACTGAGAAACTCGGAAAACGGTTTTATCTGCCCCTCACTGCGCTTCTGCGTATAAGTTTTGTTTTTGACCCCGCTGTATTTTTCTTTTGAATTTGTACACTGCTCTTAATTTTTTCATTTCGTTCCTTGCGTTATTGTGTCGGGCAATTTTTTAGACTATCGATCCATCCTATGGGCCGATCGACTGATTAATGAATTGATCGATTTAATGTTTTGGTCTTGGAATTGACACGAAACAACAATGGTCTCGTAACGACCGAAGTTCAGTTGCCGCGTAAAATGGCGCATTTTTGCTCATTCGATCGATTTTTCTTATCCATGTCATATCATCGCGTCGCCTGTCGTTCTTTTCCGAGTTTAGCGTTGTGTTGTGCAAAATTTTGTAGCATAATAAATAAGCTGTAGTGCTAATTTTTGTTATCGTCGTATAATGCTCGTTTTTTCGATCAATTCGGCGGTTGAATTCTTTTGCGTAAAAAACTACAGTATTCCGTGTCATTTTATCGTCGGCGAGTTGGTTTCGCATCGCGTAAACTAGATTTTAAACCAATTGGTGTTTGTATCGCTGATGTTTTTTCATCGTTTTATTCATATTACTTTTTCGGTTTTTTCCTATTCGCGGCTGATATTTTCTATTTCGATAATGATTCGTCGCATCCTATCTTCATTTCTACTACCTTTTTACCGTAGATCCTACCGCAGACGCCGCTTCTTTAGTTCGCGTTGACTGGCGGCTTAGGGATCTCCGCTTCACGAACTTTTGCATTTTAATAAAGTCTCGTTAAAATCAGTGGCGGATCTAGGATTTTCCTAAGGGGGGCGGTACCCCTATGGGGGGCGGAACCCTTACTTGGGCGGAAAAATTTGCCGTTTTAACACGAAAATCGCTGAAAATCGCTCAAAAATGCTTAATTTTGCGCACTATTTTGGGTGAATGGGGGGAGGCGGCCGCCCCCCGCCCCTCCCCCTAAATCCGCCCCTGGTTATAATGATAATCCGCTTCACGAACTTTAGCTAATGATTTTGAAGACTGTAAACCGGCTTTTAGAATTGTTTGAATTGTAGTGAACGTCGGTATTGCTTTTGAATAATATATAATGAGTTGGTTCTTTAGCTCGAAGTGAGGTTATTCTATCGCATCAGGTTTCATGAGGCGGATTATTACTTATTGTGGTACATTATGTAATTGTTTTCGCTGTACGTTTCAATGGATATTTCCCTTTTCGTTTTATTCCCGATAAGTCAAAAATGCGAATTTTATTCCAGCCAAATGCATATTGTATTCTCGCGCATTCCATTTTAATTCTTTTTCTTCGTTAGGTATCTACTGGTTTCCTTTTTTATTCGCGTCTCGGTTCGCTTTTTTACTCTAAGCTATCGTACGCTGCGGTGTAAAGTAAATATTCGTTCGTTCTTTTTAAGCCGCGTTGAAAAATATTGTTGTATCTTCAAAATTGTGGCCCACAATTCGATTTTACGCTCCGCGCGACATTCGAACGCAGTCGGTAGTTGCGTAAGCTTTGCGATTGTAATCGCTGTTCGAAATCTTATAAATGGGCAGCATTGATATAGTTGCACGTTTTGAAGTAGTTAAGCGAGTTTAAAGTACTCGCATAAATGGAGGTTCCTAAAGAGTAATGCCGCTTGTTTACGATTAAAAGCGCTGGCCTCTATTTCGAAAGTTCACGCTGTCGAGATAGAGCGAGACTTAGCGAACTGAACAAGCGAAGCGATCGTTTGTTTAAGCTGATTACGATAAATGCGGTTTTGATGCGTACTTCACTTTTAATTTCATAATCGCTAAATTTACGGTCATGACGCGTTGTTCAGTGCCTATATTGACGGTAATCCGATGTATCGTGTTAACAATACGACGTTCTAGCAGCGTTTTATTTGCCGCTCAGCCGACACTCCAGTATTTTGTAATTATGTGATTTCTTCGTCTACTCTTCACTCTCACTCGCCTCGTTTCTTTTGCACCATTGGGATTTGGTACTGTTGCGGATAAAGGTTGCTAGAAAATGCGGTAAATACTATATGTAAATGTTTTACGGCGTTTAGGCTGCACTTACAGTTCGTTTCGCATAACTTCGTGCGTAAATTCATAGAATTTTCATCGACAGTAGGCCGAGGGTTACGATAATTATATATCGGATCAAGGCTATAAATGCAATATGTCGGCTTATTGTCGGAGGTAGTTTTAAAATTTATGACTGAAGTTGTGTGAAACAGACTATAAATATGTACCTACGTAAGTAGAACTATTAGCGCAGCAAAATTTTTGAAATAATTCAGTAAAGGTGTCTTTCGAATTCAATCCTCCAACAGGGGTGTTAAATTAGAAGTTGAATAGCGCCTGTGACCGCTTTCCCGACCAGACTCGTCTTAATTAGTATCCATATCACCAATAAACGAGTATAACGTATACGTGTAAGAATTTCTGGGCAAACTGTCGTGGCTGACACCATTTTTAGACGCCTTAAGTCTCATACACTAAAGCGTTATTTGTGTTCATACTGTAAGCGCGGTGCACATACGCGCTCATCGAACTCTTGCGTTTTCGCGTCAGCGTGTTTCGCTGTTCGGATGTGCTTTCCCATCAGCTCGGTTCGCTGTTTGGATTTGCTTTCCCGTCAGCTTCCCAAAAACCCCTTTCCCAAAATTGATGATTATTTTGATGCCCTGGGGTCTGCAGCCTACTTCAGTACGCTAGACTTAAGAGTCTTAAGTTACGTACGCAAAAAAATAATTTTCTTTGTTTTAACATATATTACACAACTTTTTACGCTGATTCCGAATCTGAAAACCGTTTTACACAAAAAAATTTTTTGCTGACTTATAGGGGTGTAAAGTGTGACAAATCGGAATATGTGCCGAATTTCATATGTTGATTAATATTTTCAAGAATAATTAAGATTTTTCAATGCAGTTTTTTTAAATTACAGAAGATAAAATGGGCTTTACAAAAAGTATAAAAAGTTTGTCGACCGGATCATCCCACGGGATACATCAGTCAATAAAAGTCAAAAAGATGAATTTTTGCACTTGCAACATTTAGAGTGGTCATATAGAATCGAACCTTATTTCACCACAATATGTGCCATCTATGTACCCGTTTCTGCGTAAAAAATGTAGGATATGTGATGGATAGTTATTGACCACTTTTGACAAACGTGAAATCAACTCATGTGTTCAAATTTCAAAAATGATCCATTTGTGCTATAAAAAATTTAACGTTTCGATCTATAACTCTAGAACTGTAAAACATTGTGCGGCCGCATTATACCCCAGCTTGTACCATCTATGTGCCTAAGTGCTTGCAAAAGATCATGTGTATACCTTAATTGGTTGTTGACCATTTCTGACAAACGGTAATTGAACTCAATTGGTCAAAGTCGAAAAAATCATGCATGTTTGGTTCGAATAACTTTCCTTTTAGAGCTGTAATTCGAAAAATAAATTTCATCTTGTGGCCACATTACACCAAAATTTGCACTATCTATTTGCCTAACCTTATGCAAAAATCCATCCATATATGTTTGATATTTATTGACCATTTGTGGACAACGTAAACTTAGCTCCATTGGTCAAAATCAAAAAGTCACACATTGGTGCTTCAAAAGATTTTTCTTTCGGCTCTTCAACTCAAGAATTACGACACATATTTTAACCGAATTGCACCACAATCTCTACCATATGTGTCCCTAATTGTACACAAAAAATAATCTGCATGTGTACTTATCTATCAGCCATATTTCACAAGTGTGAACCTAACCTAATTGGTCAAAGTGAACAAATGCATGCTATTGTTTCAAATAATTTTATTTTCTATTTCTAACGAGAAGTAAAATCTATCTGGTGACCATACTACGCCACGGTTCGCACTATCTATTTGCCTAATTGCATGCAAAAAATTCATACATACAGGGTGTCACGAAATGATAGCCCCCTCCAAAAATTGATTTCAGGGTACGATAGAAAAAATCTGTAAGCACTATCTTGTAGAGCATTCAATTCTGCTTTGGGTAGTAAAAAGTGATTTATACATTGCAAAAAAGAGGTTTTTACAAGTAGCTCTGAATAAGATCTATCTTAGTAAAGTTGTGACGAATCGATTAGAAAAGCTCGTGCACATGGAGTCAGAAATCGGTCGCTATTCTGCAGAAACAGCATCGAAAAATTGGCGTATGGTGTTAAATGAATTAGAATATGATGTGTAATAGTCTGACAATCTGTTATGTTCAATGACTATGCAATTAAGGCAGGTCGACTAAGCTCAAGACGGCTATATGGATTTTTAAATCGACGTAGTCGTGAAATTCGAAACACTAAGATATTTTTTGTTTCTGATCAATAAAAAATTAACCGGTGCATATTGCGCTTTGATAAAATAAGCATCCGACGCAGAATTGGATACTCTACAAGATAGGGCTTACAGATTTTTTCTATCATACCCTGAAATCAATTTTTGGAGGGGGCTATCATTCCGTGACACCCTGTATATGTTGGATTATATTTATTTATCATTTTTACCTGTAGAAAATCCTAACATAAAGGAATATCTTTTATATCGTCAAAATTCAATTGTCAAAACATTCTGAATGAATCAATGTGTCTTCAACGTCATCTGCACTCATCATTTAGATTTGGGTCTGGTTGGAAAAAATCTTCTAAGCAGTCATCTTCATCAGTTTCAGTTGGGACAATTGCTTCTCTTTTTCGTGCTTCCCGCAACCGAAATCCTGCAATTTGCTGCCATAATAAAAACTCAGATTGCTTGAATTGGGGCAATCTTCGCATTTCATTTGCAGTCTCCTTAATCCCATCATCAAAGTTTTTAAGCAAATATTGGCGCTGGTTTTCTGTGAATGCTTTACAAGATCTTTTTGCCTTAAAGCTCAGCCAGTTGGTAATCTTTGGATTGAATCATCATCTGCATACCATACGTGGGTAGCAAGAAATTTCTGGGGGGAGGGGTGCAAGATTTTTTTGAAGGTCAAAAAATAGCCTTAAAAATGGTGGTATGGTGATAAAAACACCATTTTTCGAAGTTTCTCGTCAAGCACTATCCATTGGCATCAAAAAATTGCGAAAAAAGCGAAAAAAATTTGCAAAAATTGAATTCTGGGGGGCGGGGGTATTTTGATTTCTGGGGGTATTTTGGTTTCTGGGGGGATGCATACCCCCCAAACCCCCACGCCCAGGTGTGCTGCATGCATCTCCCAGAGTTGCTGCAAAACTTCATTTAGACTTGGGAGCTGAGGCATTAGCTGCTGATTTTCTATTTGTTTCTTGTACGTTGTAATAGCTGCATCACGCAATGTCAGTCGCTCAGGCTTAAATCTGGTGATTTCCTAACTCCATGTGATTTTCAAGGGATCGATATCGAATAATAATTTTTGAAATGATTTGAAATGATTTCATGCAACCAGGAACAGACAAGTAAACAGTTGCAAAGATCTTGCTGAGCTGTCTTCTTCTGGTAAAACTGGCACAAATGTTGCTGTTGACTGGTCCCTTGTCATGGGCTCTTCTAGGATGGTTTGCCAGATAGTCCTGGGATCAATTTCTCCTGGCTGTTTTCCTTGATGTATGATACTCTTGACATTAAATGATGATGTTCCATCTTTTTCAAACCATGAGCCAATATTTGCTTAAAAAATTTGATGATGGGATTAAGACACGAAGAAAGTGCGATCCGAGGGAGACTGCAACTGAAATGCGAAGATTGCCCCAATTCAAGCAATCGGAGTTTTTATCATGGCAGCAAATTGCAGGATTTTGATTGCGGGAAGCACGAAAAAGAGAAGCAATTGTCCCAACTGAAACTGATGAAGATGACTGCTTAGAAGATTTTTTCCAACCAGACCCAAATCTAGATGATGAGGCAGATGACGTTGAAGAAACATTGATTCATTCAGAATGTTCTGACAATTGAATTGACGATATAAAAGATTTTTTATGTTAGGATTTTCTACAGGTAAAAATAATAAATAAATATAATCCAACATATATGTATGAATTTTTTTGCATGCAATTAGGCAAATAGATAGTGCGAACCGTGGCGTAGTATGGTCACCAGATAAATTTTACATCTCGTTAGAAATAGAAAATAAAATTATTTGAAACAAAAGCATGCATTTGTTCACTTTGACCAATTAGGTTAAGTTCACACTTGTGAAATATGGCTGATAGATAAGTACGTAACACATGCAGATTATTTTTTGTGTACAATTAGGGACATATATGGTAGAGACTGTGGTGCAATGCGGTTAAAACATGTGTCGTAATTCTTGAGTTGCAGAGCCGAAAGAAAAATCTTTTGAAGCTCCAATGTGTGACTTTTCGATTTTGACCAATGGAGCTAAGTTTACGTTGTCCACAAATGGTCAATAAATATCAAACATATATGGATGGATTTTTGCATATAATTAGGCAAATAGATAGTGCAAATTGTGGTGTATGTGGCTACAAGATGAATTTTAATTTCCGAATTACAGCTCCAAAAGGAAAGTTATTTGTACCACACATGTATGATTTTTTCGACTTTGACCAATTGAGTTCAATTACCGTTTGTCAGAAATGGTCCAGCAACCAGTTAAGGTATACGCATGATCTTTTGCAAGCACTTAGGCACATAGATAGTACAAGCTGTGGTATAATGCAGTCGCACAATATTTTACAGTACTGGAGTTATGCATCGAAACGTTCAATTTTTTATAGCACAAATGTATCATTTTTGAAATTTGAACATATGAGTTAATTTCACATTTGTCAAAAGTGGTCAATGACTATCCTTCACATATCCAACATTTTTTTACACAGAAACGGGTACATAGGTGACACATATTGTGGTGAAATAAGGTTCGATTCTGTATGGTCACTCTGGACTTATGGCTAAAAAAGTAAAAATGTTGCAAGTGCAAAAATTCATATTTTTGACTTTTATTAACAGCTGTATCCCGTGGGATGATCCGGTAAACAAACTATTTATACTTTTTGTAAAGCCCATTTGATCTTCTGTAATTTAAAAAAATTGCATTGAAAAATGTTAATTATTCTGGAAAATATTATTCAACATATGAAATTCAGCACATATTCCGATTTTTCACACTTTACGCCCCTATAAGTCAGCAAAAAATCTTTTTTGTGTAAAACGGTTTTCAGATTCGGAATCAGCGTAAAAATTTGTGTAATATATATATCAAAATTAGGAAAAATATTTTTTCACTTACGTAAGGTTAAGGTGGTCCTTACAGGAACTGACTCTTAAAATCTGGGTATTGGCAGATCCCCCTTGACGAAAAATCGCGTGAAGAAACCGCTTTTATTTGTCCCGTATGCCCTTGCCAATTTTCAACGTCTTATCGAGCTTGTTCTCGCTGATTTAAACTGGAAAAACTTGTTTAGTACATATCGACGATATAATTGTTTTCTCGCGCACGTTTTCCAAACATCTAAAAGATCTAGAAAATGTCTTTCATGCATTGCGAGACGCGAACTTAAGGGTTAAACCAGAAAAATGCCATTTAGCGCATGCATAAGTCCAATTTCTGGGCCATCGCGTTAGTTCGCTAGGTATTGCTCCTGACTTATCGAAATTTGGTGATTTAGTCGCTTTTCCAGTTCCAGAAACGGTAAAACCTTTGCAAAAATTTCTTGGTCTCGTGCAATGGTTCAAAAAATTTTTGAAAGATCTCACAAAAATCGCAAAACCGCTTTTCCGCTTCTTACAAAAAGATACTGAGTTTATTTGGACCAATGAACACCAAAATGCTTTTCAATTGTTAAAAGATGCTTGTACATCACCCCTGATATTGCAATTATCAAAATTCGATAACGATCATCAATTCATATTAACAACCGAACGCAAGTAATTATGTACGTATTAGGTGCAATTCTTACGCAAAAACATCTGATATCTAAACATAACTTTATTCTCGGTTATGCTAGTCGCGTTTTAAACTCGGTTCAATACAAGTATGCCACTTCTGAGAAGGAGGCTTTGGCAGTTGTATGGGCAATTAAGCATTAACAGCACTATCTTTATGGTAAAAAATTCATCATGGAAACCAATCACCAGGCGCTTACTTGGCTCGTAAATGTAAAAGATCCTTTGAGTCGTCTAAGACGATGGGGTCTCAAATTACAAAAATACGAGCACGAGGTCGTATATGTTCCAGGTGCTTACAAGTGTGCCGCTGATTTACATATTATCACGTCATCCTAAATACGATTGTGACGAGCAACGCTATAAACTCAAACGTAAACCAGTTGCTAATGTTGCAAACCTCGAATCTGAAGCGTCTGAGTCTGAGGAAGAAAATCAACCCCCCGATATAAGACAACCAACAATAACGCCAAAACCACAAACTGTGCAAAAAGATCATCCACCAATTTTTTATGAACGAATTATGCTTTCTGATGCCAAAAAAGCAGAAATTCTGTCGCCTGCAAAACTTCTCGCTGAACAACGCTCAAGATGACAAGTTAAGTAAAAATTCGCAAATCGCTCAACGATTTGACGACACGTAAATATCGCAACAAATTTTTCATGCTCAATAATATCCTATATTGCAGATTTCAACCAAAGCGCGCAGCTAATATAATTCATCAGCTTGAGATTCCCAAATCTCTGCATCACTTCATCCTAACCTGAATTTCATGATTCCATTTTTGGAGCCCTTTTTTCCACGCTGAAAAATTTTGCCTGTCATTCAGCTCCGTTATTGGTGGCCAGAATGGAGAATGATGTGCTCGCATGGTGCAAGAACTGTGAAGTGTGTTTGCAGCGCAAGGTAGCTAATAATCCTACCGCGATACCCCTGCAACCCATCAAAGTTTCATCAAATTTTGAGCTAATCGCGTATGATTGCTTACACATGCCATGTTCGACGTCCGGAAATGATCAAGTTGTTGTCTTCATCGACTATTTCACTAAGTATGTCGAAGCGTTTGCAGTGTCTGATAATAGAGCAGCCACCATCGCAAATTTATTACTGCGCGAAGTTATCCCAAGACATGGAGTTCCAAAACGATTTTTGGCTGATCAAGATTCAAATTTTACATCAGCCCTTGTGTCGGATATTTGCAAATTACTAAATGTGCAAGAAGTCTTCACTACCCCATACCACCCCCAGTGTGATGGGTTAGTTGAATGGTATAATGAAACTCTCATTGATGGACTTGCTAAATTAAGCGCGAGAAATCAGTACGACTGGGAACAGTTTTTACCATTTGCATTATTTGCATATTGCGCGATGCCAATGTCATCCACGAATATCTCCCCATTCAAGATGATCTACGGTCGTGATCCATCGTTTCCACTCGATATTCAGTTACTAGACAATCTCACGTTAAACCCTAATCTTCCCAATGTCGCTGAAAAATATCTCTGCCAACTTAAAAATAACACTTCTTAATCTGCACGACTTTGCTAGCAAAAATCTTACTAAAGCGCGTAAGTAGCAGAAAAAGAATACGAGTAAGACAGCGCCGAAAGTAATTTTGCAGTAAATGATGTGGTCTATCTCAACAATAAAGCAGTAATTCAACCTGAAATTGGAAAATTATCGCCTAAGCGAATAGGTCCATATTGTATATATGCTTTACCATCACCCAAAACGGCTCAAATCATTTATTAACATAATCCATTAATCGAACATCTTGTTCATTGCAATCGCCTCTTGCCTGCCCCCAAATTGCCCTATTCCGATCTAATCGCTGAAAAGTGTAAGAATCCCACAAAACTGGGCATGTAACGAGAAAAGAAATTAATAATAATAATTAACAAGATTCTTATTTATTCTTCTAATCTTGCATTTTTATGCTAATTTCCTATTTGCGTACACGCAGCGATTATATTACGTTTCTGGTAGGTATTACATGCAAATTATCTTGTTTAACCATCATTTTGGTCAAAATTATGGACGCGAAAAATCAAGCGTCGCTTTTGGTCCAACTAAATTTCTAGGTAAACTTATTGCACGATATTTATTGTTTTTTCGAGCGTCGTGTTTTCGAGTTAGTTTGGCTGGGCGATAAGATGTGACGTGAGCAGCGTTGGTCCGCATTAATTGTATTAACTCTATTCTTTGTGTTATATTTTTGGCGTTAGTACATTTAGCCTTTTACCCGCTTAGGGTTCTACGACATAGCGATTCAACAGGCAGTGATCAGGAAGGGCTCCTTATTTTTCCTTGATTTAGACCTTTTTTGGTTACAATTTTGGAGGTCCCATATTCATCGAACTCTTGTTCTATTTAGGACCGAGTGAACTATCACGTAATCATTTACGGATTGAATTGGTGATTCGCTATTCAATAAGATGAATGCCTCGTCCAACGATCCAGTCATCGTTCGTTGCCACCATTAGCGGTTGAGACACGTAGCAGAGCTCATTCGGAGAAAGGACGAGA
The DNA here is from genome assembly GCA_036768485.1 of Mermis nigrescens. Classification (NCBI taxonomy): domain Eukaryota; kingdom Metazoa; phylum Nematoda; class Enoplea; order Mermithida; family Mermithidae; genus Mermis; species Mermis nigrescens. Next base: position 527,441 of record JAVLUZ010000003.1, read on the forward strand.
AGAAATTTTGGCAATAAAAAGAAGTAAAGAAAAAGGTAGCCACGACGAAGGTAAAATCTTTAAAGAATTTTGTAGACTCGGTCGAGTTTTCGATTTATTTGACTTTGAATCTGAAAACGAGGAGAAAATGGCGCAAAATTCTGAAGTAGTAAATGCATTGCAGCGAATGCAGTTTCTTCAAATTGCCGAAAGATGTCAAAAAATTTGCCGGTGAAACGGACAAGTCCATTTTCACTTTTTCGAAGAATTTGACTCGTTATCATCAGCAGGTAGATTAAACAATGAAGTTAAATTAGCTGCTTTACCTCTTTGCTTGTTATTGTATCCTCATTCATTATTTTTTGGAATACCTGAAGATCAACGTAACAATTATGCAAATGTAAAAGCTTATTTAATCAATCATTTTCAACCTCCAGCCTTTCCAGAAAAACGATCATTGAATTTCATGGCAGAGAACAAGAAACGAATCAATAGATCTGTTCTGTCATAAACTTACGACTATGTAAACGAGCTTATCCTAATTTATAAAATAATAAGGTGGAAATGGAAACGTTTGCAAAAGCACAATTTATCAATGGCTTGTTGCCTAAATATCATAACATTTTCACGATTTCTGGCACACCTGAAACGTTAGAAAAAGCTTTGGAAATCGCAAAGAGTAGAATCTCCGTTTGTAACTTAGGAGGTTTTGCCCGCTTCCTAGTTATTGGAGTATCTTAGCGCGCAAACAAGTTGGCCGATTTAGCACTTGAAGTATGTATGGATAACTAAACTGACAGCACGCCGTCAGCGAAGATACCCAACACACAACAACTACGAAAGCAGCGAACCCCGTAAGTACCTTCGGACTTACCTAAGTACCTATGCTACAACTAGCGCTGGTCAAGAAGCTGCGGTAAAAACCTGCACTCTTCCAAATTGACCCTGAATACCTACTACCTAAAATCTCCACGGACGTAATTGGTCCGGTATATGGAGATTAAGGGAAGGGGATGACCGCAGATCTTAACCAGGAGTAATTAGATAATCCCGGTATCTGCCCTAGGTCCTTGGACCTTTTAGACCAAAAGAATAATTTTTCGCAAAAAGAATCGGAAAGGTTTTGCACTAGATTACCTATGGCGAAACTACTTATGAATTCTGGTTCCACTAGCACTCTGTACTTAAAACACAACAACAAAGAGCTCTATTCCGGGCTGTCATCCACTATAAAAATTATGTAATAATTTTTATAGATTTTTGGTTTGAAAAAGGAATTATGAATTTTGCCCAAAATGATAAAGACTTTACCCAATGAAACTGGCAAGAAATAATGTTACAGCCGGCCTAGTCCCAACTCCTGACTGCTTGCACATGCACCCCTAAGCAGTGGATTTTTGTGCTTTTACCGAGTTAAAACAATGTACAATAAATGGTTAATAAAAGTCGGAGTTGACACGCCACAAAAGCAAAGCCAAACTGGCACAAAACTAACCAATGATCCTAAGGGGATTGGCCCACAGTAATAGAAGAAGAAATTATTGTAAAATGTGTTTATGACAAAAATTGTGTGCTTCTTGCATATAGATTTTCCAGGTCTCCGCACAGGCTCAACGTGAATAGCGGTCATGTCGCCTATGTTTTAAATGTGAAAAGTGATAGGGCTTGTGGGGTGTTCCACAGTAAAAAGGTCGCATCATAGTATCCCTCGCGACACCTAGCTACAAGAGTCCAACCAATTGACACTGCGTGGTCGGAATGCCTCCGCATGTCATATCGTCGATCTGAAAATATGGCTGTCACAAAAGTGGAAACAAATGACCGGATGGTCAGATTGGCACTAATGTGCGCAAAGGCCGTAAGTGTAACAGCACAGGTAGATACACTATCTACACTCCTCCCCTCACCGGGAAAAATTCGGAACACGGGCCGAATTTTTTAATTTGAATGAAAATTATTGAAATATAAGAAAAATTGTTGGGGATCCAACAAATGGAAAATTTTGAGTAATTTATTGAAATTTTTGGTTGGACCCCCTGTGGAAGGGAAAAATTTTGAGTTAAAAAGTATGGCGGCTGAATCCATGACCGAGCCTCTATCAAGTAGTGCGGAAACCTGAAAAATAAATTTGGATAAAAGAAAATTAAGTAGATTTTAGATAAAGTTAAGATAAAATAAGGCCACCCTTGCTCTGAGCAAGGCTCTTCTGGGAATCAACAAGCTTAAAAAATGACGAGATTACGTAAAATCTAAAGACAAAAATTTTAAAGATACAGAAATAATGGACCGCAAACTAGTAGTTTTATAATAAAGACGCTTTACAACAAGACGTCAGAAAAAGACGACGTTGATACAAACAAATAAAATGCTGCTGGCCATCAGCACGAGCGCAGAGTCCAAATAAATGTGGTGAGCGAGCCAAACGGGCTATCAACGGCGTTTATGGTCGGGTTTCAACGTCGGAAAGAAACAAGACAATCGAATCGAGCAACACAACGAGTCGCTTGAGTCCGTAGAGCGACAATTTGATGGGCGATCCTCATCCAATAAATTTGCGCGGTTGCATACGTTCGCGCAGGCTACGATGTTTGTCGTACGAAACGGCATCCGGCGATGGCATCGAATCCGTAATAAACTCGTGGTTGACTAGACAGAGTGGCCGGACGGCGGAACCCCTCGAACCTTTGATCACAGTGCGGAGAAGGAAAGCGCCAAAACTGCCGGTTTTGCGTGAAGGAGAGCGCAAATGGTATGGTTGTGGTTGTGGTTGAACCCAAAACTCGTTTGACCGGGAAATTGAATGGCGTTTGTGTTGCGGCCAATCGAGACTAACGGTTGACCGCGGGCGAACGACTGGTGATGGGCGACGCCCAACACCTGCGTTGACGCTGCGGCAAACGCTGCTGCGACAATTCGAGCTGCTGCTGTTGATAACCGCCGACGCTGTCAGCCGACCGCTGCAACCAATGCGTTGGTAATGAGCCACGCCCAAAACCTTTGCGTTGATGCAACGGCGACCTTGGCACTGCACTGCTCACAGCCGCAGGGTTGAACGCGGCCGATGTTGCTGCAATGACCGCTGCTGCAATTGCTCACGAGGCGTCGGGCGTTGCCGGTAACTGGGGCAAATTCTGCCTGAAACGAGACAAAGAAGAGGGTCCGGGTTCGTTTTCAGATGGCTTCGATAATAACGCCAGCTGAAGATAGACACCATCGTTTCACTTTTTAAGGCCGCCACAAAGTTGACGGGCACGCAGGCCTGAGCACAGCTCAGGCCGTCCCACTTACCTGGGCTGGCTCCCACAAAGAATGGCCTTGATAGATCAAAAGCGTTCCATGTAAGCGTTCTCATCCTCACATCTTATTTCAGAGGCCACGGCTAAAGAGCCTGGCTTACGTGCAACAGTAACGCGTGGCAATGGTGGCATCAGTTGAGTTTCACGGTCAGCTTTCTCGATTATCATTCGGGCCTGGCGCAAGTTGATCTGAGCCTGTAAAGAAAGATCTGTCACGTTTTGTCGTTTTTTCGCTTAAATACCTGGGCCTCCCGAATCAGCGGTAGGCTCGTTTCTGCGATTGGAGTCTCTGCTGGTTTTCGGCGAATATTGTTCAATTCGTCAGGCAGTTTTTTCTGAAGATAATGCGAAGAGTGTTGGCACAATTTGTGGCGACCAAATTGGGCAGGCAATCGTTAAGTCAGGATCTGTGGCTTTGCAAATTAACTGAATATCGCGATGTAGCACAACCGGATCCTCAATTTCTTCCGCTAACTCAGGAAATTCTATGAAGGCTTCCCCGAAATTGAGTATACGTTGGACCAAAGAAGGCGGCACAAAGCATCCGTCGAATTTGTTCACACATTTGCCAGGCAATTCCAGGATCGCCATACAACATCGCAAAAATGAAGAAACGTTGATCCATATAGCGCAACAGTGATGTAGCTGCAACATCGCGCAGTAGCAAACAATCGTAGTTTGCGGCTGAAAGTGGTTTCAGATTCTCTCTCGAATTCACAAAACGCTTCAAAATATCAACCATTTGCCACATCGTCAAACAACACAACGGCGCCGTATGATCAGGCTGAGGCTGGATACGATGCGGAAAGAACTCAGGCTGAATTGTGACACCAAGTCAAACGTTAATGGCAAGGCGTCAGCTGAAAAGAATGATTTGCAACGTATTGGATGTTTACTTCGTAGACCATATAACCGGTTGTGATGAAATATGCGGTTTCACGTAAACAACGGATCTGGATAGAACTGGCGGTGGAAGACCGAAGGCTGCGTATCAAAAACGCGGCGCAACCTGATTCCTAAACGCCTAGTTTAATCCGGGTCCGTGGGTAAGCGTAGCGGAATGATTGGCCTCTCCGGCAGATTAGAGATTCGACAATACTGCGA